>CAJNDS010000236.1:457500-654891 GCA_905221605.1 Symbiodinium natans | reverse complement strand
CCCTCCCCGCTCTCATCACTCCCCTGCCTTCCGCCCCCAACTCCACCAACCCTCGACCGTCACCTCCCCTGTCCACCCGCCGCGCTCCACCCTGCCTTCCGCCCCAATTTTTTATCAGAGCTGGTCAGATGAGTCAGGCCCCCCTTTTCGCCAGCCGCCCCCACCCTCTCCCACTCCCACTCCCTAACCCTCCCACCAACCCTCCCCAGCCCTCATCATTACCCCCTCCCACCATCGTGCACCATCCGACCGCCCCCCCGCTCTCACTGCCCTCATCGCTTCTTCATCTCTATGCCCCCCAGTCCACCCCTGCCTTCCGCCCCCAACTCCCTAATCCGACACCAACCCTCTACCGTCACCCCCCACCGCCGCCCCCCTTTCCACCCCCACCCGCCCCCACCCCCCCCGCCTGCCCGCGCTCCACCCTGCCTTCCGCCCCCCTGCCTTCCGCCCCAATGCGACTGTCTTGGGTCTGGGGTCGGCGGCACTGGCGGTAGCCAAAAAATCCGGCCCCCGCGCCGCCCGTGGTCCAGGGCGGAGCCCGCGTCGCACTAAAGCGCTAGCTTTAAGGGGCGAGCGCCCGAGCCGCCGACCCCACCCAAAATTGCTTCAAATTCGCGCGGGGCCCTTCGGGAGGTCTCCGAAACGGCATCCAAGGGGACGCAACACGCGGTGGTGCGAAAAGCACGAAAACCTCGTAAAAACCATGGGTTTTTACGAAAAACCGAGGCCACAAAACACCCGCAGCACCCCATTAAACCCTCACAGGCGCGCATCATCGGCCCTAGCTTTTCACATGGGGCGCGCGCCAGGCCGAAACCACGTTTTTCAAGGTTTGGAGGGGGTACCGGAAGCCCAAAACCAGGCGAGCATCATGAGCATCAGCAGCCCTGGCCCGCGGCCCCAAGGCAGTAAAAAAACGCTGAAAAACGCTGAAATCACCGTAAATACCGTGTTTTTATGAGGTTTTTCACGCGTGCCTCCGACCCCCACCCCTGTTGCCCTTGACCCGCCCCCAAAGGGCGCATCATCGAAACCCACGTCCGGGGGGGGGTCTGCTGATGCTGCTGATGCGCGGGGTCCGGGCGCATCATCGAGCCATCGCTTCTCTTGGGCTTCGTGGGGGGGTCCGGGCCCACGGCCCAGAGACCCAGCTGATGCTCATGATGCTCGGTTTGGGGGGGTGTTCCAACAGCAGAAACCTCGTAAATACCGAGTGTTTTGTGGGTCCACGTAAAAACGCCCTAAAATCGCTCATTTTACGCGCTCGAACGGCTTCGTGCCTACAAAACACCCGAACAGCAGGACCCCGAATGCCCTTAAGGGCATTCGGGGTCTTGCTTTTGGGGGTTTCGTGGGCACGCAAGCGTTCAAAGCACATACAATCGGCGTGTTTAAGGGGGTTTTGGATGGCCTGGGGGAGGCCGCTGATGCTCATGATGCTCCGTTTCCTGGGTCCCAAAAGGCTTCCCAAGCCCAAAAACACGTGTTTACAGCGTTTTCTGAAGGTTTTTCGAAGGCAAAACGCATGCATAGAATGCTTTTAAGGCCCCCAAACCAACCCCACTGATGCTCCTGATGCGGGTGCGCGCGCGCGCGCGCGCGCGCCGGCGCGCGGGGGGGGGGTGGGGGAGGGAGGGGTGGCGAAGGCAGGAGAAAGAGAGACAGAGAGAAGGAGAGGACAAAGACACGGGAAAGAGAAGACAGTGCCAAGGTTCAAGGTTTCGTGCTTTGGGGGGCGGGGGCCGGCCCGCGCCGCTAGGCCTGAATCCGGCCCCCGCGCCGCCCGTGGTCCAGGGCGGAGCCCGCGTCGCACTAAAGCGCTAGCTTTAAGGGGCGAGCGCCCGAGCCGCCGACCCCGCCCAAAATTGCTTCAAATTCGCGCGGGGCCCTTCGGGAGGCCTCCAAAACGGCATCCAAGGGGACGCAACACGCGGTGGTGCGAAAAGCACGAAAACCTCGTAAAAACCATGGGTTTTTACGAAAAACCGAGGCCACAAAACACCCGCAGCACCCCACTAAACCCTGACGGGCGCGCATCATCGGCCCTAGCTTTTCACATGGGGCGCGCGCCAGGCCGAAACCACGTTTTTCAAGGTTTGGGGGGGGGTACCGGAAGCCCAAAACCAGGCGAGCATCATGAGCATCAGCAGCCTGGCCCGCGGGCCCAAGGCAATAAAAAACGCTGAAAAACGCTGAAATCACCGTAAATACCGTGTTTTTATGAGGTTTTTCACGCGTGCCTCCGACCCCCACCCCTGTTGCCCTTGACCCCCCCCCAAAGTGCGCATCATCGAAACCCACGTCCGGGGGGGGGTCTGCTGATGCTGCTGATGCGCGGGGTCCGGGCGCATCATCGAGCCATCGCTTCTCTTGGGCTTCGTGGGTGGGTCCGGGCCCACGGCCCAGAGACCCAGCTGATGCTCATGATGCTCGGTTTGGGGGGGTGTTCCAACAGCAGAAAACCTCGTAAATACCGAGTGTTTTGTGGGTCCACGTACAAACGCCCCTAAAATCGCTCATTTTACGCGCTCGAACGGCTTCGTGCCTACAAAACACCCGAACAGCAGGACCCCGAATGCCCTTCAGGGCATTCGGGGTCTTGCTTTTGGGGGTTTCGTGGGCACGCAAGCGTTCAAGCACATACAATCGGCGTGTTTAAGGGGGTTTTGGATGGCCTGGGGGAGGCCTCTGATGCTCATGATGCTCCCTTTCCTGGGTCCCAAAAGGCTTCCCAAGCCCAAAAACACGTGTTTACAGCGTTTTCTGAAGGTTTTTCGAAGGCAAAACGCATGCATAGAATGCTTTTAAGGCCCCCAAACCAACCCCACTGATGCTCCTGATGCGGGTGCGCGCGCGCGCGCGCCGGGGGGGGTGGAGGGAGGGGGGGCGAAGGCAGGAGAAAGAGAGACAGAGAGAAGGAGAGGACAAAGACACGGGAAAGAGAAGACAGTGCCAAGGTTCAAGGTTTCGTGCTTTGGGGGGCGGGGGCCGGCCCGTGCCGCTAGGCCTGAATCGGGCAGCGCGAGGTCCCCAAAGGACCGAGCAAATGCGGACCTTTTAGCCCGGGTCGTCCCGGGAATAGCCTTGCTGGCCTCTGGCCTTCTGCGAAGCAGAATTAGGCCGGACGCCAGTGCCGCCGACCCCCGCGTGCCGCCGGTGAACGTTTTTTTTTTCGTGGTTTTTTGCGTCACCACGGAGGCCCCCAGAGGGCGCGCATCATGAGCATCAGCGGGTCCAGCCCGGGACCCCCAGGCGCGCATCAGGAGCATCAGCGGCTCCCGGGGCGGGACCGCGGGGGGGCATCAGGAGCATGATGCCCCCCAAAGGGCGAGGCATAAGCGACGTGTCTAAGCCCGGGGCTAGGAAAAAGGGAGTTTAGGGGCCTTATAAAGTGCTTAGAAACGTTAAGGGAGTCTCGGAGCCTCAAACGCTTGGAGATTTGAAGGGAGTTTAGGGGCCTGAAAATGCTTAGAAACTTAACGCTTAGAGATTTTAAGGGAGTTTAGGGGCCTCAACATGCTTAGAAACTGCTCGCCCCGGGCTTCTGCGTGCGCTGCCCGCCCATGGGCGCAGCCCCTTAAAATATTATAACATATGATGTTATGTTATGTTTTCCTACATACCCTTTCCTGTCCTTTCATTTCCTTTCCTTCCCTTCCTTCCTTCCTTGCTTCCTTGCTTCCTTGCTTGCTTGCTTCCCTCCTTCCTTCCTTCCTTCCTTCCTGCCTTCCTTCCTTCCTTCCGTCCTTCCGCCCTTCCTTCCCTCCCTCCCTCCTTTTCTCCCTCCCTCCCTCCCTCCCCTTCCCTCTCTCCGTCGGAAGAATAATTATTTCTTGATCCTAAATAATTATTTGTTGATCCTAAATAAATTTTTTCTTGATCCTAAATAAAATTTTTTTTGATCCGCATCCCTATAGAAAAAGGGAAGGACCCTTGCCCGAGAACGTCATGTGAACCAGTTCGATCGGTGTAAGCCCAAATGGAGCCGGCAGACAACTCTCGCAGTGAGCTCTGGTCGTCCGCAGCACCATCCTGGCTTGGCTGCACTCAGGAGGGTAGCTATAAATTAAACTTTGAGCTGCCTTAATGAGAAACCCAACAAACCCAAAAAAGGTAAGGACCTCAAGTTACAGTAAAGTACCACAAGGCTGGGTTTAATTAGGGTTTAGGGCTTAGGGTTTGTGAATGCACTTGTGGGCTCAGTCTGTGGGGACATTCCCATCGCACGAGAACTAGTTGCTGGCGCAAAACTCACGTGAGAGTGCAGACACAACGATGCGAATTCAACCCGAACGGGAGCAGGACTTCGACCCTCGAAAAGAAGGAGTCGCTTGCAGAGACATGCCAGAAGACTGCCCCGAGGATCACCCACACAGAAAAAGGCTGCACTCCAGCGCGGCCAGGCTTGCGCCGAGACCAAACTCTAAGGCCCGGCTCCTGACCCATCGCCTCGCGAGCACCGTCCTGCGGCTGAGGAATTTTGGCGTCGAAAACATGAAGACCGTTGTGCGAGGATCATGCACCAAAAGCCCTACATAGTTCACATGTGTACGTATATATATATATATATATATATATATGTACACACGCATAAAACGGATATTCATACACGTATATAAATATGTATATATATATATATTAATAATACTAATAATAATAATAATAATAACAGCAATAATAATAATAATAATAATAATAATAATAACAGCAATATACCCCGTACCAGCAGCGAAAAAGGATCCTCCAGGGCAGCCGCTTTCTCGGCCGCAGCCTCCAAGGACCGTGCAAGGCGCAGCCTGCAAGATAAGAACGTGCTCCCACAGCGAAGTCACTGCTTTGCAGGGTTTAGCTGAATACTCTCCAGCCATTATCATCCTGTGCTGGCATCCCCGTTTAAGAAGACCTAGAGTGCAGAGCGCATAAGATTATAGCGTGCAATAGGTGGTCGCTTGTTATGAGGCTCTCTGCCTCAGTTTGCCAGAACAGCATTGCCCTTCAGCTGCAGGCACACTCAGGTGTCTGAACACGAGCAAGCAGCAAACGCACGAGGCATCCCAACCCCCAAGATTTTGGATTTTTTTAGCCACCCAGCACTGGCCTCTCTCGGACACATTGCAGGTTTAGGGTTTAGGGTTAGGGTTTAGGGTTTAGGGTTCACACAATCCCCATGGAACTTCTCTGCCTCTCATCTTGCCGGGATTGCCAGGCTTCCGCTTCCTGACATCGAAAGAGCTTGATTCAGAGCCGACACAACCTTATACCCAGGTTGTCAAGGCCCATCATTTTCTGCACGCTGTTCTAGCTTACTAGCTGAGATGTTGTGCAAGCTGGGTGGGGTTTAGGGCCTGTTTAGGGTTTAGGGTAGTTTTTCTGGCACCCGCATAGCTGGACGAAGCACTCCGCAGGGATTCCAAGTTCCACATACGCCTGTCACTCGCTCCCTCTCAAACAACGCCTCTCCTCACGTGTCGCACTCCCGGCCCACTCAAGGCCTTAGGGTTTATAAATCGGCTCTGTAAAGCGCCCGTGATGTCTACTGCAAGCCCATGGCATCAGCAGCCTGTCGCAACGCCATCGGCAGGTTCGCGATGGCGCCGCCGGCAAGGAGACGGCCGACCTCCAGGATTCAGCGTTCATGAAAAGAGGATTCCAGAATTATTTAAAAAAAAAAACCGTGTTTAGAGGGTTCATTAAATGGGTTTAGGGTTCATAAAGTCCGACTCTCACGCTAGCACAAGCAGGGTTATAAAATTAGGGTTTCGGGTTTCGGGGTTTAGTGTTTAGGGGTTTCTAAATAGAGGGTTTAGGATTTAGGGTTGTGTTTTATAGAACACGAGCAGTGCAGCTCTAAATTTAGGGTGCTGGCCATCCGCCAGGATTTGGGGCTTAGGGTTAGGGTTTCGGGTTGAGGGGTCAGGAAGCTTCACTCTTGGGTGCAGACCCTGGGGACCAACTATGAACCCTAAAATTGGGGGCCATATGCGTCAGACTTAAATAATTCCTACTAAGACTAGGTAATATGAATCATGAACCCTCTTAGGGTTCAAGTGCTGTCTGATTTGCGCCTGATCGAGGGCGGCTTGCTTCTCCTGAGCCACGAGTTCTCAGTCTTAATTACTCTTACAACTGATCTCTTATACTACAAAATAACCCTTTTGAACCCAGACTCTTTACGTCAGCTGGCATGATGACAACTGCATCGACTCACATCCAAGAAACTAAGTGAGTAAGTGTGACATCCAAATAAAAATCACCCCAGACCCTCAACCCTAAAACCCGTTACTACAAAATCAAGGATTCATCTCAGTTCAGGGGTTCAAGACAGGGCCTTGCGAATTGGAATGGGGATCTCTTCCGGCCATTGATGGCTTAAGGATCTGAAAAGCCCCCAGCATTCGCCGGAGCTAGCGAATGCCGAGGCTCGTCCCACGTGGCGTCTTCTTCCGTGGCCTTGGCCATAGCCTCCTGCAGCCTCAGAGATTTTAGGGTTTAGGGTTTAGGGGCTCCGCTAATCTAAATTACGGTCTCTTGGGGGCATTTTTGGGGACCCTCATATGGGAGATACCCATATACGGATATGCGCCACAAACACAAAGCGCTGGAAGGGGCTTGGCATCGAAAACTGAAATTCAACTGGGCAGCGTGTTGAGTGCAGCTGCCCGAGAGGCAGGCGTGGTACCAACAGGGGTGCCAACCGCCACCTCCTTGGCCATTCGTGGCGATTTTTCGCGTTTCAGGAAGGGTCTTATACACATGTCTCAATGCAAGAAAAACCTAAACTCTGGCAACCCTGGCAGACGCATTCATGTGTTCTGGGGCTCCAGACCCTAACCGTAGCCTGAACCTGGAAGAGCTTCGCTTGCCAACGAGCGCACTGGTGTGGGGGGGGAGGGGGGGAGTGCCCTAGGACCCTAAGGGGGCGGAGAGGCAGTGCACGAAGGCCGAGGGCGCTGCGGAAAGGTTGGCTTTGTTGCCTCGGTGAACATCAGGTCCCATTTTCAGGCATCGGGGTTTAAAGTTTAGGGCTTGGCCGAAGTTGCCCCTTTGGAGCGCTCCGCATGTCTGGAGGATATTGAGGTCTGAAAGGCTGAGCACTGACCAGGCTGCACTATACTCAGCCCCCCAAAACCCTACGCAAACCCTATGTAAACCCCCATAAACACCCTAAGGCAACCCTCATACTCCTACAGAAATACCCCCATCGCGTCTGCCAAGCTGCTGAGGGTCCCAACGACGTGGCCATTGCCGGCCATGGGCGACGAAGCCACGCGCCGTGCCACTGCCTGCAACGCTCCAGGGGGGCAAGGCTGGGAGAGGCCAGCCTCTGTGTAAACATATACACTTGTACTTACATAAATACATGCATGCATACATACATACCTACCAAGACCTACATACATACATACATACATGCATACACAAACATATATATATATATGTACAGATGTAGAGAATACAGAGAATAATAAATAAATCATAAATAATAAATAAATAAATAAATAAATATATATATATATATATATGTATACAGTGCACAAAAAGCCGTCTTGTAGGTTTGGCTGGCACGAAGTCTGCTAGAGAATCGAGGTTTCGAGTTCGCAGGGGTCCTTCATGTAAACCTACTGGTTCTTAGCAGAAAATGCGGGGTTTAGGGTTTAGGGTTATAATCCGTGAAGTTGCTGACAAGGATTTTTTTTGGGGGATATGAGGTACCTAATTCCCTCATCCCTGCTAAGAACCAATAGGCAACGTGCATGGCAGCTTGATCATGGGCAAGGGGATGTAGAGGGTAAGGGGCCTGATTCCAGGGTTGGGATGGTTTTGAGATGTTTTGAGCGCTCGTGCCATCCCTTACAGGTGGAAAGTCTTGGAGCTGGCTCAGGCGAAGAGGTAAGACTTGTAGGACACAAGGCCCGACCGACTCTTAATTCCAAGTAGCCCACCTTCTAACCCGAGTGAAGTAAACTTTAGCTCGAAGAATCCCTCCTAGCAGTGCCATTAGAAGGCTGCAGCACTGCAAACGCCGTAGCGGAAAGTAATCGAACAAGCATGGCTCGCATGATTTACACTGCTAGAGAGGGGCGCCACTTTTCACGTTCACCGATACCTTGACACATCAACCGACAAACTAAGCCTATGGAACACGAGCAACGCCTCCACGGGAAGGAGCACACCCGAAGGGGCTGGAGCCACCCGGGCATTGCCTGCCAGCGGCGACTTTCTCTCGTGTGATGAAGCTTTCGAATCTCACTTGCCAAAGCAGTACCCACGCCAAATCTGCTGAGCCCCGGGAACTCGGCGAAATCTTGAAGCCCCACGAGACCCCATACATGCTGCTACTAAAGCCCAAACCCACTCCATTGTGTCCAGGGGCCCATGACGTTCAAGCAGCGGCCGGGCCAGTCTTTCTCGGAGACGGCACGCTTCAGGTCCTCCTGCTCCTGAAGAACTTGAGAGAAGGCGCACTTTACAAAAGCATTCGTTTGTGTCTGGGGTTCTGGAAGGGCAGGGAGCGAGGCATCATGCAAATTCAACACTTTCGCTCTCGGAAAAAAAGAGAGAGCCACAGAGAGAGAGAAAGCAACATTAACAAAGCTTTTAGGAGAATGGCGCCGCCTGGTGGCTAAATTGGTCAGTTGCAAAAGCTGTAGCACTAGCATCATTGGTAGTCCTCCTCTTCCTCCCGCGGCCGATGGCAGCACAAGCCCAAGCAGAGATAGCGAAGCCATTGGCAGCGTTGCCTTTTGCTGAGTTACCGTGAGGAGCGTTTCTGGTGTGTGGGGCTTTCGATTCGAGAAGGGGGGAGGGTCCATGATGGCCTATGTGCCCCCGACACGCCTGTGGAACGCCGAGGTGATCGCTGCGGATGCCATGGCAGCACCAAGCACGGCCATGATCAAGAAGGCCACCGACAGCGGCGAACCTAGCATGCAGAAGAGAGGCTTGGTCTGACGCCTCAAGACTGCCTGTGCACTTACCTCAGCCTTGACGGCAGCAAACATGCTGGATTTAAGAAACAGGATGTCAACAAACTCTGCTGCGATGTCGACTTGGAAGCCGCGCCCCTCCAATTCCACGCAACGCTTCAAAGCTAACATTTAAGCCTAGCCCTCCTAACTCTGTGACCAGCATCTAACTCTGTTCTCGTCCCACCCAGAAATACTAAACCCATGGCCTTCTTCGATCGTGGAACTGGCTTTGAACGAAGTCCCGCCCTGTTGGAATTGGGGGGGGGGGTCTTTTGAGCTGCTTGGGTTTTGGTTTTTAGGGTTCAGGGTGTAGGGTTCTAATGGGTACTTCTTATAATATTAGAACCCCAATTATAACGGCACCTAAAAAGGCCCTCTAAGTCCCTAATGCAACTACAACTGGGGTTCCATGAACCTCCAAGTGGGACTTACATGGGTTTGCTGAAGGTGTCTTAGTTAGTCTTAGCTTAGGGTTCTCGGGTTGCAGCATGCTGGAGGAGAGGATTGCTGCCATGATCAGCTTCAAGCAAACTTGCGGTTGAAGACGGCAGCACCGAACTGCTGGGAAAGCATGTCGGGCTGCACGCACTCAAAGAGAACGATGCCTTATAATCCTGCAGCCCGGAAGGCGAAAGAGCCTAAATGGGGGATTCCGAAAATAGGGGTACCTTGTTTAGGGCACCTCCTTTGTGTCTAGTGGGGCGCATGTGCGAACCCTCGAAACCTAAACAGGGGTCCCTTTAAGGGGATTCTATTCTATTTGGGGAATAAAAGGGGTAGGGTACCCCAACTTTCGGAAACTCCCCAAGTAACCTCCGTGAAATTCATTCTCGCCCGCACCTGGCCGCCCACCGGCGAAGTGCACATGGCATCGTGCAGACGCCAATCCTCAGCTCCGCACCGCAGGGCGAGGGCGCAAGACAACCCGCTTCTTCGCTCATCCCGCTCAACCTGTCTTTGCCAAGTGTTGCAACACCATCTGAAACTTCGCCTTAACGAGTTTTGCCCATCCTACATAACCCCAAGCCCTGACTCGTGCAGCGCAAAGTCACCCACACCTCAGGACCTCCACACCCTCCCCCCTGCACAGCCACGGCGTGATATATTGATATATAATTAGGACCCTCAGCTGGCCAAGTTGCCGAGCAGTGTCGCAGTGGAATGAAGGGTGCCTGAGCAGCTCGCCACGTGCAGGCAAACTGCAGGAAGGTAACCACCAGTGAAAGCAGAATCTCCCAAGAAGACCACTCAGCCCGTCCGCATGCGTCGAAACCTTAGACCCCGGCTCCAAAATCTTCACCAATGCAGGCCGGCGGCAGCCTCTGGGTCGGACTGACACCAAGCTTCCACCGCTTCCCCGCAGGTGAGTTCGGTGCCATTGGTGGAATTCTCCTGGGGCCATCTGCGGACACTGCCGTACCCCAACCAGGCACAAGCCGCCGAACACTTTATCGGGTGTCACTGCTCAAGGTGCCATCATGGAGAAGGTTGGGCTCTTGTAGAGGCCGTGGCCGAGTCCTCCTCCTCTTCGTCCAGAGAGTATGTTGTGGACTCGCCGCCCTGTCATTCCGCGCGGCTCAAACTGCGCATGCTTGGCAGAGCCGAGCCTAGGAGGCTCTACCCAACACAGCCCGAATCTGTTTTATCTCATACTAGAGCTATTTTATATATTACATATTTGTATATTTATTTACATATGTAAAACAGAATGTTACAGGTCTTGCCCTTTGTGTAGTTGACACAGATCCTTGCAAGGATGAGGACGTGTAAGACGAACACAGGGTATAGCAATTTGGGTACAGGGTGGTTCCAGAAGAATGCTCATGATGCCTGAGCAGGACGTCGAGAGGACTCTTTTCAGTCATTTCAGTCATTGGCCAAACATGTCTCATTCAATTGTGCAAGCCTTCTGACTCGGCAGTGCCAAAACATTCTGAAGTGCAACATAACTGAAAGGGGAAATTTCTCACTAGTCTCAGAGAGAGCCAACTGGTTGAGCTTCCTGTATGAGACCTTTGACAACCGAAACCATGAGCCTTTCTGCATGATGCTTCCCCAGCTATCCGGGTTTTTGCCGGCATCATTGCATTTTTGGTATACAATATACATTGTTGTATGTGTATATACGTGTATATATATATATAGATTTATTCATATTAGTTAACAGAGAATAAATAAACGTATAAAACATATTTATCTATTTCTTTCATATCTATTATCTAGATATATCGTCAAATAACAATAATAATAACAACAATATTAATAATAATACTCCAACCAGAGGGCCCTCGCCTGAGTCATGGTGGTGCTCGGGGCAGTGCCGGTGAGGTGGCGCGAGCTCGTGTAGTTTGTGTAGGCCCGCTCGGTGGTGGTGTTGGCCTCTGCGAAACATTAGGGTTTAGGGTGTAGGGTGTAGGGTTTAGGGTTTAGGGGTGCAGACTTTAGGATGCCGAAAAATCGGGTCCAGGATGCGCTGACTGGAACATTGATAGGCTTAGGCGCAGCGATTCAGACAAGGCGCGCTGTCAATGCTGTCCTGAGTCTTCACAAATTGTGGGTTCAGGGTTTAGGGTTTAGGGTTTAGGGCAAACCGTGCCCGCTTCAGGAGTCATAGCCAACCATATTCAAAAGGGGAATTTTCGTAGACCCGCACTCGTTTACCCCCCCCCCCCCCTACAAGCTTGGCAACAGATAGGCAATGAAGAGAGAACAATGTTGTTTCGGGGGGAAATTGCAGGGAGCTCCATCTCCCCACCAAACCTGTAGGGTTTAGGGTTTAGGGTTTAGGGTTTAGGGTTTAGGGTTTAGGGTTTAGGGTTTCGGGTTCCATCATCTCAAAAACCTTCGGTGCCCTCAAGTGAATGTCCCTTCGAGAGAACCCATGCCAAAGCCGAACCTAACAAACTTCGAGTCTGAGAACGTGTGCTGGGCTCTGTTCTGCAAAGGCCTTTTAAAAGCTGCCCCAACAAAGAAAATTAGCAACAAGTCAGCACTGCAACTTGTAGCACAGTCTCCGAAGTACTGGTGGCCGTCCAGGTCTCTGTGCCTGCCCGGAACAAAGCCGCTACTCAGCAGTACATGCCCCGAAAAGTTCTTTTAAGACCGGCCGAGGAAAAGATCGGATGGCACTTTGTCATGCCCCTACGGCCACCTCATAAGCGCGTCTCCCCTTGGCCTGAGAGGGCCGTGGCACTCAGCGTCTGTGTGGCCGTCGCAGGGCCCACGGTCGTGACGGGGGCCTGAACTGAACAATTGCCATCAATTGCCCAGTTGACAAAAAAAAACTCCGGAATGTCACAAGTCCAACTTCTAACGCAAGACTGGGCGGGAGGGGGAGGGGGGCTCTGGGCTCTGCACAAAGTATGAAAACTAATGGCCCTTTGTGGAGTTTTTGGCTGCTTGTTTACATACTTCGGGGGTCCGAGCAAGGCCTATCGAATGCAGATGCATGAATCGCCGTGGCCACAGAAGCTGAGGGAAGGACGAGTGTGGTGGTCTGTGTAGCGCTGGTCGACCTGTCTTCTTCGGAGAGAGTGAGGACATCTGCATGCTTTTCCTACTTTAACCGGACAGAAAAATGTTGAGTTGAAGAAACACCACTGGCAAGGGATTTCTACGCAGGCAGCACAGATCGTTGCACACACAGACTTGAGCAGGCTCGTTAAGTTGCAAATAGCCGCGGGAAGCGGAGGGGGGAGGGGGGGGGGGGCTGGTTGCGGCGCAGCGACGGGGTCGTCAACGTGGTCGTCAAGGTCCTATGATGGCTCTGCGATACCACATGACTGCGGAAAAGGGCCAGACGTGCCTGAATGGCATGTCAAGGGGCCCACAGGCCTTTGCAAAGCTTCCTGAAAATCTATGATACTGTATTCTGATTGCATTGAGTACCTAACTTGATGGTGGCTCTAAGGGTCCTTGTGGCAGTTTGCGTCTTGGTCATCGCTGGCATCGCCCAGTAGGTGCTGCTGAGAGTGGTGGTAGCTGTGCCCGTGACCGTGCTCGCCAAAGCCAGCGGCTCGGTGGCGGTCGCAGTGGTGGTCACTTCGGGTGGGCTGGTCGCAGTGAGCGTGGTGCTGAAGGTGCTGGTAGCTGTCTCCGTGCCCGTGACTGAAGTCTCTGTCGCGCTGAACGTGGTGCTGACAGTGATGGTTGCAGAGGTCTCTGTGGCCGTCACCGTCGTGGTTGACGATGTAACGCCTGACCAAGTTTTTGTGCTGCTTGTGAGGGTGATCGATGTGGCAGTTGAGCTTTGCGTTGTGCTGCTGGTGGCACTGCCCGTGGTTGTGAGTGTTGTGCTTGTGTCTGTCTGGGTGGTCGTGGAGGAAATGGTCTGAGTGGTGGTCCGCGTGCTGGTGGCCTTGCGTGCGCAAGCAACTCCATTCAGCCCAAAACAATTTGTTTTGCCACGCAGGGGTGTAAGGGTGTATACAGTATGCTGTAGGAGGTGTATAGGGATCACAAGGGATCGGAAGCCTCGTTCAGTTCGTCATCTCTGTTTGTTCTGAAGCTTGGCGGCCCGAGGCAAGTTCCAACAAAGGTATACTTAGTGTACAGTCGGTATTGAGGCAGTGTTAGACAAAGGTGCTTCCTGAAACACTTACCCCGTTGCCCAGTTAAGACTGCTCTGGCTCGTGTCGAGCGATTGTACTACGCACGACAACTTGCCATTCATCTCATTGGAATTGCTAGCCGCTAGCCACAACTTACCTTCTGCTGCAATGATGAGTGAACATGCGGCCTCCGATCCCAACGACATGCCAATGACAAAATAAAGTAACGTCGATGCAGCCACCGTCACAGAGCTGGTCATGGTTGTGGACCCCGTACTTGACCAGGTCGCTGATCCTGGAAAACTGTTGCGCAAGTGCCGTGAAGATGCTGTCTCCGGGCAGCATCACCTTAAACCCTAGAACCCTGAGGTGACTTGGCAGTCCTGTGGTCGAAGATGTGGCAGTCTCGGACACAGTCGCGGTTGCTGACTTGGTTGTTGTGAGGGTCTCACCTCACGACACCCTCCCTCTGGACCCCTTGCAGAGGTCCCTTGCAAGCTCCGCCCATGGGGCTGTTTGCTAAGCTCTGATGACTTGGAAGAAAGCTGTCTGGGTAAGCACGTCATGGGAGGCATTAGAACCCACAGACTCACAGTAGGGTGCCAGCGGCTATTCAAACCGACTGAGGCCAGAGCTCCCGGTTGTAGTGGTGGAGCTCTCGTTCGTCTCATTCCTAGCCCAGCGACATGTCAGCTTCATGGCCACCCTGCTCCCGAGCAAGTACTCATTTCGTAAGCTGAGGTCCCCACCGACATGCCGCGACGTTCGGCGATAAGTGTTTAGAAGTATGGTCCCTTTTCAGGCTGAAGCAAAGATCGCCCGGAGATGTATTTCACTACCATAACCATCTAAGAGTCGCATGCCCAACCCCACCCCTAATCCCCCCCCCCCCCTCCTTAATCCCCCCCCCCTCCCTTCCCCCCCCCCCCCCCCCCCCCCGAGTCGCGCAGCTTTGGACCCCTGTGCTTGGAACGCCTTGCTTCCCAAGATTCCTCCACTCGGGGATCGTGATGTTGATCTCCGTCAAGTTCGAGCCGGAAGCGAAGGAGCTGAACAACTTCCTTCGAAGTCCACTTCTTCGGTTATCTTCGGTTTATCCGGTTGCGGGGGCTGGCAGATACAGCACCTTGAGAGAAAGATGTGATTTAGTGAAGCTGTCTCTGTTTCGTGTCGGCTCGGGGCAGATATGTGCACATGCAGCTTAGGGAGCGCCGAAATTCACACACACCTGATTTCTGCTTGTGAGGCAAGCTTCCCCAGGTTTGTCAGGGTGCCGTTCGGGTGGATGAGGCCAGCATCTCCATTCCTGGGCTGACACGGCGTCGCAAACCCCGGAACAGGAAAAGGCTTTGAGGTCTAGAGGCCCACAGCAAAGGCAAGCCTGGTTTCGCAATGGACGCATACCACGGACCAAAGTCCAAACTTTTAACTCATCTCAGAACTTGGCATCTCTATGACCCTTGAGTCAAGGCACTCTCCGTCCACCTGCACAGGACTCATGTTGGGGTTCAGGGTTGAAGGTCAGGGAAGCTTGCTGTTGTGGTCACATAGGCCAAATGGCAAACCTCTTATGGTTGTGGCTTTACGTGTGCCGTGCTTCTCAAGGCTGCAAGGAACGAGTCCTGGTAATGCATTCATGGCATGAACTCCAGGGACAGAAAGCCCATCGGCAAGAAAACGAAGAAGTCGACTTTTAAAGGACAAATAAGGGATCCCAAGCCACGATCGGATGGGCCCACTGGTCCTTGAAGTAGCTGAACCAGGCATACCTTGGAGTCCCGAGTTTGGCGGCCCCGGAACAATTTCGCTATCTGAAGCTATGGAAACATCCTGCCCGGAGCATCTTCCCCCCGCTCTCCCCTTCTCCCTTTTCCAGCATCCCTGGAGATCCTACAGGTCCTACAGTATGTTGTATATTTCGGGGGGGCAGCCAGGGTTGAACCCTTGGTACTCGATGCAAGCCAGGAGCATCTCCACATCCTCATCGGCCTCGAGGAGGGGGATTGCCTCAGGTCTCACATTCACTGTGCAGGAACGTGTGTCTCTCTCGACTGAAGTGCTTCTGGGGTTGTCTATGTCTGTGTCTCGGTATGATAAACCTGACTGTAGATGCTCGTTCTGGAGACTGCTGATTACAAGCCGCACGCACTGATTGCAACGTCCACAATTGCTCATCTCTGGCCCCCACCCCCACCTCTTAGGGTCTAGGGCCATACGATCCCCACGAGCCTCCTTCATGTACGCCATCTGGCCCTGGACGGAAGGCATGGCTGTTGTTTGCTCAACTAGTGATCTGCTGACCCCCCTCCCACCGTTTGTACCGACATGGGAGCACTCTCCGGTACTGCAGTGCCCACCAGGAGAAGGTGGTGTAAATCCATTTCGTAGCGGCGTCGGCTTCAGGCGCAAAAAAAGCCTTTGGCATGCTCCCAAGCTTTGTTGGGTCATCCGACTTGTCGTCCGTTTCAGCTCTTAAGCTTTAGCTGAACTACTCTGAGCCCCCAAAGCCCTAAACCTTCAACCTCTAAAGTCCCTCAAAAAGGAGATCCCAAACATCCGTCCTCTGCAGATAGCCGCTCCGGTGAGGCGGTGTCGGAGCAGGCAATTTCCGTGACCCACATGGGCTTGCCTTGTCGGACACAAGGGATTAGACCGTCCGAGGCTTTTGTCCGAGGCTGTTTTTATGCACAGCGTCGGATAAACAGTGACCTGAGCTCAGCGGTTCAATAGTTGGGGGTTGGAGCTCCTTGAGAAGAAAAACAGCCCGGCACTCTCGAATCCTTTCGAATATCTGGCAGGTTTTTGGTGCCAAGTCGTGTCCACCTGCCTAAGAAGAGACCAAAATGGATCTACAGCGCTCCGGCATGCTCCGGCCCAGTGGCCGAAAACACGGTAGCGATCCAAGTGGTACCTAAGTTTGCACTTGCAGCGTGGTGCAAAACCTATAGATGTGCTCTCCAAGTGCTTTAAGTGCAGAAACCCGACTTTCTTCCCCAGCACTGCGCCTCGTAGTCCCTGCGCTCCGAACCCTCTGTTTTGATATGCGCTCTCCGAGGCACTTCAGGCCATTGGCGTAGCAGCTGAAGACGTGGAGGCTGATCGCATCAACCTGGGAGGGATGGAGCCAACGAGGCCCTTTAAATTATTATCATCTAATTTACTAAGATATTATCATTCAATTTGCTTAAATATTCTCATAGAATTTCTTAAATTAGAATATATTATCCGCCGACCCCAGCGGTAGCAGGGCGGCATCAGTGAAGACCCCCCACCGCCCTCACCGCCCTCACCCGCTCTCACAGCATGCTGCTCATGACACCTTGAATTGGAGTGTTTTTGCATTGTTTGGCTTCAGTGCATGCCCAAACCCCGCCACCCATCGCCCTCATTGAATTGGACCTTTGACCCCCCCCCCACCCCATCCATTCAGGCGGTTTAAAGGGTCCAGTGCATGCCCGACCACCCCCCCCCCACCCCCCCTCCCACCCCCCCCACCCCTCCCACCCCCCCCACACCCCCCCACCCCGCCCCACCCCACCCCCCCCCCCACCCCCCCCACCCCAACCTTCCCCCCCCTGTAGCGGTTGTACAGGGCGACTGGCGGTCTGGAAGCGACATGTGAAGGAGAAACGGTTCGAAGGGCGACCTCAGGAAGGGTGGAACAGGGCGACAGAGTACGATTTTTGGCGTGCTCTGGGACTTGGTTCAAAACTGAGTACTGTGCGCATCTCAAAAAAATACCCCTCCCAGTGTTCCACCCGTGGAACTAGTAAAGGGCCCACCCTCTCTCCAGGCCAGTTTGCTGATCAAGTAAAGGGCCCCCCGCTCTCGGGAATTACAACCCCTCCCAGTGTTCCACCCGTGGAACTAGTAAAGGGCCCACCCTCTCTCCAGGCCAGTTTGCTGATCAAGTAAAGGGCCCCCCGCTCTCGGGAATTACAACCCCTCCCAGTGTTCCACCCGTGGAACTACAACCCCTCCCAGTGTTCCACCCGTGGAACTAGTAAAGGGCCCACCCTCTCTCCAGGCCAGTTTGCTGATCAAGTAAAGGGCCCCCCGCTCTCGGGAATTACAACCCCTCCCAGTGTTCCACCCGTGGAACAAGTAAACGGGCCCACCCTCTCTCCAGGCCAGTTTGCTGATCAAGTAAAGGGCCCCCCGCTCTCGGGAACTACAACCCCTCCCAGTGTTCCACCCGTGGAACTACAACCCCTCCCAGTGTTCCACCCGTGGAACTACAGGCCAGTTTGCTGATCAAGTAAAGGGCCCCCCGGTCTCGGGAATTGCAACCCCTCCCAGTGTTCCACCCGTGGAACTACAACCCCTCCCAGCGTTCCACCCGTGGAACTAGTAAAGGGCCCACCCTCTCTCCAGGCCAGTTTGCTGATCAAGTAAAGGGTCCCCCGCTCTCGGGAATTACAACCCCTCCCAGTGTTCCACCCGTGGAACTACAACCCCTCCCACTGTTCCACCCGTGGAACTAGTAAAGGGCCCACCCTCTCTCCAGGCCAGTTTGCTGATCAAGTAAAGGGCCCCCCGCTCTCGGGAATTACAACCCCTCCCAGTGTTCCACCCGTGGAACTCTCGTAAAGGGCCCACCCTCTCTCCTGGCCAGTTTGCTGATCAAGTAAAGGGCCCCCCGCTCTCGGGAATTACAACCCCTCCCCCCACCCCCCCCCCACCCCCCCCCCCCCCCACCCCCCCCCCACCCCCCCCACCCCCCCCCCCACCCCCACCCCCCCCACCCCCCCCACCCCCCCCCCCCCCTCGCTTCTTCATCTCTATGCCCCCCAGTCCACCCCTGCCTTCCGCCCCCAACTCCCTAATCCGACACCAACCCTCTACCGTCACCCCCCACACCCCCCACCCCCGCCGCCCCCCTTTCCACCCCCACCCACCCCCACCCCCCCCGCCCCCGCCCCCCCCGCCTGCCCGCGCTCCACCCTGCCTTCCGCCCCAATGCGACTGTCTTGGGTCTGGGGTCGGCGGCACTGGCGGTAGCCATTCAATAATATAATAATATTAGGGAAGCAAGAGTGTTTTTGAGAACGAGGAGTCGGAGCCTTGCAGTCAGCGCAGTGGTAAAAGAATTGGTAGAGCCAGTCGATCGGATCCTGAGGCACGCTTTGTGTTCTCGGGCTTATGTGGGCAAGCAAGAAGCTCGGCATTCGGATGCAGAGAGCAGAGTTAGCGGTAAGATACTTCGTTGGACGGAGGATTGAGTTCGGGCTGCACGAAAGGCTCCTGAGCTGAACGGGCCCCTGTTACTGCCAAGAGTTGGAAGCCACACGTCAGTGGTTGACATGTCGCTGCAACGGGGCGCCCGAAGGAACAATCAAGCAATTCAATGGGCGAAAAGTCGTTTGGGGGGGGGGGGGGAGTGAAAGGCGAGGACGTGCTATCTCATGCTATCTCCATCCTTGCAGCTGGCAGAATCCCTCGCGCTGCATTACTCCCTGGGCCAAAGAAAGCTGAGGAGAGCTCGAAAGACCAGTGGTAATTCATTGAAGGTGCGACCTCGGCAGGGGAGGGTCCTTGCTTAAGGGCTGCGGGCGCCACGCCGGGTGTGGAAGCATCAGTCTGCATTCAGAAGCTAGCAGCATCCCAACTGTGGATGCTTTCATTCAAAGATGTGCTTCCTATGAACGGGGTCGATGAGAGCTGGGCCCGGAACTCGTGTCGTGATCTCTGAGGCTGCTGCAAGGTAAGTGATGTTGTTCTCTTCGCCGATCTTTTCGAAGTCCTTCCAGTAGTAGGCTGCCTGATGGCTGTGTTTTCAAAGCCTTGCTGCCATGAACTGCTGCAACAGGCTTTGAGAGCTGGCTCACTGTCAGGAACCCAGAAGCACCCGGCAAGTTCTCAACCCGAAACCGACCAATCCAAGGCCGGGGCCCAGTATGGATGCAGGTTGGCCCTGGCGTTGTGCAGGTGACAGTCCCTTCTTTGCGAAGCAAAGATGGGTGGGGGGGGGGGGTTGTCCTGCACATTTTTAAAAACTCCCCTAAAAACTTCCCCAACAACTCTGACCAGTGCACGACCTCCTTCTCAGTGCACTTGGCGATGTCTGGGTCCGGGTCAACCCAGTCCAGCTTTTACAAGGGACACTGAGTTTCTGATTAGTCTCATGAGCGTTCTCGAGAGCGCATGGATATATGGGGGTTTACGACATTAGGGGTACCCTATTGGGGTCCTTCTTGTTTAGGGGGATTCTACTATTTGGGGATCTATACCATGCTAGGGGTCCTTTATTATCGTCAACCCCCATAGGTCAGCATCATGCCAAGCCGACAACATGCAGGTCCCAAAGAAAGCGGAGCAAACGCCGAACGCGCAAAACCCCCCCTCGAAGCACGCAAACTCCGAACTCTCCGGGCGGCCTTTGCACCTTATAGTCTACAAACGACATCCACACATGTAATAGCGGACACATCCGCCTCCCCCTCCCTCCCAAACACAGAAGCTGCAAGGGTTTTTTCTGGGTCTCCGGCTGATCGGGGAAGTTGGGCTCGTTGAAGCCCAGCAGGGCCTTGCTGCCCTCCGGGAGCCCGTCTGCCTGTGGCGCACCGCTTGGAGTGAGAGGGGGAAGGGCCCTATGACTATGGCCTCTATTCTCAACTATCTTCATCTTGAATGAAGGTTTCTAGAAATTCTGCCTACCAAGCGGACCACGCTGCAGGGTAAGCACTTCCGAATGATTGAGGCCATTCTGCAATTTCACCTTATAAGTGAGAGCGCTGGGAGGTTCAACTGGGCTGGTAGACGACGGGGAGATCGTGGCTTGAGAGTGTTGGGAGTCTGCGATTCGAGGGGGGGGGGGGGGGGTCCATTCCCGTGAACAGAGGGCGCACAATGGCGTGCTTCGCTGTGGAAATGTACGACAGGGCTAGGACCTCTCCAACCCAACTCGAATTGGCCATTCTGAATCAGGATCCCCTTGTCGTTTCTACTGGCGTCCCTTACAAAGGAAGACCCCACAAGGGCACCTACGTTGACTAACAACCCACGATTGAGAGGCCAACATTCAGTGAGATCAAGAATGGCACGGGAAGAGCAGCCAGCCAGCCATCGACCCTCCATGACAAAAAAAACACTGAACGAATCACTCCCCTGCGGCTGTCATCACGTCCAAGCCTGCGCGTTTGGAATGGTGCCTGGGATCAGAAAGACTCGAGTACGTCACTTGCTCGGAGCCCTGTTTTGGATCTCAAGCCCCATTCCAGACTTTAGGACACATCCTTGTGAAAGGCCGCTGAAGCCTGAGCAGGGTTCAGACGGCTGTTTGCTAAACGCTCACACGTGCAGACACACACACACACACAAAAAAAAAACACACACACACACACACCGCACTACACAATGCCGATCGTCCACAGGATAAAGACACAACGAGCTACAAATCGGGTGGACGGAAATGATCAATCTGGCCCAGCCGCCCGAGCCCCAAATCATCGGGTAGAACTCGATACCCGCTGCCTTCCACACATCCAGGCTGGGTCCACCTCACAAACGACACCCCCCCCCCCCCCCCCGCATCGGCGGAGTTGTCTAAACTCAGTGCCGGAATGAATGCCTAAATTCAAACTCAACCTCGCTCTCTCTCTCTTCGTCCTTGGCTGAAATGCGGCTGAAAAGCCTACGCTCCCCGGTCAGGCCCGTGAGATTCAACCGCCGATTCAGGTCCAAAAATCACTGAATTACCCGTCTGCCTGGTGACTTAGAAGCCCTGGAAGCCCTAAACCCTAAACATGTGGAAAGCCCAAGGCCTTGGAGTTTGTAATCCCAGGTGGCGCCCCACGAGACGATGTGCGAAAGCCCAGACAGCATCTCCTTGCGTTGTGTAATTTCGGACATCCGCTGTGTCGAAACCAGTCCCCAACTTCGCTAGACTTAGCTGCCTTCCTCAACCTCTCAAGCTGGGTGACAGGGGTTCGACTGCCTGAAAGATTTTGGCACCCTGAGCCACTGAGCCTAGCGCAATGTAGGGCTTAGGATTATGGGCTCCTTCGTCTTTAGAGTTTGTAAAGTTCAGAAACAAGCTCTGTACTATGCGTCTCGTTCGATGGCACTTGTTGCACATGTTTTTTTTTGTGCAATGTGGCACTTCTTGCACATGTGCTTTTTGCAAATGTGGTTTTGCAACGTGGCCTCGTTGAAGTTTGCCAGGAATGCCGACACCAACGCCGCCAACAGCCAGGCAGCCAACGCACAACGCCCAAAGCAACCCTTTTTGACCTTTGGACCTACGACCTACAACCACTTTAAAGGTTACCATTAAAAGGGCCAGTTATTACTCTATTGTTACTATTTATGGCCCCCAAAACCCCGTTAAGATAGTCAAAATGTAGGGGTTTTTGGCCTTAACATTATATTAGCGAAGTAAAAGAAGTGTGTGAGCGCTACAATAATATTATCGCGGCTTTTTCTCTCTTCTTATTGTGCCGCGAGAACACGATTAAAATTCTATCACCAGGAAATAAGACGTGAAGTTTGCACAAACATGCACAAAGTACAATGCGCGAGCGAGTCCCAGAGCATCCGAAGCCAACCTCACAGCAGCGTGTCTTTTGAGCATCTCCAATTCACCCTTCCGATTCCTTTAGTAGCCTTTCCAATCGGACTTCGTCCTCCCTGGGACCCTAGAAATGGAACAGAGACACCCTTGAACAGCTTTGGGTTGTTCGGGGCGATGGCGGCTCCGCCGTCAGCATGTGGTTTTCAATGGCAATGCCTCGCCTTGCAGCTGAAGAGACTGTGCGGGTTCCGTCGCAGGATGGGGGGTCGTTCTAGCACGGCGTCTGGAATTTCACAGCTTCGCATAGTGGACGATGTGGGGGTTATAAGCAAGACTTGGCACTAAGGTTGCTAGGGTGGGGCGTGGGGATTGGTCATGAATCCTGAGCGTCTAGAAACGCATTCAATGTTGGAGGGCGGGGCTTGAAGAATTTGACTGGAGACAGTTGATGAATTGCAGCAGGCATGGACCTCTACACCAGGGTGGGCTATTATACCCTATAATCCCTTAAGAGGCCCTTTATAGGGCTCATTATGGGGATTTTAAGGCCTCACAGCCCATCCTGGTACAGTCCAGTGTCCTTAGCATAAAGGGAAATAGGAGAGATACTCGCCGGCTCTAACGTCGAGAAGCTGTCCTCGTCGCAAGCCCCACAAGACGCCCTAAACCCCAAACCCCAAACCCCAAACCCTAAACGAGTGTTGTAAACCCCCTACAAACCCTAAACTCGAAGCGCAACGAGGTGCTTCGCAGAGCGCTCCGTCTCACCGTCCTCGCGGTACTTCCTTAGCTTCGATGCACAATGCGCTTCAGGCCCTGGAGCCTTGAAACGGAAGCCTGCAAGTTACATTTTGACAAATTTGGGGGTTTACGAAAACAAGGGACCCCTAACATAGCCCCCCAAATAGAAGGATAGGAAATAAGGTACCCCCCCTACTTTCGGAAACTCCCTAAGCCCTATAAACCCTAAACCTTAAAGCGAGGCAAGATGCTCCCAAGGCCAGCAATCGGCGCAAATGTCGTTCTCCAGCGCCGTCTGCAGGGCTGAACCGTTGAACCGAACGGAACCACCTGCAACCCTTGACCCTAACCCTAAGGCTCTAAGGGCTCTTATTTTGGGCCTTTTGGGCCCAACGGCCTTCTATGTAAGGTTTCTGGGGCTATTTTGAGCCTAAGGGTAAACCTAGGACATCATGATAGGCGACTCACGGCTGAAGTTGGAGACCCCACCCCCTTTCCTCGTTCTGCTTATTGGGTTTAGGCTTAGGGTTTAGGGTTTCCACCACAAGCAGAATGAGAAGTGCTAAGAACCATGGAAAAGCTAAGTTTCAGCTGGTTGTTCACCCTTATACTAACAGTCCTTTATAGTAGTCGCCATTATATTGCCTATTGAGGGGGAACATCCCAACCCTAAACCCTAAACCCTAAACCCTAAACCCTAAACCCCAAACCCCAAACCTGTATCCCCCGCCTGGACGCGAGCCTCCTGCTCTGTGAGGAGTCCTCCCTGAGGCGTCTGAAGAAAGACGATCCTGGGTCCCAAAACTATGAGTCCTACACAGAGATTTGGGGGCAAGGGTTTAGGGTTCAGGGTTTAGGGTTTAAAGTTTAGGGTTTAGGGGGGCTGAGTCCTTGGCAACTAGTTGAGCTTTTCGGTCTCTACAGGGCGCGGGTGCGAACAAGCGGCCGCTCGCCGCATGTGTACGGCTCCCCGTCGAACTTTGCATCTTCGAACCAAACCTGCTTCGACTGCTAATTGCTTAGGAGCCCCCAAAAAGATTAATAAACATTCTGCCTTTTTTTTTAAGGCAATACATATTCTGTCTTGTAAAGGGCAATATAGGGACTACTCTCTTCGATGTTTTTGGGGGTTCCTGAGCAAATAGTGGGTCGAGGCAAAGGTCCTTTCAGGGCGTCCGCAGCTGGCATCCTCTTGAGGAGCCAACAACTTATTTCTTAAGCTCCTGAAGCTTGAGGCGGGGGACATGCCGAGTTTTGGAGACCTCCAGGTTGAACGGTTGAACCTCTGCCCCAAGTTCCAGGCCAAAGCTCCCCAAGCCCAAGGGTGCGACCTTGGGGCAAAATCCTTTCTGAGAGAAGCAGTTGAAACGCTTCCTTACGTGTGAGAAGCTTATAGCTTGGCCTCCCCCTCCCAGCATAAGAAATTCGATCCACCTCTTCGCAGCTGTTGCTCAGCGCTCGGGTGACGGAAGCCTTGAAACCAAAGCATGCGTGAAGAACTGGTTACAGTAAATTACAGCATTTTCTAGCGGAAGATAACATTGCGGCATGCTCTAGACTTGGCTAGCTTCTTCATAGCGCAAGGAATTTGTATGCGAAAGCACCGCACATGGAACACCCACGAATCAAAAGTGGGGCCGTTGTTTCTGCCTTGTCGGGGGTTCGGAGTTAAGAGGCGCCTTTTTGCCACGCAGCCCCCAGCCCTTCACTCAACCTGCACCAACCCGGCATCCCCAAACCTGACCTCTACTGTCAACCCTAAACCCTAAACCCTAAACCCTAAACCCTAAACCCTAAACCCTAAACCCTAAACCCTAAACCCTTCTGGAGCTGAGGTCGGCGCTGCAATAAATACAATCACGAGGTTCAACGTAGTCCTGCCGGTCGGTCATGCCCACATTTCTATAACTAGGGCTCAAATCTCAAACCCTCCTACCTAGCGCACCATCTCTCTCTGTCTGCCTTCCTTCCTTCCTTTCTTCCTTCCTTTCCTTCCTGAGGTGCGCCAAAAGCGCGCTCATCATGAGAGTCTGTTGGTGAGACTGGGTGTGATGCTTTTTCCCCCCCCTGATCGGGTTTTTCCATCAATCAAATGGCCTGATACGCAGGTTGAGCTTGTGAGTGAAGTGCAGCTCCAGAAGGCTACGACGGCAACTGGCAACGCTAATGCTCTGTCACTGTGTCTGTCCTGTTCTTCCTTCCTTCCTGCCTTCCTCCCTCCCTTCCCTCCCTCCGCGCACGGCACTCCCCAGGTGGGGAGAGCCGAAAGAGCGGTCACCGAGGCTGTGGACCCCCCCCCAAATCCCCTTGGTATCATGCCTCTGTCTCTCCCTCTGACCTTTCCCCCCCCCAAACCCTAAACCCGAAGCCCTGAACCTTAAACCCTAAAAACCTAAACCCCATACACCCTAAGCCCCTAAGCCCTAAAATCCTATACACCCTAAGCCCTAAGCCCTCAAATCTAAACCCCAAACCAGAGTGCACCGAAGGTCCTGGCCATCCTGGCGCCGCTGAAGGTCTCGGGATCTGTGCGGTCAAGAACCAGGATGGGCCATTACAGGCCTTATAATCCCCATAATGAACCCTACAAAGGGCCTTTTAAGGGATTGTATAGGGTGTAATACCTATACAGGGCCTTTTAAGGGATTCTATAGGGTGCAATAGCCCATCCTGGTATGAAATGCACCCCGCAAGTTCGAAAGCTGTTGGAGAACAAGGGCGCCCGGGCGCGCACAAAGGATGTCCATTTGCGCATTCCTTTTTTGGGGGTACCTACAGCACCTTTCTTGCTGCATTCTGCGGCCACAAAGGCGCAAAATATATCGAATGTGGTACCACCAAGAACATCTGCAATTGGCGGCCCGAACGGAGAGGTATGGTGGTTTCCGAGCTTCGGGGTACCACATTTGGGGTCCTTCTTCTAAGGGCTTCTTTGGGGGGTCTATTCTCAGAGGGGTCCCCTACTTTCGTAAACCCCCCATATTGAGCCCCAGCCTGCGACGATGTGGGACGGGCCGTCGAGAGCGACCGCTGGAGTGTCGAGACCTATGTGGAGGAGATGAAAGACTCCAAGTCTTTGAGCCGAACTTAGAGGGGCTGAATACCCCAGCCCAAAACAGGCTAACCTGATGTATATATATATATAAACATAAAAATATATTATAGGATTCTGTATAACCAAAAGGTTCAAGGTTACCTACCCAGCCCCTAAGAATGATTAAGGTTGCACTTGCAGAGCTTCAGGGCACAATTGCAACACGGCGTGCCGACCCCGTGCCGGCGGTGTGTCGTACGAGGCACCTTCCACCATGATAGACTTTTCTCAGCAATGCACTAGTCCTTGTTTGAAATGACTACAGCTCCCTGCCCATTCATGTTGCAGGTGCATGGACAGGCACGCCCAAGAGTCCTTCATGTCACTCCAGAACCCTGTTAAAACCCCAAACCCTCAACCCTGAAGCCTTATAAAACCACCCGACCGAAGCCCCAAGGGCCCCCGAAACGCCTAAACTCTTCGACTCGAAGGCCCCTCAACCATATGCAGGGTTTATCGGTGTGAAGCTGTGTTTTTGCTCGCTCCTTGAGGGGTTTCGGGTTTACGGTTTAAGGCTACCCTAAACCCTATAAACCCTAAACCCTAAACCCTAAACCCTAAACCCTAAACCCTAAACCCTAAACCCTAACCCCCCAAAAGCCATGATCTGAGTCAAGCCACTGGTGCTCGATCGCGCTCTGGCGAGGAGGACCCTCAACTTCTAGGCACTGAGTGTTTGAGCCACGGAGGACAAAGGGTTTTCGGGTTTAGAGCTTGGGGTTTAGGGTTTAGGGTTTAGGGTTTCGCCACCCGCACTGCGCGCACATCAGCACCCGCTCCGCAGGGTTAAGTCGGTTTAGAGCTTGGGGTTTGGGGTTTAGGGTTCTTGCAGGGGAATACAGGGTTTCCCCACAATGAGGGTGCCTAACTTGGGGTTTCTTGTAGTTATTACGCGGGTTGAGTATATCTGGCTGACAAACATATCCATATATAACTCACAAAAAAAAGTGTGTGAGTGTGTGTGTATAAGTGTGTGTATATATACACATAAGCGCGAGTAGCCTATTTTGGGAAATGCCGCTGTGTGTCAGTGGATGGGCTGTATACCTGACTTGACCAAGGGTCTCTCAGGATGCGTGTGATTGGCACCTTTCAGCTTCGAACGGCTGACTTTGTGCCTCTTCGTGTGGCGCAGCGTAAGCTCAAGACCCAGGCAAGGTTGACTAGATTACCTCTATAATCCCTATTGAGGACTGTTAGTATAAGGGGGAACATCCCAACCCGAAACCCTTTTGAAACAGGCCTCGTGATGCAGCAGCCCGGCAGACCCCTTACAATAGTGCGAGTAGTGATGCCGCAAAATCTCTCGAGAAAACTATCTGACATGTCAGCTCGTAGCCATCCCCAGCCCACAGCATGAGGCAAGGCGGCATGCGTGCGGGGGCAGGACGGCACACAACAAGGAATTCCCAAATATCCTCATCTCGGGAGCTTGATATGTGGCAGGATGGAGACTAACTTGTTGGGAGCTACTAATATAGGGGCCTTCATAGTTAGAGGGTTTGGGGCTATTATAGTTTATTTATAAAGGGGCCATACAAGGGAATGACGTTAGTAATTCTTCCGACCCCTATATTTACATCTGGGCCCAATGGCACGGGATGCAAGCGGCTGCTTTTTCTTCTTCGGCTCCCAGATGCCCCCGTCACTGATTCACTGCTCCTCTTATTGGCGAGCTCGTGGTGGCAGCCTCATTGAAATCTTCATAGTTGCAAGTGTCTTAAGCGTATAGTTTAGGGTCTTTTTGGAGTTTCGGGTACATCCCTGCAATGGAGCTCATGTCTGCGAATTATGACTTCTTGAGTGACTTCTTGAATACTGCTGCACTTGCGGCTTGGCAAACTGAAGCAGCTGGCTCGTGCCACGCAAGCATTTTCGAAGCAGAATTGGGTCTGAGGAAGCATAGGTCACACAAATGCCCGATCACTTGAGTGCCAACGTGTACAGTATATTCAGCACGCAGTCGGTCGATGGTACGGGTCCATGTGAAGGTGGGGATGTGGAATCTCCTTCTGAATCAGGACATGTTTCTGGTTCTGACCCCAAACCTTCATCCGATATGCAGTTTTCGAAATGGCCTCATGCGGGACGTTCTTGATTACGTCCAAGAGAAACAAGAGCAGCATGAATGCCCACGTGGAATATCAGCGTACTTGGGATGGCTCAGCAGCCGTACTGTCACTCCGCACCCGTACTCGGCTGCGCACATGAAAGCTGTCTTGCCGTTCTGATCCTTCAGATTCTTATCGGCGCCAGCTTCCAGCAGCAATCGCGAGATCTCTTCATGACCTGAAGAGGATGCTAGCATGAGGGCCGTGTTGCCAAATCGATCTTGCAAGTTTGCACGAGCACCAGCTTCCAACAGCGAGCGCAAAATGTCGACATGGTTGTTCTCAGCTGCCCACATAAGAGCTGAGTTGCCATGCCGATCCTGCATGTCCTTGTTGACACGAGCTTCCAGCAGCAAACGCAGAGTCTCGTCATGGAGGGAAGATGCCGCCAGCATGAGAGCCGTGTTGCCGCAACAATCTTGCAAGTCTCCGTTGGCACCCTTTGCCAACAGCAACTGTACAATCTCCTGATGGCCCCCACCAGCTGCTAACATGAGAGCCGTTGTGCCAGAA
Organism: Symbiodinium natans; assembly: GCA_905221605.1. Lineage (NCBI taxonomy): Eukaryota > Dinophyceae > Suessiales > Symbiodiniaceae > Symbiodinium > Symbiodinium natans. The sequence goes on along the minus strand of CAJNDS010000236.1, from coordinate 626,398 downwards.
GGGTTCTTCATGTTGTTGCAAGCCCCGGCCTCCAACAGCAGACCGACAATCTCTGCTGCTCCACCTTCAGCTGCGCGCATGAGAGCGGAGTCGCCCTCAGTGTTCTGGAAGTCCTTGTCAGCCTTTGCCTCCAAAAGCAAGCGCAGAGCCTCTGTGCTGCCTGAAGATGCCACTAGCAATAGTACGTTGCTGTCTGCATGGGCATCTAGCAGCAAACGCGCCACGTTTAGGTGGCCTTCCATTGCTGCGTGCGTCAGGGCGGTGTTGCCGTTAGCATCGCACGCGTTAGTCACGGCGCGAGCCTCCAAGAGCAAACTTACAATCTCCAATTGGCCCCCGAGAGCTGCGTGTGTGAGGGCTGTGTCACCATACCCGTCTCGCATGTCTTTGTCGGCACCGGCATCCAACAGCTTCTGGGCAATCTCTTTGTTGCCCTTCCTGCATGCATCAGTGAGCTCTTCCTGAGCTTCGTCTTGCGAATCACCGGACACGGTCGTCACCAGTAGCTGTGTGTCTGTGGCCTCATATAGCTTTGTAAAGTCATCCAAGATTTCGCCCTTCCGCAGGAGCTGTTGAAGGCATATGGGAACACCATAACGGGTGCGAAGAACCTGTTTTAATCCATGCACAGAAGTCCCCTGAGAAACATATATGCCAGACTTCGATGTCATCTTCGAGATGCGGAGGCGGATCGTTCTGGCAGGGAGTTGGGGCTGAGTGCCGCCAGACACGACGGAGGGTGCGTCCCGGCTCCATGGCTCCTGTCCACTCATTAGGGCCCTCGGGGCCCTCCGGGCTGTTTCTGCCAAGAGGCTGCTGGCAACAATGCTAGCGCCCAGCAAAAAAAGTCGAGTCTTGTGATTTCTTGGCGCTCACTGTCGACGAGCCTCTACCTTTTCACCTCAGAGATCGCCCTAAAGCCCAAAACGAAAGAACGCTGCACGGCATGCAGGCCACTTGCAGCTTGAGCAGAAATTGCAGCGGGGACATGCCCCCCAGCAAAGTGCTTCCGTTGCTCCCTGGTCCACGCTGCAGATTTGTACTCATTAGAGTGACACAACTCTAATGAGTGCTCGTATCCACACACTACCACACATCTTGCAGGCCGGCGCCAGAAATTACACAGTTTGTCCGCGCATGCTGGTTTAGCTATATATGCATCATGAAGCGTATGCCTGCTAAAAGGCAAGGACGCAGTTGCGGCGTTCCATCGGAGTGAGCTGGGCCAAACTTTTACGTAGGCTCGGAGAATGCGCATTGGCGGTGCAAATCACCGCGAGGAAAGTCTTGCCATCGCAGGTTTACACTGGTTTATCCAACTGCGTAGGAGCCTTGCTTGGTCTGCAGGCATGCTGCGAATCTTCTGAAAATGGCTCTCCAAGCGCCGTAGGTCTTCGTGCGCGGATTCGATGATGGCTGGGTCTGTTTCGTGAGTAATGTTGAAGACCCTCTCGCCAACATCTTCCAGAGTACCAGCTCTGTACTCCACGCACTCGGCGTACCCACCGCCTAATGAGTGTGCAGTCCAGAGCTCTGCACTCATGGACCCTTGTTCACACATAGCTTGGCGGATGGCGCGCCCTTCGTAGACCATACCAACTGCACAGCATCTGCAGGTGATGACGTCGGCCTCGACAGGGTTGTTGCGCTTTTCCTCTTCGCACTTTCTCTGCAGCTTCTCTCGGAGGTCAGAGTGTCGCTCTTCCGCCGTCCGCTCAACGAACGAAACGTAGCTTTGACGCGGGTCTCGGTCGGGAGGTTGTAGCTGTTGTATGACTGCGTCTATTGAGTCTGTTTGTTGAGCGGGTGCGCGCACGTGAAGCTGTCCCACTTGATGGCTCATGACAGCAGGGCGAAGATGCGCTCGAAGGCTCCCACCAACTTGAATGTCGCTGTTCGGCATCTTGGACCGAATCAGGCCCCTGATGCAACTGCATGGAGAGGAAAGTTGGAAGCTATCGCCGCGGTGCGCCGGAATGGGCGCCTGTGCCCTGAACCCTGGCCGAAAGGCTCCGAACAGAAGCTGCCAGGGCCTGCGAAGACCTTCGCAGCCTACGCCGCCCAACGCAACAATTGCCAGGACAATCGCCTCAATCTTGCAGACGACCCAGACAAAGCATGCGGAGCCTCTCGCGACACCGAGGAACTTTGCCTTTTTCTTATCACCAAGGAAGCACGTGATGATCTCGTCGGCGTGCAGCTTCATGGATTTGGGATCCCTCTGGAACTGATGGAAGGAGCAGTCCATCTTCACCTCAATCAGGTAGGAACCATTCCCCACCTTCTCAAAGTTCAACTCCTTCATCACGTCGGCTTCCAAGGACATCTCCGATGTCATTGCTGCTTTCCGGCGATCCGCAAGGGAACCAGCCGAACTCAACTGGGCAATTTTCTGAGCAAGAATGAAGCCATCTACTTCATCAGAGCCGGTGCCTGCATTTGACAACCAATGCCTCAAGTCCTGTCTTGAAACAGCGAACAGCACATCTGAGCTCTCCTTGGAGCTTGCAAGGCTGTCAAACAAGCCTCGTGCTTCAGGACTTACTCGCCAACGTGCTGCTGGAGCCGCCGAGGCAGCGACTTCAGCCTTCGCGCACTCCGCCACCTTCCTTGACAAGTGGCCAGCCAGAAGATTCGAACACCCAAGTGACTCCAAAGCCTCCAAAGCTTTGCCCAGCCAAGGGAACCTTGGGCGAATGCGGCTCGCGAAGCTCTGGACTTCAAAGGCTGCGCCAGTAAGGCCTGCGAATCTACTGTCTTGAAAGACTTCCGACACTTCAAGCACCACTTCAGCACATCGCCTCGTCGAACCGAGTTCCTCGAGGGCTTCTTCAAAGTGCACGTTTAAGAACTCCAAGGCCAGGACCACCTGACTCGGATTCTGCACGAAGCTTGCCGCATGTGCAGAGATGTATCCTAATACCAAGGCAAGCTCGGCCCTCTCCTCAATCTCAAAGCGCAAGTACAGGACATCTGAGCTTGCTCCAATCTTGAAGAAGCTGTAGGGAAAAATCCAAGAAAGGCTCTGCAAGGGAAGCTCCAGGATCTCTCCTCGCTGCTGTAGCCTCACAACCAGCAACTTCTGCATGTCCTGGGCGAAGTAGCATATGACTGACTCCTTCCAGCTTGCCGACATAAGAGAAGCGCTGCAGCCACGAAAGAACTTCAGCAGAGTTCTTGCCAAGGGTGAAGACTCTTTAGCTTCTTTACATTGGCGCGCGGACCACTCCCAGGCAAGGAAGGATGGGCGGTCGGAATCTCCGCCCATGGCCCTCCAGAGGAGTCCATCTGAGCTTCTCAGCTCCACTCCTGGTGACTTTCGCGCACCCGTCCCTGTGATTTCAGCCGAAAGGGAGTCCTTCTTTCTAGCGGTTGTACCTTGGACCCTTATTGTACCTTGGGTTTTGGGGACCCGGTTTAATAGTCCTCAAATAAGCCTTAAGGTATCATAAGGGCCACATTAGCAGTATATTAGGGGGGACCATGAGGGGAACAATCGTAGGAGTCATACCCTTGATTGTTGTAGCAGAGCATTCGTGCTGATGCAGCGTACATACACATACACAACATAGTCTACCTGAAGGCTCTTATGTAGTTCTTTTTGGGGGGCTGCCGCTTATTCCTGCGCGGGCCGGAAAAAACTGGTCTGACCAAGAATTTGTGGCGTGTTACTTTCTTGTGGCTTCTGCCCGCTTTTTTGGGGCGTTTCGGATGGTATGGGCAAAAAAAGGTTCTCAAAACAATATTTGTCACGATCGTGTGTTGCAGCTTAGATTCAGGAGTCAAAGAAGACATAGGCTTTGTGTATGGCCAGTGCAACCTGCATACCTGAAGGTTCTTGTACACTTTTTTGGTGGTCGGACTCTTATGTTCTTGGAAGGACCTGAAATTTGGGCATGACCTAGAACTTCTGGCACTTTAGCTTCTTGCTCTAACAGCCCGTCTCCTAGAGAGCGGAGAACTCAATTCGCATTCGGATTTCTTGGCTTCGGGTGAAAATAATTGGCCTCGGGCAATGTATCGTTCGAGATCTCTAAAAAGACCCTTGTGGAGAAGAAGGAAAAAGGGAGGAAGGCTTGGTCTGTGCATGTACAGGTTAGGGCTTATAGTATTTGTTTTGTGAACTGGCATTTCTGCGCTCAGGATTTGATGGTTCACGGCGGGAAAGTTCAAGATGAGGGGGGGGGGGGGGGGGGGGGGCGGGGGGCGAGGTTTAATTTCAAGCCTAGCTAAGCCCTATAACCCCCCCCCCCCAAAAAAAAAAAAAAAAACGCTACGAGTCATATAAACCCTATGAGCCTGGTAAACCCTATAGACCCAGTCAGCCCTATAGACCCTATATATATATATGTATATTTCAACCTCATGTTCCCGCATGGAAGGCCAATCGGTCAAAAACAGCTATCGTCAAGAGCCAAAACAAAACTTCTGATCGCCCTTTTCCTATCTGTAGTCTTGCTTGCTTGCTCAGGGTGTGAGGCAGATACTCTCTCTCTCTCTCTCTTTCTCTCTCTCTCTCTCTCTCTCTCTCTTTCGTTCACTCAGCCACTCGCTCACTCTCTTTCTCTCTTTCTGCGCATATATGTTTATATATATATATATATACATACACGTTGATATATATGTATATGTAGATGGAAATGTGCACGCATATACAGCCATATATATATTTATTTGTTTATTTTAATTTATTATTACTTTTTATTGTATTACATTATAATGTATTCTATTATATATATATATACATGCTACCAGCCTCTCATGGGTCACCCGGTTTGGTGGTCTTGACTGTCATGGGGGGAAACAATTATAAGTGTTTATCACGACGTAGCGAGAAATGAATGGAGGTTTCTTTGTGTATATACTGCGAGCGTTCGAAGCTAGCATACGTCTCTTCAATCTAAGGAAAGAGTTTCCTTATGAATTGTCCTGCGCACAAGAAGTTCTAGGACATCGAAAGAGGCGGCCCGCAACAACGGAGGTGTTTTCTTTCCAATAAATAGAAGGAGGTGAGGAGCGTCTTGTGTTATGTAATGTAATACTACAGGAAGGAAGCCAACGGAGCATCGTCCGTTCATGATTATGAACATGATCGTTGGACGTAAGCTCTCCGTTTTTCATCAAAACAAGGAAATGAACAGAGGTTTCTTGGTGTGTTTTTGAAGGCCTTTTTTATTAACAAAGAGAGATACTAGAAGCCGAGATCATCTTGATTAAACCGATATTCAATGGCTGTCAGCAATTTGGGGCCTTAATTTTCCTAAAATAGAACGAGGTGACCAGGAGTGTCCTTTGCAACCTGAAGGGCAGCAACAGCCATTATACATACATATACACAAATAAAAAATAGGTGCGCGTGTTGAAAGTGGTATCGTTGTTATAACACAAAGGAAATGAATAAAGGTGTTTCTGTGTATGATTGTGAGTGTCAAAAACCGATCGTATTTCTTGCGGTCTTAAGAGCTCTTTGCTATGAATCTGCAAGCACAAACGAAGCTTTGGATGACTGATCTAGCGTTTTTTTCATTAAACGTAAGATAAACTAACAAAAGCCTCTAGACAAATTGTCATGCTCAGAAAAACGAATCGCGTTTTCAGTTTCAAAAGTAGTAGGCGGTCAAGAGGAGGGCTCTTGTAAATCTGAGAGAACATATTGAAGGCTCGCCCTTCATGATATAGAGGTTTCTTTGTTAGTTTATTCTTACGAATGCCAGCAGCTATCGTATTTCTTGTTAGCCGTAAAAAGAGTTTCGTTATGAGCCAGTAAGCAAAGAAAGTGTTTGAATTTCTTATCTAACGCTTTGTCAGATCATTACGCTCAACATAGACAGCCTATTGAACAAAGGGCATGCTTTCGCGAAATCAGCTCTCAGATGGGGTTTTCTTGTTCTTGAATTTAGAAGGAGGTGAAGAGTCAGGAGGGTCTTCTACAGTATCATGAGATTAGCAGTAAATGTCCTCATTTCTTGAAGACGGGCGTGGCGTAGCCTGCGCTCCAAAACCAAAATCCAAACCAAAAGAGCTCAAGTCATACAATACAACAAAGACATACCATGCAATACCAAAAACAACAACTTGTCAGATGTCTTTGGACCTGGGTGATTCACTTTGGAGTCTTACAAGAGTCCTGGAACATTATTGTTTTTTGGTACTAATTTTGTGTTCTTTGGTATGTTTATGTTTGGGCTTTTGGTTCTCCCAAGAGTGTCCAATTTGTTGTGTACCTTGTTTTAACAGCCATGTTCTGGTATTGGTGCGTGGATGAAATTCCCTCGGTGTTCGTGTGTTGTTGGTTGAATACTCAATCCCTGAACCCGTCACCCCTGCGCGGAGAACAGCCGAATCGTGTTGCTAAGCTCCGTACCAGAGCAAAGGGGACACAAATGGTGGATTCTTGGGTGGGGGAGTATCTGTATATGCACACATGTATGTAAATGCTAACCCCCCCAGGACCTACAGGACCTACCTCGCAAAATCAAAAAGGCCGAATAACCAAAAAACACAAAAAACAAAACTTTGGTAGACTAGTCGCCCAGGTCCAGGGCTAGTGTCCCAATTGTTTTTTGTGTTTTTGATTTTTTGTTTTTGGGGTTTGTGAGCGTTCGGCCAGGAGGACTCGCCCATGACTGCCACGAAACCCTATAATTAGGGTTAAGCAATTAAGCCTAAACCCTCAACCTTTAAACTAAAAGGGTTTAGGGTTTACGTGAAGGCTCTTGTGTAGTTCCTTTTTGGGTTTAAGATTTAGATTTAAACCTAAACCCCTTGGGGCCTAAACCTTCATGGTTTAAGGTTTAGGAATTTAGACCTAAACCCTAAACCCTTTAGGGTCAGAACCCTTAAGCCCTATAGGGCTCTAAAAGGTTCAAACGCTTTAACCCTACTGGCGCTGAAGATAAACATGCCCAGACCTAGTAAACCCTATAAAGTTTAAAGGCTTAGGGCTTTTCAGGGTTTATATCTGAAACCCTCACGGGGTTATAGGGTTTGAAGGTTGAGGGTTTGAGGTTTAAACATTACCTGGAGGATTAACACCTTATAACCCTACAGGGCTTGAGGCTTAAATCCCTAAACCTTAAATCCTATAGGGTTATGCCTATGTTTGTAGGGGCTTGCCTCCTGTGGAAATGCAAAGAGAAAGCAGAAAAAGTACCCACATCATGTATGTATATAGGGCATATGTATTGTATGCAAAATTCAGATAATTTAGAAGGAAGGAGGGTACGCCTCGAACCATAAGACTAGGAAGAATGCGAGTGGGGACGCGAGACTACTGTGAGCACTGTTTCCTGGGATCTTCCACCAGGCCGCTAGTAGCAGGCTAAGGTTTAAAATGCCTAAACCTCAAACCATGAAGGTTTAAGCTTTATGGGTTTAGGTATAAGTTCCTAATTTTTAAACCCTAAACCATTAAACCTTAGCCATATAGGGTTTAAAGCTACCTCAACACTAAAAAGCCACAAAACTGGAAAAACTGAATAACCAAACAAACCCCAAAAAAAAAAAAAAAAAAACTAAACTAAAACCAAAACACAAAAATGTGGGACACTATGCCCTGGGCCTGGGCGACTAGTCTCCCAAAGTTTTGGTGTTTTTTTTTGGGGGGGGGTTTGTTTGGTTATTCATTTTTTCAGTTTTTCTGCTTGGTCCTGGAGGGGGTTATCTATAATATATATATATATGACCTGCCTCACAAAATCAAAGCACCACCCAAAAAAAACAAACTTTGGGACACGAGTCGCCCAGGTCCAGGGCATAGAGTCCCAATATTTATTTTGTTTTTTGTTTTTGGATTTTGTTTTTTTTGTGGGGTTGGATATTCACTTTTTCCAGTTTTGTGGCTTTTTAGTGTTGAGGTAGGTCCTGGGGGGGGGGGGGTTACCATGTAAATCTGCGTGTTGATGCGTTTTGATACAGTTTATCAATTTCTGCGGGTTTCCAGTATAAAAAACTAAATTTGCATATCTGTGTAATGTGAGTGTACATGCATGTACACAATGTACACAGACATACCTGCATATAATTGTAGTATATGGTGGGGTAGTCTTGAACTGGGGGGGGGGGGGGGGGCCTGAACGCTATTTGTGATCTACCTTCAGGGCGGATTGTCTCAGATTTTGGTCTCGATGGCAAAAACAGCCGCGCAAGAACGCGTTGGGAACACAAAAAAAAGGGACGGGAACACAGAAAAAAGCGCAAGAACGCGCAAGAATGCGCAAGAATCTGTGCGGCCTTGGACAACTAAATACAACCAATATTGTGTCAGCCCGAATTCATGCGTGCACGATTGCGCACATGAATCCCACAAGAATCCCACAAGAATCCCACAAGAAGTGGTTTTAGGGATTCTTGCGGGCCGTGCAAGCAAGAAACCCACTATCTGTTCTTTTGGGCCCATTTTTGCATGATTAAGCCGCTTTTTTGTTACCGGCCCGGCTGGCTACTCATGCAATATGATTGCGCCGATTCCTGTGTATATTGTATGTAGCATGCTTCTCTCTCTCTCTCACTCTCTCTCTCTCTCTCTCTTTACTTTAATGTACACGCATGTATACCTACTTGTAGACTTGTCTTATTTTTCAAGATGTGTATAAATATCATACACAGATATGGTCCCCCCCCTCCCCCCCAAACCTGCAGCCCCCCATCCCCGGCGCCATGGTTCCTTTGCTTGGTTGTTGCCTCATGTCGCCTGTACGATGTGCCTGTTGGAGGGCTTAGGGCTTAGGGCTATATAAGGGGTCGGGTCGGACTTCTCAGGGCCTTACGAGATGCGAAGTCAGGGATGTTCGCTCTGAATCCTTTGAAGAGTTGGCAGAGCCAAGGTTGTCCACGCCCTGGCTTCGGGAAAAGTTGGTGTTACCAACTCTTTCCAAATGTCAATATTTTTCGGCCAAACCCCTGACCAAAAAAGAATGTGGTAGCCATTTTGATAGAACCATCCGCTGGGTTTGGAAAAATTGTTTTTTAAACTATAGTTTTCCAGCATGTCCACGGTTTTGGCGAAACCTCTTGAAATACAGAAGATGGTGGCTACAAAGTGGTGATATATAAAGCAAACTTTTTGCTAGAACAAGTCAGCTTTGCCAGCTTTTTCCATCATTTACCCGATCGGCCTCCGAGTAGTTGAGAATGTGGAAATCCTGGAATCTTTGGTAAACCAACTCGTTTCGATGTAGTAAAAGCTAGTTTAAATATTTAGCAAAAGCAACGTTTTACCAACTTTGTACACCATGTCTTCGATTGGCGTCCGGTTCTTTAAACAAGGCGAAAACTATGGACAATATTGGTAGGATCAACTTTTCATGCTCGGACTTAGGCTTAGACGAAGGTGCTTTCAACATTTTTCCACCGTTTCTTCAACGGGCCTCCTAGTCTTTGAAAAGGGCGAAATTGCGCAGAGCCAATGAAACGAAGCGCCCAAGACTATTTTTAAGTATAGCCAAAGAACAGGGGGTCAACTTTTCTGTTTGGAGCGCAGGCTACTCCTAGCTTTTGGGCAATGAAAGACAGCTACTGGCACACTCCTCGCACGTGCGCAGCACCCTCAACTTTTGGTCCGTCAGTCGCCCCCTCTCACAGAGCATTCGTATTTTCTGTGAGCTGTGGCTTGGAAACAATGTTCAGTAAAACAGAAAATGTGAGAGAGCGTTTAGTCAAGACATGAGAATGGTCGGGTTGTTCCTCTGCATCGAAGAATGTATGATGCTTCTGCTTTTAAAATATCGCTGAAAAATGCGAGAACATCGTTTATGCTTGAACTTGAAACGCACAAGCAAACTCGCTTTAGTATTAGACAGAAATACGACAGCTTCCTGCACTCGCACTAATAGACACAGAAACCTGTGTTAATTTGATTTTTCTTGTGAAAAGAGAACTCGTGCTTAACGAAGGTCAGTCTTCCCACAACACACATGGTGTTAGTATTTTGGGTTGGCTTGGCACCAATGCTCAGTGAGGAAGATTCTAAGAAAGTGAGAGATCGCTATAGGCAAGACATGAAAATGCTTCGAATATGGTTCAATCAAGGAATGTTTAAAATGGCTTCTTGACATTTCACGAGAACTTATCTTATGCTTGGTAAGGCAAAAGAAAGCTCTTTCCAATACTCGACAAATACAACAGCTTCTGGTACTCGTACGAGCAGACAAAAACAACTTTGTTCATTGCCCTTTCTTTTTTAAAAGAGCGGGCTCCTTTCCTGTTAAAGTCATGAATGCACACACACACATTCCGTAAGTTTTCGCACGGAAGACATTCTTCTTCACCATCTTCCGTGCCAGGAAATGGCTTTCATAAAGAACATCTTTTGTTTTCAAGAAACTCGCTTATTTATATAGACTTCTCTTACTTTCATCAAAGGCCGTTAAATGACAGCAAACGAGAACTACATTTTTGCTTGATATCGGTACATGCCTGGTCGAGCAAGCTTTTGCTGGAACATGTGGATATGCATGACCGACACACACACAACCACGCTACAACACCGAGGTGCCGGAGGCCGGGGGGGCGGAGGGCGGGGGCTAGCATACACAGATGTGTGTGTGTGTATATATATATAAATATGGTAAAATCCCCAGGACATACCTCAACACTAAAAAGCCACAAAACTTGAAAAACTGAATAACCAAACAAACCCCACAAAAAACAAAAAAACTAAAACCAAAAACACAAAAATGTGTGACACTATGCCCTGGACCTGGGCGACTAGTCTCCCAAAGTTTTATTTGTTTTTAGTTGTTTTTTTTGGGCTTTTTTGATTTCGTGAAGTAGGTCATATATATATATATAGCTAACCCCCTCCAGGACCAAGCAGAAAAAACTGAAAAAAATGAATAACCAAACAAACCCCAAAAGAACCAAACAAAACAAAATAAAAAATAACAAACCAAACCCCCCCCAAAAAAAAAAAAAAAAAAACTTTGGGAGACTAGTCGCCCAGGTTCAGGGCATAGTGTCCCAATGTTTTTGTTGGGGGGTTTTGTTTGTTTTGTTTTTTGTTTTTTGTTTTTTGTTTTTTGTGGGGTTTGTTTGGATATTCAGTTTTTTTTTCCAGTTTTGTGGCTGTTTAGTGTTGAGGTAGCTTTAAACCCTATATGTCTAAGGTTTAATGGTTTAGGGTTTAAAAATTAGGGATTTAAACCTAAACCCATAGAGCTTAAACCTTCATGGTTTGAGGTTTAGGCATTCAAACCTTAGCCCGCTACTAGCGGCCTGGTGGAAGATCCCAGGAAACAGTGCTCACAGTAGTCTCGCGTCCCCACTCGCATTCTTCCTAGTCTTATGGTTCGAGGCGTACCCTCCTTCCTTCTAAATTATCTGAATTTTGCATACAATACATATGCCCTATATACATACATGATGTGGGTACTTTTTCTGCTTTCTCTTTGCATTTCCACAGGAGGCAAGCCCCTACAAACATAGGCATAACCCTCTAGGATTTAAGGTTTAGGGATTTAAGCCTCAAGCCCTATAGGGTTATGAGGTTTTAATCCTCCAGGTAATGTCTAAACCTCAAATCCTCAACCTTCGAACCCTATAACCCCGTGAGGGTTTCAGATATAAACCCTGAAAAGCCCTAAGCCTTTAAACTTTATAGGGTTTACTAGGTCTGGGCATGTTTATCTTCAGCACCAGTAGGGTTAAAGCGTTTGAACCTTTTAGAGCCCTATAGGGCTTAAGGGTTCTGACCCTAAAGGGTTTAGGGTTTAGGTCTAAATTCCTAAACCTTAAACCATGAAGGTTTAGGCCCCAAGGGGTTTAGGTTTAAATCTAAATCTTAAACCCAAAAAAGAACTACACAAGAGCCTTCACGTAAACCCTAAACCCTTTTAGTTTAAAGGTTGAGGGTTTAGGCTTAATTGCTTAACCCTAATTTTAGGGTTTGGTGGCAGTCATAGGCGAGTCCTCGGCAGGACTCACAAAACCAAAAAAACAAACACAAAAAGAAACACAAAACAAATGGGACACTATGCCCTGGACCTGGGCGACTAGTCTCCCAAAGTTTTTGTGTTTTTTATTTGGTTTTTTGTTTTGTTTTTTTGGGGGCTTTTTGATTTTGCGAGGTAGGTCCTGGGGGGGGTTAGCATACATATATATATATATATATATATCCTGCACTGCGCATATGCAGAATTTATGCAAAGTATGTGTGTATGTAAAAAATATGTGTATTGCTGGGTTTGTTGACGGTACATATGTATGTATGTATGTCTGTATGTATGTATGTATAAAAGAAGAAAAATAAATAAATATATATATATATATGTGTGTGTGTATTGTGCCTTTCTAGTTCTTGTGTAGCTGTGATAAACAGTCCTTTCCACATGTCTGCCGCTGTATGGTCCAGTACGGTAGATAGGTGTCATTGACCTGTACATAAAACAGTATAAACTTAGGTCAACATATGGCGAATATGTTTTGAGTGTTTTGCCCTCCAGTAGAAATTGTGGGTTCGAGAATGCTGTTCGGCTCCCCAAGCCTGGGGTACAGGATCATGTTAGGCTTTGCTGCGTCTAGAGGTCAAGACTGAATAAACCAACTGGTCGGATGTGCGGAGCCTTCCCATCACTTCGTACAGATAATCAAACCCCAACGGCAACCACCAAATGAGCCTTTGTAGCACAATTCCTGTGTTAAAAGCTGTGCTATCATCTAATGCTCATCTTTGTAGTGCTGGCAGCACTTGGGCCTGTCAAGAGTTTTTGGGCGGGAAATGGGCCTGCCAAAAATTTCTGGTCTGACCTGAAATTCTTGGTTTCCACAGTGGGAACCTGAAAAAGAACGACGCAAGAGGGTTCAGGTATGTTGTAGATTGGTTCAGCGGTAAAACTCAGCCGCTGCGTTCTGAGGGGGGATTACACACATTTGTCAGTCTCAAACACAGCGACGGGAGTCTAGCGGAACCACAACCAAAAACCACAAACATCCAACAAAACCAAACAGTTCCCCAAAACATGTGTTTTCGCGTGCTTTAGGTTTTGTTTGTCGGGTTTGTTTTTGTTATTGGCTTGTATTTGTTTTGGTTGTGTTGGTTTTGCTTTCATCGTTTTGTTGTTCCTTAGTTGTTGTTGAATGTGAGTTGAGTTAGACTTACCGCCGTGCGTGCTCGCAGTGTCCAGGCTACTTTGTCGCGAAATAGAAACACGTGCCTGCCATGGCAAGGTCCAAACCGCAAACAAACAAACAAACAAACAAACAAACAAACAAACAAACAAACAAACAAACAAACAAACAAACAAACAAACAAACAAACAACAACAAAACAACAAAACAAACAAATCCGGAACTCTCTTGGCTCATGATCAGCCTGTACGTCCAAGTTGTTTTTGCCTGGTGTTCTTCTAGTGTTGTTTTCGTTTGGGCGTTTTGGTTCCGGAGCGCTTCCTTCAATTGTGAGAACAAGAACCGCCACATATTTGGGAGAGCTCATGTCCGGAAAGAATACCCTTTAGTCAAGAGGGGGTCTTCCGGGACCCCCCTTCAAACCTCCTAGCCCTCCTCCTTGAGGGTTCAGGCTACTTCGTAACCCAATTATAACTGTACTTAAAACCCAAGTATAACCCTGTTAGAGTACTTAAGGGGCTTATAAGTGGGTTATAACTACACTTTTAATTAGCTACCTACGTACCCTGAACCTCCAAGTACTCCTAAACTGCATGTGACATAGGACCTGGCTTTCCTTCGTCTGCGATGAGCACGCGACACCCCACATTGGGCCAGCCCGGCTGCCGAGATGGCGCGTGCGCAGCCGTTTACAATTTGTCCTTTTCAAGCGTGAGATGAGAAAGGCAATAACTTCTTGTGCTTGCTAATTCATAACAACACTCCGTCCAAGATTGTCAAGAAGCGCGCTAGCTTCTGATACTTGCAATGCTACCAAAGAGTACCCTTTATTCAAGAGGCTTTCGTTGGTTAACTTATCTTGCTTTCGAAAAACTTCGATATGAAATGCGAAATACGGTTGCTTGTTTTCATGCTTGCCAATGCAGCAACACAATCTTTTTGACACGAACAAGAAATACGATGGCCTCTGCACTGGTACTCGTAAACAAAGAAATGTCCACGTTTTGCTTGAAACAAGAGTGATTTGCACACTCCATCTTGCAAGCAAGGGGCTCAGACCTAGGAGCTATCGAGCAGCAGGTTATTCCTTTCATTCGCGATGGTCTGTAGCCAGCAGAGCATGAGCTGCCCTCATTGGTGAAATCTTTCTGTGGACTTCGAGGGTTCGTTGAAGATAACGGCAATCCCACAACCCTGCTTCCGAACCACTCATGACACCAGGGACCCCACGCTCGAGGGTGTAGGTGATGGCTCACTCACATGCAGACAAACCCTATCACCTTGCGAAGAAAAGCATGTCAAGAGTCAGAGCTATGCAGCCGCCGGGAAAAGAGGCTCTTGTTCCCACTGACTCATCTCATCTCATCTCTGCGTAGGGGTCTTGCCTTAACGTCTGGATCTCGGTGGGAAGTACGATAACAAGTCTGCCCACGGCTTGTCGTCTGCAGTCGGCTCTGAGGCTGCGCTGTTCCCTGAGCTGGAAGCCCTTCAGTGACCATCCAAACACTCGGCTGTCCCAAGCACTCCGGACGCTCAAGCCCCCATCTCTCGAAACTCTGCAGCTGCAGCTCTCTGATGCAGGATCACATGGAGACCGACAACTCTTGCATGGCCTAGGGTGGGAAGACCCTGGAAAGAACAGAGAACATCGCCGCCCCAGCAAAAATGCTCTTGTAGCTCATCTTCTCCAGCAGGCCTCTGCGATCTTGGCTCTCAGCAAAGAGCAGGGTCACTGCGACGGAGCATCTGTGCGCAAAGGCAAGGAGGTAGTGGAACTCCTCTGGGAAGCGGCAGCCTATGATCTCGAAGACCCGCGGGTGGCTCTCCATTAGATCACACAGCTTGTCCTGCGGTTGCCCGAGGCCGGAGTTGAGATCCTATTATGATCTTTATAACCCGCCTGACCTCCGAAACCTAAATCCTCATAAGCCCTAAACCCAAACTTATAGGCCCCCCAAAAGCCAAAATCCAATTTGTCCTTCACCACCTCAATGACATCTCGCTCGATGCTCTGCGCATTGCCGACTACAAAGAGCCTTCAGTGCACTTTCCATTCTCTCTTTAGGTCTTAAGAGGCTCCAAGCATCTAAAATCGGACAAAAACAAAGACAAACAAGAGAAAAAGCTTCCAAGGAGGCTAAAGGGGAGCCTGTGCCCCAGGTCGAGAAGTCTTGCGTGCATCTCATCCTGTCCATGCCATCCGAGGCACAGGAGGCGCGCGTCCCACTCAGCGACAAAATCTGCTGTCCATCTCCCTGGAAAAGCAATTCCTTCATTGCTCGCATGTGCGTGCAGCCAGTCTGCCTCAAGCAGCAAGCAGAGACCGAAATACTCGCACTCGACATAGGCCATTGCAATTCTGACGGCTTCCGCACTCGCAGCTAGCTGTGAAGGTCCCCCCTCCCCCAGTATCCTGGAGGGCTGAGGACTGCTTCCTTCCTGCAACCCTCGCCTTAAGAGCATCATCTCATGCTGATAAAACTCGTAGAGCTTTGCTCGGACGAACTTGTCCACCCTCCTCTTATTCCCAACGCTGCGCGGGAGCTTCTGCTTCGTCGCCAACATTTCCCGCATGCCCTCCACAACCTCACTGGCAAGAGCCCCTCCAAGATGCCAATGATCATGCCAGCCAGCCTTGTTGGGTTTAGGGTTTAGGGTTTAGCCTTGTTCTACTATTTGCATAAGAACCCCAAATATGAAAGATGATAATCCCTGCAGTACCCTTATAAGGAAGAACATTTGTACTTTTTTTTTTTTTTTTTTTGGGGGGGGGGTTCTTAAGCTATTGGTATAGTGGCTGAGAAAGCAGTAGTTGAACACATTTTGTGCTAAATATGTACATGTTGATGACAAGCACATATGTATATATATATATATATATGTATATATATAAAAGTTCGTTTTGCAATATCTACATATACAAACATACATATATATATATATATATAGATAGATGTATTTATGTATGTTTTTACATATATTTATACTAATATTTATAAAGTTATATATATATATATGAATTATTAACACCTTGTTGCTTATTGGTATGTTTATAAACACAAAAACGTAAACAACATTACATACAAAGCATCCACTATCAAACACCATAATAATGTTCAATTATTCATGGAATGAGTTAATATCTGAAAGTAAAAAACGGAGAGGGTTTTGCAATGAATATCAAGGATGTGTTGTGTTTTTTGTGATTATTGTCATGTTTTTTCTAGTTTTGCAAGTTTCATGTTTGTCAAACCAAATTGATGGATGTCTGGCCCTGATAAACATAAACAACAAAACGAAAAAAATATGGATTTTGTAAAGTACTTGTTGATTCGATGTGAGTCCAAAATTTGGTATAATGACTTGTGCATTTTGTTATTGATGCATTGGCATAGCTCAAATGCAAAGGGGGGGGGGGGCGGTGGGGTGGTGGGTTCTTGCTTTAGGGCCTTAGGGTGCTCAGTGTTCTGTAGAGATCGCATTGTGTTGGATGTTGGGCTACGTCGGTTCTCAACCCGCGCCTTCCGCCGCTGGATTTGAAGGGGAAACGACCTCGGCCCAGGCTCACAGAGCAGCCGGAAGTGGCTGTTGTCGGAATCCCAAACAAGATCGTACTGGTGGTTCTGGGCGTCCTCATCGCGTGGGAAAGGTCCAACTTGGAGAAGTGACTGCAATCCACCCACAAACATGAACACACACACACACACACACAAGCACGTGGACTTTCGGGAAAGCGAGCGAGCCTGTATAGATGAGCCCACGCACGCCCGCCCGCCCGCCGACCCACACACGCAGCCACACACCCACACACCCACACACCCACACCCCCGTGCACGCCCATGCCCAGACCCACACCCCCACGCCCGCACCCACACACCCACACACCCCACACGAGACTCACAAACGAGAGACACAAAGACAATCACGCACCCACGCACATGCTTGCGCCCCCACCAGAACAAACGAAGGCCTTCACCACCACCGGGCCACCTCGCACCATCGCGGGAGCAGCTTGAGCAAGCACAGTGCGCCAGCCGTGAGAGTAGTCAATCGTCACCGCATCTTCGGCCTGACCGTAACAATCTCGTTTTGGGGCGAGCTTTAGGGCCTATAGGGCCTATAGGGATGCTTAGGGTTTCTGGGTTTTTGTTTTGGTTCCTTCTTTGCCCTCCCCCCCCCGCCATGGAAGCACGTTCAGTGATCGGGCCCCGCTTGGGGACTTTTTTTCGGTGAAAATCCCGAAGCCCGAAGATCCTGCAGAGCCCGAGAAGACTCTGAATCTAAGGGTCTGCAGCCTGGTGTCCCCGGGACTTCGGGAGGATTCTTGCCTTTCTTTTTGAGGTGAGTTTAGGGTTCGGTTGAAGACCTTACGCAAAGATGGCAGCACCACCAGCAACACCAGCGCCACCACTACCACCACAAGGTGTGGCAGCGTGGTGCGTGCGGCCAACAAACTCAATAAGATCCTCGGATCCTTTGAATGAGACTGTGAGGCCCCATAAGCCCCAAGCCCAGACGACCGCATTACGCTTATGAGGTCCATTTCTTCTCTCTAGTGGCTCCTTTCGAAAGTGATCCACAAGTGATTTCGCTTCTGGAGTGTCCGCGGCGCGGGACCGCTTGCATCAACCCCTCTGTATAGTCAACGTGAAGCCGCACAAGGCCATCGCCAGGCTACGCTCCTGAGTTTATATGGCTTTGTAAGATTCAACTTGGGAGCTCAACTGGGGCTTACGAAGAAAAAGGAGCCCCAAAGATGGATCCCAAAGAGAGAGAGAGAGAGAGAGAAAAAAAAAAAAAAAGAAGAGATTCCCTTGCAATATAAGAGCCCGCAAAAAGCGTACTGCCCTGATGTGGGGAACCCGCCCAGTTGACTGGTTTGCAGCTGTGGCTATGGCAGATACGGGGACCTGCAGACCCAAACTCCTAAACTCCTAAACTCCTAAACTCCTAAACTCTTAAACTCCTAAACACTTGAACTCCTACACCCATGAACCCCTAAACCCTAACCCCTACATAATGCGCTTCAGAAACTAAAAAAATCTAGACCAAATATGAAAACTATAAATGAATCCAAATAAAGGATGATAAAGACAATAAACAAGAAACTAATTCCATGAGAAGTGACTTCCAGTCCAACAAGAAGTCTTAAATCCAGTGAAGATAGATTACAATAAGAGCACCCCTAACCCCCTAAAACCTAAACCCTAAACCCTAACCCCTAAAACCTAAAACCTAAACCCTAAATTCAGCCTCGTAGTCCACCCGGTCAGGTGTCGCCGGAGACATGAGCGCTTCAGAAGTTGAAAGCGCCTGGGGCGTTTGTTAAAGAGGGGGTTTCCGAAAACAGGGGTACCCTTTTTGGGGGGTCCCTTTAAGGGGATTCTGTTCTATGTGATGTATAGAAGGGATACCCCCTATGTTGGGAAATAACCATTTGGGGGTTTGGTGAGATTGACGGCTTATAGTAGGGTTTGCACAATATCTGATTTCGAAGAGTTGTCCTCCTGGTCTGACGGACTTCTCCGCATCCCAATCTCCCGCTCGTCCGCAGCCCGCATTGAAGCGGTGGCAAGTAGCGAGGCTATGTCGCCAACGCAGGGGCACATCGGCATGCTGGGGAAAAGCAGGACAGATACGAGTAGATGCCCCTGCCGGCGTGCATGTTTGTGCTATAGGCGACATACTAACTCGCATGACTCCTGATTGCTATGCGTACTAACCTCCGAGCCTGCAAGCTCGCGCTGACTGTCTACTGCTGAGCCTCGGGCCACTCCCTGACTATTGCCAGGACAAGAGGGTGGCCTATAAACCCTAAACCCTAAACCCGGGTTTGGGGGTTTAGGGTTCAGGGTTTCAGGATTTAGGGGCTCCTGGGGCCCCAGAGGCTCCAGAGGCCCCAAGGGTCCCAAGGCTTCGGGTTCAGGGCTGAGCCCCATGAATTAAGCCCCGAACCCGTTTGGGCATAAAGCCTACTATAAAATTTACGAACTTTACGAAGCATCTGGAATAGTCCCTACTCCGTGCCCTCAGTCAGATGCGGCAAGATTGTTGTCGATTTCTTCTCTATAGTTTCACATGAATCATGCCATGCGCCTAATGGATCAGAATGGTTCTGGCGCGGGTCTGTGAGGGCAACTTCACGTCTAAGCCCCAAGACATATCTGCACTGGCAAACGGGATCATGCCTTGGCGCAAGCTTAAGGGCAGCACCGCGACGGCCATGGCGTTCTTAATAGTTGTACTCGTATAGGGTCTTCGTGCAATGAGAGCCAGCATTAACAGCGGCCAAGACAGGTGGGCCATGGAGCAGGATACAAAGGAACGGCGTCTGCCGGCTAAACCATTCAAGCTGGCAAAGAAGCCGCGCTTTGTCTCTTCGGAAGAATTGCTGTCAGGTAATGCGCTCCGAGGGTAAAGCTTTTACTCTTCATCACTCAGGTCATCACCTAAGTCGAAGTGATCGTAAAAGTCGTCATACACCTCATGCTCGCTGTACTCCCTTTCATCGTAACTGAAGTCCATGTGCTCCTCCTCATCGGGCCCTCCTACGTCTGAGACTGCATCGAAGAAGACATGAACGCAACGGTTGGCTCCGTCACCTCGTGACTCATGTCGGATGCCGAGCTCATCACAAAGCACATGGAGCACCTTCCGATCAGCAGCACTGAGTGTTGGAGGGAAAGAAAATGGTTGCCTTCTGAACTTGGCATCTTGTAAGCGTTGACGCCAAGAAGCTATCTCGGTCTGCCCCTCCATGGTTTGTGCTACGCGGGTGCCGAGCCCTGCCTGACAACACAGGCTACGTGCTGCAAGCCAATTTTTGACTGCACTGCTTGCTCCTCGGCTTTGCCCAGTTGCAGTTGCCCGCAAGTCGCCGGCGCCATGCGCGAATGTGCACTGAGAGCCATACCTGCAAGAGCCTCGCTCAAAGAACTCGCAAAGAACAGTCTTGTAATTGGCCGGCTCTCTTCGGACGGGTGCCGAACTGCTGCTGGGCGCTGTGTAGGCTGCGTGCGGCTTCTGCAAGTCACCCTCGCCATGGGCGTATGTGCAAGCGGAGCCCTTGGAGCATCGGCCGATTTGGTGATAACGGCAAAGCACTGTCTTGAAGGTTCCGCCGCCTAGGCCATGACTCCTAGTGGGACTTGAGCTCGTCTGTGCACGGGCTTTAGGAACGCTTGGGGCCTGCCTTGCTGCGAGCAACCTTCGCAGCTGGGCAACTTCGGCCTCCAAAGCTTTAACTTTGCCTTCTTGGGCCACGCCCAACCACGTCCTTCCTGAAGGCTCGCTCGGAGGGTTCTGGCGAGCAAGCCGATTGGCGAATGATGCCATGCCTTCGTCCTCAATGTCTTGTAACACTTCAGCGAGCTGGCGATCTTCAGCCAATCGTGCTTGCCGCGCTTCTTCCACCTCTTGTGCATCCTCGGTGTCTGAGGTTGCATTCTGCACTTCTAGGGGAACATGACGGCAGAAGGGACAAGGCGACCGACCGCCAAAGCCGGCTCGCTTCAAGATCTCTGTGCTGCACTCTGAGCACACACGCTGTTTGCAACACATGGCTTTTTGCTTGATGTGATGCGTCATCTGGTAAGTGTTTACACAGATGGGGCAAGGATCGGCAGGGATCGGACAAGCCGGGTAAGCTGCTCGGGTCTGGGCACTTGGTTGGGTTGTCTTCCACGGAGGTGAGATCCCACTCCGTTGACTCCTGTCGAGGTGCGTGGTGGGTCCCCAAGTTCCTCGCTGCTGCTGCGGAGCTTTCGCGGCTGGCTGCGAGGGAGTCGGGGGACTGCATGGGGTGCTTTTTGCCATCGGCGCACCAGAACTCGAACTCGATGCCTGGATAGTAGGTCCGGCAGCTCTCGATGTCTGGCTAGTGCCGAACGAGCGCATGCTGAAGGTTCGGCCAGAGTCAGCAGCGGCAGAGGCGGCCGAGACTGCGAGTGGCTGGGCAGTGAACTCATGCACAAGCTCCCGCTCTGCCTTCCGAGCTGCTGCAAGCCGTTGGGCTTCTGCGACGAGCGCCACACTACCAGGCAGCGCTTGAATCAAAGCCTTCGCTTCCGTGACAGCAATTGGAATATAGCTGTTTGCCGCACTCTGGGCGTCATAGTTGTGGCGCGTGAAGACTGCACAGCCGAAAACACGCAGTTGCTGGTTGTAGAGCATTCGGTTTGCAACAGTGTTCTCCGGGAAAGGAGGTAGGCTCTTGCTCGGTCGCACGGCCAAGAGAAACCCCCTGTCTGGACTCCGCAGCTGCAAAACCATGACGCTGACGCCAGGCACCTCACTCAAGCGCACGCCTGGCGGCATCACATCCCCTGGTACTCCGAAGTGACCGAAGCTCAGCTGCTGAGCTAAGCGTTCGCCGCACTCCGCTATGCCACTGGTGCCTTTCACCACCAGGCTCCGCAAAGGAATCGGGACATTAAAGAGGGAACCGTCAGGCCGAAGGCAGGCGGCTTCCACTTGTGACTGCGACCGCATTCAGCAACTGTGCGAGGTTGAAGGATGCGTGCGCATGAGCCTACGGTTTGTGAGAACCCGAGAACCTTCTTGGGCCCAGAATTTCAGAATTGCGCCGAAGCCAGCAATGACATGGCGCAGACCTCTTGGCTGTGTCAAGAAAAGGAACCGATCAAAGAACAATTTGAGCGGGTGCCTTGTATTCCTTGAAAACGCCCGAGGGCTTCCGCGGATCTTCAGTGAATAAATTGGGGTCATTACAAGGGGACTCCGCTTCCGCGAGAACGGGCAGTATTGTTCATAGTCTTGGGGTTGGGATCCAGCAGCCGTCCCAACCGCGCCCCCCCCCCCCCCGCACACACAATACATTTGTAGATACATCAATATATATATATATATATATTTATTTATTTATGTATATGTACATATACATACATATATATATATATTTGTTATTTACATATTCATATTTGTATTTACAATGTACATATATATGTATATACATATCGAACACCAGGAAAGGAACTGCGCTAAGCACTAAGCGCGAGGAGCGTTCTAAGGATTGCAACGAACCCTCATCCGCCCCGCTGACAACTCCAACCGACCTGTTGCCGGGTCACAACAACAGCTTCCGCAATGAGCTTCCGCGGACAACTTGCTTCCGCAACCGTTCTGCGAGCACAGCCTGACCTCTTGCCCGCACGCCACACAACCGCAAAAACCAAAATCACTGCTTCAACTTCATCCAAGCTCCGCGCGGAGCAAGAGTCTCACCAATCAGCTCCAGCTTTCAGCAAACCATAGCAGACCCGTGATTCTGTCGGTGTGAAGGTGCTTCCCAAGGGGTTTTCGAAAGGCTTCGGATGGGAACTCTAGTCGCCTCGCAGAAGCTTCGAAGCTGCTTCTCCTGCGCACTTTTTCGCCAAAAGGTCGGGGCATATGGGCCTGCTGGATGCTGCTGGATGCTGGTCTACGTAGCTTATCAGAGCCTGTGAAACTTTGAGCTTACGATGCCGCGCATCAACATGATCAGCGATCGCAACCTCACACCTGGATTCACTGACGAGTACTTCTGAAATGCCTGCTTCCATTGCCTGCTTGCAGGATGCACACGTACTCCTACCACGCAAGGATCCTTTTGAATGAGCTTGATTCTTTGCACACGCCTGTACATGTTTCGTGGCCGTGTGGTGTCCCTGTCCTGGGCGGGTGTGCCTGCGCCAGCAGAATTGCGCGCGCCGGCGTTGCCACCAAACCAACTTTCTCGACATTCTGCATATGCATTTTATCTAACATGGAATCATGGTCTACTAGAATAATGATAATAATAATGATAATGATAATCATAATCATCATAATAGTAATGGTAATGATAATAGTAATGATAGGAATAGTAATAATGGACGATAATCTGAGACTGGCAAGGGCCGCATCATGTCCAGGACGGGTTGCTCAGTGCCGAGGGAAGTCGAATTCGTCCAACCGTCGGCAAACCTGCCAAAAAAAACTTTACCCTAAACCCTACACCCTACACCCTAAACCCTAAAGCCTAAACTTGTATTGAGGACTGATTGAGAGAGCTTCGTTTTTTCAGCTGCGAGTCCACTTGTGGACAAAGTCGTTGGAAGAACTTTTGTGTTGCCCCCACTCCGATTTTTGCGTGCTGGTCGTCACGGTGTTGGAGACTGTACTTGTAATATGCAACCACAGGTGCTGCTGTGGAATACCCCGGCCCGGCTGAGAATGTTGAGATGGAAGAAACAGCAGGGCGCTTGCATGCACGCAAAGGCCTCTTGCATCCATGGCGGCGAGAATTCGTAGCTTTGCCAGAACCTGGGATGAGAATTTTTTGCTTCGATGTCAACCAGCATGTTCCAAGGCGCCTTAAGTGGGCCTTGAAACGGGTGATACGCATGGATAGACGCACACAGGCGTCAACAGGAGCAGCTCCTGTGCTTCCAGATTGATGATGACCGTCTACAGTCTGTAAACCCTATAGGCCCTAAAACCCCCCAAGCCCGGGCCCTGACACCCTGAAAACCCGAAAGCCACAAACCCTAAGACCCTAGACCCCCCTAAATGGCCAGAAGACTTGACGAACCAATGGACGCGGCCGTGGTCGATACGAGGAAGAACGTGGCTGTCGGGAGGCTTGACATTGCGTTCCTCACAGAGATCCTAGATTCGAGGGTGCCGTCCCCAACTTTCCCAAGCACACCCCCCCACTCCAAGCCATAGTGCCATAGAGAGAACCCCTTAACTCTACCGACCTCTCATAAAAAACAGAGAAACCTGGAGCCTTGAGTTTCTCTTGTCAGCCCAAGACTGAGGGTTGAGCCTGACTATAAGCTCTATAACCCAAGAATCCGAAAACCCTTGCAATGGGCCTCCAAGAGATCACAGATCTTCTCCAGGCACTGCTGCCAGTGCCCAGCGGAGGTATTGACTGAAGCATCGCAGAGGTCTTTGGCGTTCTCCGTGGTGATGCGGGTTTCGTCCATGTCGCACATCCCGGCCTCCCAGGATGGGGCTCTTAGGCCCTAGAATCCCCACAATGAACCCTACAAGGGCCTCTTTAAGGGATGATAGGGTATGATATCCCTTCCTGGTCTGCTCATATCTGAGACACCGAAGGCCCCAGCACATGCTGAATGGATTCCGCGTGAAATATCTTAAGGCCACTCCAGAAAAAGGCTTCGTGCATGCTGTGCCTTCTCCGTGGGGAAGATGTACCAAGCCCAGCAGCTCTCCTTGTCTCAGGGCGGTGAGGCTACATTGTAGCGTATTGAACTGGACCTGTATTTGCGCGTTACAGGTCGAACCGATCGAATTTACTTCTGGCGATCCGGGGCCCGCCCATGACAATGCACTGTCAACTATAACTCAAGGTCGCAGGCCCTGAATCGCAGGCACCCGCAGCTAACTCCGAAGGCTCCTTGGCGCCATGATCAAGCTCCACCAAGATCTTCGCCATGTGCTTTGCCTTAGGGGACACTTTAGAGGGCTTCCTCTGAAAGCACTGCTTGCAAGACTTTAGGACGCATGTAGACGGTGGGATCCCGAAGTTTGACAAAACAAACATAACTCTCCAGCATCAAAACGGCTGGTAACGACACGAACTGCTGCATATGTTGCTGCACCAGATGTGAAGTCATTTACATTCCTTGATGACAGTATTTTCCAATAGAAGTAGCCAATTTTACTGGCGTTTCATGAGTATTCTGCAATATAGTTTTACATAGATTTTTAGACATGTTAGTTCCATTTGAAACACAGTTTGGTTGGTATGTTCATAAACGCATCATAAGAACATGCATTTAACCATATTACTTGGACAACATACCGATATGCATTCCGACAAGAATGACAGTATTAGCAGATCTCTCTCTCCTCTCTCTCCTCTGGGTTTCGACCCCAAGCACTCAAACCCTGACCAAAAACCGAACCCGATTTGTCGGCGACTTCTGCAGGATTTGGGGCTGAGGCCTGGCATTGGAGAAGCGCCTGAAATGCCCGCCTCCAATCACTCGGTGCAGTTGATAGAGGCAACCCTGAGTTTCTTTGGTAGCCTTGTGGTCCTACGTGAGGGTACAGTAAGCATATTCTGTGAGGGAAGCTGCAAGGGAACCCTTGCCCAAGTTGCCGGGTTTCTTCCCTCTCCCACCGCTCCCACCTGTCGCTGGAACTGCCTGAGCGCGCTGGAGGTGCCCTACCTGGTGCAGATGACTCGGCACTGATGGGTCAGAGCATACCAGCATGCTGGTGCCGTACCCTGCGAACCCCCGAGCCCGCTTCTCGTTGTCGTGCATTTAGCTTTGCGGGACAGACTTACTTTCACCAATGCCAAATGGGCTACCATAAGCTCCGCAGAACCGGCATCCCACACTCACAAAGCCATGCAAATTGCAAGAACCTTTCACCAGTGCAAAATGCAAGCCGCGTGAGCTCTCCAAGGACACTGCCGAACGCCGACTTCCCTTCACGGCCCGGCGACGTGGACCTGGCCTGCCACGTTGGCCGGCGGGAGGACTCAAAGAGCCCAATGCCCCTGAATTAAGGAACATACCTTAAAATGTTAAGAATCCATGTAACTTAAGGTGTATTCCTAATA
Organism: Symbiodinium natans; assembly: GCA_905221605.1. Classification (NCBI taxonomy): domain Eukaryota; class Dinophyceae; order Suessiales; family Symbiodiniaceae; genus Symbiodinium; species Symbiodinium natans. Next base: position 600,753 of record CAJNDS010000236.1, on the reverse strand, counting down.
ACTAATGATTGTGCATTGTACCGTATCCTGGCCGCGGTAGCCCCTCTGAGCCAGGCATCAACATTGTGCAGAGCTTTGGACGGGTTTAAGAGAAATACCGTTCGAATCCACTCTTCCGGCGCACACTTCATTCACGACCCTCGGAATATTGAAGAGCGTGCCACGTATTCCTCAGGTTCAAGTTCGGAGGGGCTCACAAGGATGAGTTTAAAAACACGGGGGTTTCTAGCTCTTTGGCGCGGCCCTGCAGCGTTTAGGGGCCGAAGGCCAGTAGGATTCCGTAGGCTTGAGGAAAGTAACCTGGACCCGGACCCCCAAAGAATGGAAAAAAAAATGCCCAAAAGCCATTCAGGGCCAGTATTGTAAATACTTTGGGGGTTTAGGAAGTCCCTAAACCCACCCAAAACCAGGAGTGAGGAGATCAACAGGACGACGTGAATTCGGGGATTCAGTGCACTCTGGGAGACTTGAGGTAGACCCAGGGTTTCGGGTTTCTGCAGGGTTTAGGGTCTCGAAATCGAGAAATCCCCTAAACCCCAAACCCTAAACCCTAAACCCTTCTTTGCCCTAAACCCTAAACCCCTAACCCAAGATCTCAAAATTTTAGAGTGGCTGCCTTGGCTTTCGGGACTCGGGGCTTGCCCAAGGGGCTCTTGTCCCTGTCCATGGCGCAGAGGTTCCGGTGCTAAGCACACCAGAACCAATGGAAAGAATGCAGGATACCTTCAGAGGGATTATACTTTGGGGGGGGGGGGGGGGTACTAGAATCCCTATTAAGGACCTAGAATCCCTATTTGCAAGGAATATTTATAGGGATCAGATTAAATTAGGGGGTACTAGAATCCCTATGAGGGACTGCAGGACTGTCCCTATAAGGGGGAACATACCAATACATCGAACAATTGCATAGAATGCGAATGCTGTGGAATCTTGCGGACCTTGTGAGCCTTACACTCAAGCGACTCGACTCCAAATCTCGTCTAGGGTTCAGGGTTTAGGGTTTAGGGCCAGGCCATCTTAGAATGTCAGCATGGCCCTTGTTGAGGCAAAGCAGCGATGGGACCACGACAGAGGTTGATCAAGATCTCACACCTCATGAGTACCACCTTCGCCATCTTCAAAAAGGTTAAGAAAGCCTAAACCCTAAACCCGAAACCCTAAACCCTAAACCCTAAACCCGAAACCGCACCACAAAAAAAGCAGGCCTGGGGGCTAAGTTTCGGAGGACCATCGGAGCCAAAAGCAAGCTCATCGAGCAACAGCGCATCTCGACAGGGGACATCCCGACCTTCAGCTGCCCTCACGCCCCTATATGAAACAAGGTTTGTATTACTGTTATTGGTGAGTGTATGTAAGGTTCCTTTTTTAATTTTGGTGAGTCTATATACTTGGTGTCCTTTTGGGGAAAATATAAACCCTACGTCATATGTTTCTGCAATATTTCCCAAACCCCATGTACTCGTGGGGTTCTGAAGTTGGGAGTCAAGACGAGCCGTTCAACAAAACATATAAGAAAGCAATCTGATGAACCTCCGTTCGCGAATAACGACCCTCTCGGTGCTTCCTCTTGCCCGTGACGCTCTCAAGAGCCCAGCCGTTGCGTTGACAAGCTTGGAGGGCTGATGTGGTTGTGTTTTCACCGCGGTGCCGTAAGCCAAGCATGCACTGCGTGCCAGCAGACCAGCACCGGTTTCCAGCATGGAACGTCCTGTCTGACAGCTACAAGGCAGCCTTTTGCATCCAGGCCTCTAGCAGCCAGCCGGGTTAGAGTTAAGTCTGAGGGCGGGCAGCCTAAAAGTGGCAACCTTTTCTGCACCCCCAAACTAGGGTGATCCAGCCCGCCTAGCACATTCCCTGGAATCCAAATGGCACGGCACTGGCGCCTGCTTGCAGGCAGCGCGATCACGAAGCTGAATTCGAAGCCGACGAGTCGAATTAGCTGCGGAGGGTTCGGCAGTGGGGGTTGCCCAGAGGCACAAAGGATCATGACATGTTACTGCACTATAACCGTCAAGAACTCATGTGGCAAACGACCCCCTCTAAGTAGCCTGAGATTTCTCACCTTTCAAAGCGACCTTGGAGTCCAAAGATACCAAGTGCTTCCGGGTATGAGGACATGCAGCTTCACATAGCAACAAACAATCCAATACCAAGGGCGCGCAGGAACGATGCATGTTAGTGAACTGGAGGATGATTGGAAGAGTTGTGGGCACAAGACTGTACAAGCTTTTGAAGTAGGGTCTCAGCGGCACATGGTTTGCATCGACTGCTGCGCCATCCTTGGTCGAATTTATTACCCCCCAAGTCCCATCAGCCCCCTCTCGTGTCCGTAAACTTGTGTCATCGCCGGCAGGCATACAGCCCTATGGACCCGACGTTGCACATGTACCCTGGACCTGTAGGGATACTTTCATTGTGCCTTCCAGCTAATTTGCGCGAACCTCTCAGACAGGTTAAGTACAGTGGGCGAGCAGTGCTTTGGATGGCTTTCGGATAAGCATCTCTTGTTTGGGGTATGTCAGGGTGGTCAGATACTGTGCCATGCTAGTCCCTAAGCCCTAAACCCTACTGCCGTGATTGGATCTAGGAGCTTGTCGAGGATGGCAGGACTCAAGCCTCATCACAGCTCACCCGATGGCACACCTCGACTTGGGGCAGAAGGGCTAGAGGGACTTCTATGACCACCTTGCAGAACTACACCTCTGTGGTGGATTTGGTCTGCGTTCCCCTAACAGTTTCTCCAACAAATGCTCTCAAAGCTGCGAAGCACCGTCTGTGCCTCCACATCCCCAGGCCGACACACACACACACACACACACACACACACACGCACACACGCACGCACGCACGCACGCACGCACGCACGCACGCACGCACGCACGCACGCACGCACGCACGCACGCACGCACGCACGCACGCACGCACGCACGCACGCACGCACGCACGCACGCACGCACGCACGCACGCACGCACGCACGCACGCACGCACGCACGCACGCACGCACGCACGCACGCACGCACGCACACACGCACGCACGCACCGCACAACACACACACACACACACACACCACACACACACACACACACACACACACACACACACACACACACACACACAACACACACACACACACACACACACACCACACACACACACACACACACACACACACACACACACACACACACACACACACACACACACCACACACACACACACACACACACACACACACACACACACACACACACACACACACACACACACACACACACACACACACACACACACACACACACATACACATATGACTATGAAGAAGCAAACCGGGCCATGATGCACTTCCGGCCCGTCCCGCAGAAGCGCAACATTGAAACTCCACACCTGCCTCTTATGCTGTATTGCAATATGGTGCTTTCCGAAGTCAGGGTACCTTCTTGGGGTCCTCATTATGAGGGAATCCCACTTCTTTGAAGGCGTCCCCCTAATTTCGGTAAAAGAACCCTAAACCCTAAACCCTCAACCCCTATGAACCCACCGGAAGCTGTACTGGAGACTCCAAGGCTACGGCTGTGAGGAAGCCTCCACCTGACAGCACACAGATAGGCCTTCCGGGTGTTTTTCTGGGAGGTTGGGACCGGTTTAGGGTTTAGGGCTTAGGGTTGAGGGCCTTAGGGATTCGGCCCTCAGAGATCTCCTTAGCCCTCCTAAGGCCTCCTTGTTGGGAGGGGTCTCCTCTAAACATCCCTCTGCATAGAGCACCTGCCACAGCCGCTCCCAAAGGCGTGCAGTGGCCTGGGCGCTGTGGGGGTTCGGGTTTGTGGGAGCCTGGGGTGGAGAAATGGGCACTTCCCAACATATGGGGGTACCCCCCAACTAGAGTAGACTCCCCTTAAAGGGACGCCCCAAAAAAGGGTGCAGTACCCCCCTATTTTGGGAAAACCCCCCAAATGTGACCTCGGCTCAGATGAGACATAAAATTGAACTTTCTCCAGAGTTGCATGCACGGTGCTTGGACTCTGCCCTCGGCTCGAAATCTTCACCCGCCATTTTGGCAGGGGCGAGGGGCGAGGAAGAGTATGAGGACTATGACAGACTGCGCCCAAAAAACTCCGCAATGAGACGCACAAACTCCTAGCCACCTCGATCTGAACGATTAGCGCAGTCGGTCTCAGCAGGGGTGAGGTCAACATTTGATCCTGTTTGGTGGGATTCTGCATTTATAGGCCTTAGGGTAGAGCTTGCTGCGCCTTGCTACAACTCCTCTTCATCATCGTCGTCCTTGCCCGGGGGCGCCTCCTGACTCGCAGTCTGGTCTCTTTCCCCCCCCCCCCCCCCCCCCTGCGGCATCATTCAGCGGTTGTTTCAAGGGGGTTAGGGTTTAGGGTTTAGGTTTTAGGGTTTAGGGTTTGAACAACCCCCCCCCCCCCACCCACCCCTCCCCCCATCTCACGCGGGAATCCGGCTGACGAGTCTAGGGGTTCGGACCAATCCCCAACAGCCCCTTGATTCGGACACCCCAGTCTCCCTGTCGACAAACCTTCAATGGGTTAACAGGTTCTGTGGATTTCAATCCGAGCTGAGGCTGTCGACATGCAGTGTGTATAGTTGGGGTGGGTAGATTTGATGCAAACGCGATCTAGGTCTTTGAATCTATAGTACCCAGCGGCAAAACTATGATATGGGAAATGCTCAACAAAAGTATGAGCTGTATGAGCCCTTTGCGTACCTATTTGGGCTCTCAAGATTTGAGAACATTCCATATGGAGAACGCAAGAATTGAGCTTCCACCGTGCAGCTCGCTTTCCCCCCCAAAAAGACAGAAACCTTTTGCCTGTGAAGCCCCCAAAGGTTCGATTCCTCAACTCATATCCAAAACGCTGAAAAAATAGCAGGAAAAAAATTTTTTGGGGCTCCTTCATGGTGCAGAGCTGTGCTTTCCGGAAACACAGCCAATGCTCGGTGAGCGCCCCATACATGCGGCCCTGGCCACAGCGCTGGATGGGGTGTGCCGTGGTGATCCGTGAGTGGTGATCTTCCTTACTGATTACAGCTGCCAGGAAAAAGCCTTTTTGCCACACAGTAGGAAATCAATCTCTTACCAGGAGGGGCCATTAGGCCAAAAAATCCCCAGAATGAACTCTACAAAGGGCCTTTTTAAGGGAATATAGGGTATGATCATAATGAACCCTATAAAGGACCTTTTAAGGGATTATGGGGTAAAATAGCCCATCCTGGTCTGGAGGCTTTTTCCTCCCCGGCCGACCTCGTGCCGAGCTGCTTTGTCGACCATGTCCTCGGCAAAAGTCCTGGCACACCGGGGGGTTTACGACAACAGGGGCACGTTATTGGGTCCTTGTTCTGGGGGGAATCTTTAATAGGGGCACCTTATTGGGTCCTTACTCTAAGGGGAATCGTTAATTGGGGCACCTTATTGGGGTCCTTATTTTAAGGGGAATCTTGAATAGGGGCACGCCGTTGGGGTCCTTGTTTTAGGGGGAATTTTCAGGGGTCTCCTATTTTCGTAAACAGCCACATGTAGTCACTTCGACTTCCGAGAGTGGTCCGTCCTTTACGTTCGTTGCGCTGCTACCATTGGTGGAGCAACTACGTTAGACACGCAAACCTGAAAACCCCATCACTGAATCTTTCGAGCACATGCAAGCACCAGTGGTGACCCGCTCAAGACAATCCGATGCCACAGACTCGCTCGGCCTCTAAACCCTGCAAAGGCAAGACCCCTACTGGCGGCGATGCCTCACGAGCATAGCACACAGCTCCTTGGCTTCGCTACTCCACGCCGAGTTGGACAGACGGTGCTAACTTCTTTGCAGGTACTCCTCGTTCCTTGTGGTTCTGGAAGGGAGACATGCTCATCTTTTTCGTCATGCGCTTCACAGTTTGCCCGGTCATGCTTTGAGCAACCCGGCACACGCTGTTCTTTGCAGTCGTAAACAACTGTGCTGTCACTGCAACCTCATTTGCAATCATAACGTACGTTGCCTGGTCGTAAGCTATCCGATGAATTTAAGTTGTCAACTTCAAGCTATTGCGCGACTCATATTCGGTCACATCAAGCTTGCTTTGCAAAAGAAAAAGCAAAATCCTGGCTGGTGTTTGTGCCACTTCCACTTTTGCTGCTGTATCATATGCCAGCATGTATCTCTTAAGTTTGTTAGAGCAAACCACCCTGAAGCCCAAACTTATAGCAACCCTTAAGGCCCTAAACCCAACATAGCATCCTGAAGACACACGGCGGGAACCAAGATTCGGTGAGGTTGCCCTTCGCGGCCTGGCTGGTCCCCAGAAGCTGGAAATGTTCGCTCCTGCAGTTCGGAGGGTTTAGGGTTTAGGGTTTAGGGTTTAGGGTTTAGGGTTTAGGGAAGAAGAAATCGAAACTTTTGTGATGCTCGTAGGTATCGTAATCATCGCAACACTTGAGTAGTACCAGTCATATTTGCCGTAGTATGTTAAAGGGCAATCACGGCACAGTAGCATATAGACATGTTCAACTCCGCGGCTCTCCTGCATCGTGAGCTTTGCACGTACACTTCCGAAAATTAAGGGTTCCAACGATCAGGATGTGAAATTATTGGGGTATGAAATAATAGCACGATCACGTATCTTGGGAAATCGTATGTTTGCCTTGTGGTCATCAAGTAGCTCGGTATCAAGTAGAAGATGTGCACAAGGAATTGTTGACTGCCTGGAATAGTAAGTTTCGCGCTGACGCCTACCTGGGTCTCCACAACACCTCTTACTTCTTCTTTTTCGAAGTATGCCATTACTAGTGTACTTGCGGCAAGTGCATGGAAAAGCAAAACCGGTCGCAGAAGCGCACTAAGGCCGAGCGACGTGAGAGAGTTCGACTTGCCACCGCGCACATCGTCAAAGTCTTGATAGCTCGGCGGCGTCCTCTTTTCGAGGCGAGGCTGGGTTCCAGGGCAGCACCCATTGAAATAGAAGGGCATGTCAGGTCGTTTGAAACGAAATCTGTTTGTGTCAGAAACACAACGTGAGCTACACAAGGAGGCCCTCATCGTAGAGCTGAGGAGCCTCTCTCGCCCAGACGATGGCGGCTCCCACAGCACCACCTCGCAACTTTCCCAGACTGAGGGTTTACATGGTTGAACCCTATATGGCATCTGCCGCCAAGAGGAAGGGCAAACAGTCGGAAACTAGAACAACAAAACCCTTTTTCCATCTGGGCTGGGTGGGGAATGCCAGAAAAGAGCAGCTGCTTGCACAGCACCCTAAACCCTAAACCCTAAACCCTAAACCCTAAACCCTGAAAGTTAAGGCCTAAAGGGATGCGGGATGCGGGGAAAAATCTTCCAGGCAACAATCCAACAAGCTGATCCGATGGGGCGCCTGCTTCGGGAACCGCCTGGCAGCGCAAGCGTCCGCCGCGCCCGCAAGCGCCTCTGCGCCGAGAGGGACGGTCAAGTCTGCCGAGAGGCAACATACCCCGCATCTGCACAACAAGCGGAGCGCTGCAATACTACGCGTTCAGGGCCAACTCGGAAGCCTGAGCCTGTATAAACAATCAGCTGATCTTAAAGATCCTAAGCCCAGTCAAACGCCCACGCCCGTCAGAGACTTCCGCGAGAAGACGGCAAGCCCAAGTTCGGTTGATCTTGTTTGGATGAAGGAATACCCTAAACCCTAAACCCTAACTAAACCCTAAACCCTAAACCCTACAACCTCAAAACAGCGTACCGAGCCCGACCTCCTCCGCTAAGCTCCTCCGTTGCTTCGCCTTGACGCGCCTGGAGCAACTTTCGAGGGAATTCTCCCTGCCCTCACTAGTTAATCCACTCTAATCCTAACTCCCAAAAAAAGCACTTTGGGTCCTTTGGTCCAATCATTTCAGTCCATTCAAAGCCCCAAGCCCAAGAAGGCACCGGAAACCCCGCGCTTTGGCATCTTCTCCAAAAGCGCTGCTCGCAAGGCTTTGGCCGCCCAAAGGCCTCCCAGCTTGCGCGGAGGCAGATCATGCTTGGCAGCGGACAGCTGTTTCGGTCAGATGACAAAGCTTTTTTTGGGAGGTGTCAGTGAAATCATTATCCCATCTTCATCATTTTGCAGCGACAGGAAGTTGTTTGCAGGCGCGTTTTCTTTTCATTGTCTGTTCGTCTCTCTGTCTCTCGTGTGGCATAGCATTGGCGGAGGCACAGGCACTGCAGGGCAGCGGCCCAGGAGGCGGCAGGGAACCCGCCTCCAGCACTTTAGCTTTCGCAAGTCGTGAGCCAGACATTCGAAGGGGACTTCCATCCTATTCCTACCTTAGTAGGAAGGCTCCACACGCGCTTCGATCCCAAGCCCAAGCGACATCTGCAAAGGCTGCTGCCGAGAGGGGCAGCAAGATGGTCATGGCTGGAGACATGGCGTCACGATGCGTCTCGATTCTATACCAGCCCGTTCCTACAGCAATGTGTCGCCTCGGCTAGTGTAGCTCATGCGCTGTCAATACTTCGAAGAAGCATGCTGCTGTCACTGTGGGCTCGAAGCTTTCACTGAGCGCACGCCGACGCAGAACTACAACAGCGAATTTGACTCCTACCTCGTAGAGCTGAAACGTATGCTGTAGCCACTGTAAGGATCGCCTCGCAGCCGCATCCAGTTCTCACTTGAAGCTAAAGGATATCCCACACGCAGCCACTGCGTGCTTGAAGCAAGATCCTGCAGTTGCGAAGATTTGGCAAGCACTCTCTTTGGGCTAGGTCAAGAGATTGGCCGACCAGAGCTGTTCCATTCTTTTCTGCTCTGCTGCATGCGAGCTCGAAACAATGGAGGGGATCCCCAAATGGCACGGTTTCCAAAGAGGCCCCATATGCTTTGCACAGAATCCAAAAGCTAGAACCATGACCTGAAACCCCTTAAGCCTTGTAAGCTTCATGCCTTGCCATTCAGCCTGCTTTCAGCTTTTGCCTATTGTGGCTCGTGCTCTGGTGCAGGGTGGAAGCCTTAAAGAACACAGCTTCCCTGACATGCACGGCCAAAAACATCTTGGTGAAACTCGGTCTTATGCCCGTTCGCACGGGGTACCCAGGCACGTTCCTGCTAGCAGCGCATATGGCGGAAATGTGGCTTTGTGGTTACAGATTCTGATTACCAGGATGGGCTATTATACCCTATAATCCCTTAAAAGGCCCTTTGTAGGGATCATTATGGGGATTATAAGGCCTAATAGCCCACCTAGTAGATGATGAGGTTTAATGGTGCAGGTGAACTGCAAGTTTGAAGGCCTCGCGCTGGCATTTAAGATGCAACAGTCTTGCGATAGGAAGAGTTCAGAGGGCACCTAAACCCACATGAGAGGCAAAGGACTACACACTGAGATGCACAGCAATAAACGGCTCTAGTGCACTTTTCCTTTTTATGGCACAGTTACACAGGACCTAAACCCCCTAAACCCTAAACCCTAAACCCTAAACCCTAAACCCTGAACCCTGAACCCTGAATGACTACCCTTCAGCCCCAACGCCGCCTCGTGATTCTCGGAATTTTATGCCTCCTCGGTCTCTCCAAGGGCAGCGAGCGGGTCGTCGGCTTCGGGGTCGTTGTCCTCACAACTCATCGAAGCAGTGTAGAGGCAAACGTCCAAACAGAGACATGAACGCTTAGTCAGCGGAGAAGATCTAGCTGGCTCGTCAAAATCTTGCGTGCGTGCTTTCTTGATAGTCGGGCCCCTTGAGATGGACCCTCACATCTTGGCACATCCCATCTGACAATAAACTACTAATTGCTTGAGAACCCCCTCCCCCCCCAAAAAAAAAACAACTTTCTTCCTCATAAGGGTAATATAGGGATTACTTATTTTTTGTTGTATGTATTTATTTTCTATGTGTGTTTGTTTATCTTTCTTTGGGGTTCTTAGGCACATAGTAGTAAACCCGGTGAGGCTCAAGGTTCGCCCCAGGATCAAGCCTCTCCGCAAGAGCAGGGTGTTTGGGGTGTCATAGGGTTTAGGGTTTAGGGTTTAGGGGCTTGATGTCATAGGGGCTTAGAGGATCTGTAGGGCCTACAGGCTTTATAGAGTTCTTAGGGTGTCTGGGATTATATAGGCTTTATAGAGTTCTTAGTGTTTATGGGATTATATAGGCTTTATCGAGTTCTTAGGGTTTATGGGATTTTATAGGCTTTATCGAGTTCTTAGGGCTTGTGGGGTTGACGGGGATGGGGTTTAGGCGTAGGTGCAGAGCCCTCTCTCTCTCTCTCTCTCTGAAGTACCTCGGAAAATGAGGCTTTGAATCTCGACAGTTGGGTTTAGGGTTTAGGGAAGATCCACCTCCAATGAGGGGTCTCAATGCAGAAGCCTGGGTCCTCAACTACATCCTCTCCCCAAACTTTCCCAAATCTACCCATATACCTGGAGCAAAAACCCTACCCCCAAACACTCCTCCCTCAACAATTCCCCTACCACCTTAAACCCTAAACTCCCTCAACAATTCGCCCCCCATAAGGCCCTACATGACCGTGTCAGGCTAAGAATGGCTGCGTGGCCTCATCAGGATCCCTGATGTCCTGACGACGTTGGAAAGGATTTTTAGGGTTTAGGGTTTAGGGTTTAGGGTTTAGGGTTGCTTAAGGACAACAGCCTTCATCTTCACTTTGGAAGGAGTGCGCTCTGATCTGTACTTCTTCTTTTTTTGCGAGGTCGTTGCGGGCTTATGGAAGCTCTGACCATGACTGATCTTTTCGAACGTCCAGGGTTTTTTCGGATGCACGAGGTGCTTCAAACGTTGTCTGCGAAACGCCTGAACCAGTTCTTCGAGCTCGCAATCGACCTTGTTAACACAGACTGCCCTCAAACGGGACTAAACCCCCAAAACGCCCTTCAACCCGTCAAATGGCCGTGCGGCCTTGTAATATGGGGGCCTAAACGATCAACGCCTTGGGGGGGGGGGGGGGTTCCTGTAGAATGTTGATATAGGGACCAGATACAGGGAATACTCTTAGCCACCCTTCGGACCCCCGTATTACCGACCAAGTGGCGACACTGTGCCAGGCCGAAAGACGCCGGTGCTTCTCCTGGAGTCGGCGTGGCTGGGGTTTTGGGGGCTCAAAAGTTAAAGCATTTATGACTTTGTGAGGGTTATATAGGGGATGAGGGGTAGTAGGAAATAAAAGTTATGTTCAAACCTACCCCGGTTAAGGCTGCTTCGTGCTTTAGGGTCGGGCTTTGAGGTTTCTAAGGTTCGAGGTACCTGCTGAGCAGATCCTGAGAAAAACGGAAGGGCCCCCATTCACGCTCACAAGAGCCAGAAATCGCCGACGGAGTAGCCATCAACCCCCGCTGTCATCCCACACGGCACCATAAGCAGCCACGCAGCAGGAGTTCTACGGCAACCTCCTAGGCCCTTTCTCTCAAGCACTCCAGCTACGCGGGGTTTGGGGCTTGTAGAAGTGGTGCGTCTTGGGCTCTGGTGCAGATAACGGCGCGTTTCCCACACCCCCAAAGTCACCTAGCATGTAGTCTCCCAAAGTAATCAGCTTCTTCGGAAAAAGTCTCGCTCTCCCCAGCCTCGTCTTTAAAGGAATGGAAGCGACAGATTTTCTCGGAGTCGCGGTGCTGATCGCCTGACATCCACGGGGCTTTCTGGAGCTTAGAAACCTTGAGCCTTAGTCCATAATGGGGGTTCTCGTACCCCTAGTAGAATCTCTATATGTCCCGATTAAGGACTGTCAGTATACGAGGGAACATCCCAACCTTATCCCCCTAAACCCTAACCCTAAACCCTAAACCCTAAACCCTAAACCCTAAACCCTAAGTTCGCTTTTGACACACGCGGAGACGGACGCGATGCTTTTCGCTCTCGCCTCGGCTGTGCGACTCCACGTCCTCTCCACCCTCCTCTGCCGCCGCTGTTGAGGCCTGGTCCTGGGAAATGGGGGGGGGGGGGGGGTTTGGGGTTTAGGGTTCTTAGGCGTGGCTCGGCTCCTTCTTTTAAGTTCGGATCAGGTCATGGAGGGGGGAAATCCTGGAATCCTTCATGCGCGGTCCGCATGTGGCGCAACGCTTTGAGCGGGCCTTTCTAGCAAGCTCCTTGAGACCAGGGGCCGCAATGAGGGAGAGAAAACGCCGAACATCTGCGGGAGCCGGCAAGCGATACCTGGAGGGACATGGCTCCATGGCATCATTGAGCATAAGGCAAAGGGTTTAGGGCCAAGTATTGGGCTTAGGGTTTCGGGTTCTGGGTTTTGAAGACCCCCCCCAAGCACAATTATTCAAGATGAGTATGACGATGACATGTGCTTGTTATTCTGTACTGAGTATCTTGTCGAAGACGCCTTGTTGTCATTAGTACTGCTGCTTCCATCTTCTGATCTTCCGCTTCGTTGAGTGTTCTTCAGCAAGTGATACCACTTTTGTTTGTTAATTACTGAGCTGTTCTTGTCTTTCATATGGTTGCTGTTGCACATCAAAAATCGCGAGCTGCCATCATCTTCGAGCCCCCACGACATCCCCTAAGCCCTAAACCCCTGTACCCTGTACCCTAAACCCTAAACCCTAAACCCGAAACCTGTCCTGGACAATCCCCAGCCTTGCCGCGGTCTCACCAGGACCAATCTTGACAGTGAAGGCATGGCTAGGGGCCTCTTGGAACATCGACCTTGGATGGAGATTCCTAGACTTGTTCCTCGGGAAATTCTTTGGGGAGTTGGGCTACCTTACATCCCCTCAGCGTCTCTGCAGAGTTAGAAAGATCTGGGACGAGGTTCGAGGGTTGGGGGTGCCAGGGATTAGGGCGTGGGATGGCGCGGGGTCTGCAGTAACCCTAAACGCTAAACCCTAAAACCATTCCACGACAAGTTCTTGGATTTCTGGGGCTTGGGGTCTTCGGGGATGCGAGGTATGCGAGTTTGACTGCCCAGGATATGCAGACACTTGTGCGCTCATGGAGCTCAGGAAAGCTGAAAACCCCAAACCCTTAACCCTAAACCCCTAAGGTGGGCGCCCTTTTCCGCAAGCTCCGTGCTGTCACGGGTTATGGCCTCAGTTTTCAGACTGAGAGCCAGGAGGTCCTGGTATTAAGTGTTCATACAAATACCTATGAGGTCAAGGTTCAAGTGCCAAAGGTGCCCTTTTTCTTTGCCTCCCCAAGATTAGGGTTTAGGGTTTAGGGTTGAAGGTTTAGGGAATGTCCTACACAGAAAGACACAGCAAAGAGCAAAGCACCTGGAGATTCGGCGATTGGGAATCTGGGCTGTGCCTCTTGAAAAGGTGAGACTACGCAAGAGAGCCCTTTCACCAAAGGGCGAGGAAACGGGGGGGAACTCAAACCCCTCGCTGCTTTCTTGAAGCTCAAAAACACTTCTAACCCCTTCATCAAGCCTCCCAGCAAGAACGCAGAGTCTCTCAACCAGAGGTTTGGGACATGCCCACGCTAGCTCGAAAGCCTCCCTGGGCCTTTGGCCACCCAGGAGGTTCACGAGATTCAGCAAAAACAAGCCTGAAAACATGCCGCTCCTAGTGCAAGAGCAGCATGTGGCACATTCCGAAGCACATGATTTCCGTTTGCTGTACCAGGATGGGCTATTATAACCTATGATCCCTCAGAAGGCCCTTTACAGGGTTCCTTATGGGGACTTTTAAGGTCTTTATCATAGCTCATCCTGGTTACTTCATGAGCGTGCCTTGGGTTCCTGGCTTGGTTCGCAGTGGGAGAACTGGAGACTACGACTAGTCCCGCTTCAACCGAAGGCAATGTCGGGCTGCCGGTGGAACTTTGGCTGGTGGGACAGAGAAAACCAATGTTGATGCCTGACGGGCGCCTTGCACCCACCAGGGTCCAGACTCCCTAAACCCTAAACCCTAAACCCTAAACCCTAAACCCTAAACCCTAAACCCTAAACCCTAAACCCTAAACCGAGTCCAGACGCCCAATATCCTCTCTGAGAGCTCCGTTCAAGCACAAAGGCCTAGTGCTTGGACTCAGGATCGTGCTCTGATGCTGTAGCCTCAGCCACAGCCATCACCTGCTGCAGAAGTAGGGGAGCTTAGCTTAGCACCCTTACCCTTGGGCCCATTGTCATGTTTCTGACTGCTCCTGCATAGATTGACCCCCAAACAGTAGGATCCCCTTCTAGTAAGGACCGCCATAAGGTGCCCCCAATTTCGGACACCCCCGCTTCTTGACTGTGGCCCTAACTGACCTCCTAAACCCAAGGAGTCGGTCTGAGGCCTTCCCGAAGCCATGGCTCTCCCTCGAGATGCCAGCGGCCTTGAACAGAGACTCAAAAGTCCTTGGCTGCCGCGGAAGAGAGCGCTTCTCAGCTGACACCTCAGAAATGTCTCACAACATCTGACCTGGCTCGCGGAGGTTCGCATTCACGCAACTTTGCCAACTGTCCAATCTCGAGTTCAAACCAGCGGAAAGGCCCAGGGGCTTGCTGTTGGAGCGAGCCGTTTTGGGCGAGGTGTTTGCCAGGACCTGGCGCGGTGGCATTTGGCAGCAAGACCTAAGCAGTCTCCCTGGCAGCCCCTGTAGCCCAGCTGAAGGTCTGCATCCTTTGCTCGCTGCCCAATGTGATCTACCACAAAGATGCTTCCGAGATCTCCCGCCACCTGGCACAAACCTCCTGCGCATCTTCTAGAGGGCCTTAAAGTTATTAATCGGAAGGGGGTTTCAAGCCTCTTCTGGCTAAATCCCACACACCATCACACACCCATCCAGCTTGCAGCAACATGACATCCTGGGAAGCAAAATTCAGAAAAAATGCCCTCAATTTCTCGGGTCCCCGAAAAAAAATTGCCCTGGCAGAAGTCGTGGCACGTGCCTGCGCCAACAGCAGCTCAACTTTGGTCTCCATTCTGAACATGTCGATGGCCTGTCAATCTCGGGACAGCAAACCCTTAGCCGGGTAAGACGAGCAAACCAGAGCGACAGCACTTTCAAGCAAAGTCGCGCAACCAAAGTTCAATACCTCTCGAGCGCTAGAACGATGCCCTGCTGAACTCGGAGCCCCTAAACCTTAAACCCTAAACCCTAAACCCTAAACCCTGGTGGAATGATCTTCAAGGCACTAGAGGATTAAGTGCGAAAGGCCAGAGAACAAAAGCAGGTGACCAGCAGCCGAACAAAAGCTCCAAGAACCGCGGGGGCATGTTTTTTTTCTTCATGTGGTTCTACCTTGGAACCCTTATAAGGTACATATCCCCTTGGGCTTGGGGACCCTTTTGAAACATCCTCTGAGGGAAGAAAAGGGCCAGACTAGGAGTGTATTCAGGGAACCTCTCAGGGGTACATTCTCAGGGATCCAGGTATGACTCCTCTGATCTGTAGTGTGGGAGCTGGCACTGTAGACTGCAGGTGCAGCATCTCTTCAGGGATTCAAAAGGCAGAGGGCCGCAAACCCTCAACCCTCAAAACACTAAGCCAAAACAAGAAGAGCATGATTCTCAACACGAAGGCCTTGGCGGGCCCTTTCAATCTTCGTGCACTCTCGAGGAACCTGGCGCCCCAGCGAGTGGTTGAGCTCTAGGGCTTGGCGACTGTACGCTGTTTGGGCGTTAAATTGAACCTCGTGAACATGGGTGGCTTGCTGGGGTCAAAGAAGCAAGCCCAAAGAAGCGAGCCCACCTGTCACGTAGCACACATCTGGGAACATCACCACATGCCAATGCTGGGGATCAGGGGGATCATATAAGTAGCCCTCCCCCCCGGCCTTTTAAAACGCATCCGGGGCAAAATCGTCTTCAATGTCACCCTAACCCCTAAGCCCTGAATGAAGCGTAACGGTCCACCAGAGTTTCTTGCATGCCAAGTCGCTCGTCAATTGATATCTCACCATCGCCATCGTCGAGCATCTCAAAGAGACCCAAAAGATCATGGTACTCTAACCTTCGTTCAAGGAGGGTTTAGGGTTTAGGGTTTAGGGTTTCAAGGAGGGTTCAGGGTTACTCTTCCCTTAGTTCAAGGAGGTTGTAGGGTTCTTGTTGTTTCCAGCGACTTAAGTTCGCTGTTTGGGAAAATCTGGCTGGACGTTGAAAAGTCGAAGCGCGCTTGCCTGTGCCCACGACTGGACGCTTACAGGCCTTTCGGGTTTAGGTTTTAGGGCTTAGGGTTTAAGGCTTTTCGGGCAGAACTCCAAGACTAGCCAGAAAGGAACACCTGCTGCCTTCGTTGCTGTACACTCTGTGACGCAGAGTTTCCATATCGACACAATTCCCCTCAACACAGCAACAATAGGGGTTTCCGAAATTCGGGTACCTTATGAGGGAATCCTACTGTTTGGGGGGTTTATATTAGGGGTCCCTTGTTTTCGTAAACCCCCATGCAGGCATGATGGTTGCGATGATGGCGCCACAGGCTTCCTAGATGCTTATGAGGCGTACTTTGGGGATTCCCGTCAACACCTTCTACCACCTGTTTCCAGAAGAATTCCACTTCGCCAACCTTTTTGGCACGCTGTTTGGTGCTTCTCCAAACTCTGATAGCAAGTGTTACAGGATGTGAACAGTCTTGACATTGCCACCACTCTGCACATGGCCTATGAAACCGATCCTGGCATGTTTCTGACTGTCCAAGTAGAGCGAGCACATAGCACGCCTTCACTCACCAGTGAAGTTGGCAGACATATCGTAGCGTCCCGGTGCCCTCGTATATTCGCAGATGGCCCAGCTGTGGTTGGGAATTGATGACGTGGGCATCTGTACGGTACTTTCACTTGAGCAGCAACTAGGCAGACAGCCGAACATGGCCGAGCAACTCCAGCTGGCTCATCCAAAACTTCAACTTCGGACTTTGAACCTGGGGCTACGCGTGGCAGCAGAAACTTCGCTTCAGGTTGGGGCTGCCGGTAGTTCAAGCAGAGTTTACGCAAAGACGAAAGCATCCCAACTACCCCCTCAAAAATAATTACCCCCCCTAGGTTCCCCCAGAATTGAGGCTATTCAGGGATAGTTAAGCCTATTAAGGGGCGAACCTGGGGGTGGCAGGTTAGATTGCAATTGAAACCTTCCATCCATGACTATGCATGCCCTGTGCGCGGGACGATATGGGTAGTTTCTGAAATCAGGGGTACCTTAGTGGGGTCCTTATTTATCATAAGAGAATCCTACTATTTGGGGGGGTCTATATTAAGGGCCTCTGACTTTCGTACAGGCCCATAACTCAAACTCGCAAACCCCATTTGATTCCCTTGACCCTTCAACTCCGAAGTCAGGATTGGCTTCTGATTGCCTCTCTTGAACTTATCTGTCGACCCAGACATCAGAAACAGCCATAAACCCCAAACCCCAAAAACCCTGAACCCTAAACAGGAAGAGGCACCAAGTTTGAAAACTCATCGAAGGTGATGGAGCCGTCTCCGGAGGTATCAATGGCACCAAAGAGTCGCCGCACCTTCTTCGAGTACCAATCCTTGGAAGGGGGTTTAGGGTTTAGGGTTTAGGGTTTAGGGGTTAGGGGTTAGGGTTTAGGGTTTAGGTGAGGTGCGGAGGGGCGGGGGAGGGAGGGTGGGCAGGGGTGGCATTTGCCAAGCTGACTTAGAAGGGCACACCCTTGCAACACCCAGGAGAAAGTCTCGTTCCTCTATGCCATTGTATGGGTCCGTTGAATGCAGTGAAAGCCGGCGTGTATCCCTAAATCCTAGACCCTAAACCGATTTCCTTCTGCTCTCTGTCTAAGCTGACAAGGGCCTCTTCATCAAACTCCTCGAGCTCACGAAAATGCACACCGGCAAAGTTGGCAACGTGTTTCTTGGACGTCGATAAGATGAACAGAACCGTCGCTACCACACTCAAACCCGAG
The DNA here is from genome assembly GCA_905221605.1 of Symbiodinium natans. NCBI lineage: Eukaryota > Dinophyceae > Suessiales > Symbiodiniaceae > Symbiodinium > Symbiodinium natans. Next base: position 582,992 of record CAJNDS010000236.1, on the reverse strand, counting down.
CCCACCCCAAGCCAGCTGTAACCGTATGCGCCAAGATTCCCAGTCTTTCTGCTTCTGTTTGAAGGCCAAATCTTCATCGTTACTGGCCAGAAGCATTGTCTGCTGCACAAAGACGGCATTCACCACGTTTAGCCTGATGGAAAAAATTGGGTGTAGGGTTTCAGGCTTTAGGGTTTCAAACCTCCATTGCACAACCCAAGTATGCAAATCATCCTCGTGGCTCCAGAAACAAGCCAGTGGCCTCACCAAAGCATCGGCTGTGTTCAAACGAGTCCTTGCAGCCCAGAAGCACAGCAAACCCGATCATACACCGGTATATGAGGAAGAAGAGTGAGAAGGCTTCATCCACGTTGTCGACGAGTGCTCTGCATGGTGGGCCCCAATTGGCCTAGGTGGGCTCTCTGATCCCTCTGACAAATACTCCTTACTAAGATTATCTGTTAAACCCAATTGGAAAGTGCAAAATGTCCCAAGGCTACCGAGGGGCGAAGAGGATCTCAAACATGGTAAGAAACGTCCTCGGTTCTTTGCTTGGCACCAAACATGCACACACAAACAGCTCATCGATTCCGCTATCCCACCCTAGCCTATGTGGAGGGGGGCAAGTCCCTTTTGTTTGTGCGGTCGTCTATACTGCAGACCATTTTTCGTTGTCTCATTTTCTTGGGGTGGGGTGGGGGTGGGGGGCCTAATGAAGAGGATTTCAACGTGGATGGGTTCAGAGAGCAGTAACGCCGGCTACCACTTGCTGGCTAGGACGGCGATGTTCGCCATCCGTGCGCAACCAATGGTGATCATGCGAAGACACTCGAATATTTACATATGTGGCAAAGTAGCCGGTCAGTAGTGTTCCCCCTTATTCATCGACGCAACATTCCCAATGCCTGAGCTGCTTGGAAGTCAAAGTCGACTTCAGCTGAAAACTTCTAGAGGCTGCGTTCGGGTGCCTGACACCTCGCTTGGAGAGCGACTTCCGCCGAGCGGTCCTGTACCTTCTGTCCTGCCCGGCCGTGATGTGTAGGTACATCCTCATAGACCCATGACATGGGATTTCCCCCCCTCCTGATGCTAGCAGTCTTTAATAGGGAGGGGGCACTTTAAACAGCATAAGGGGGAATGTCCCAACCCATGACGCCTGAATCCCCCAAGAGCCAAGAGTCCGGGTAAACGTCCCGTAGTAGTCCCAAACTTTTTGCCGATCTTCGAGCAGCTTTGAGTCATCCTCAGCTTGAGAACTCTAGGCTGGCCCTTAAACCCCTCTGAGTTTAGGGTTTAGGGATTAGGGTTTAGGGTTTCGGGTTTAGGGATTCCTACTATCACCCTCTTAGACCCAATAAGGGAAAATATGTAAAATGTCACAAGGGCCTACCTAGGAGTGCGTGGCTGGGAAACTCGCAACAGCTTGGAGAGCCCACAACTGCGTGCACGTCCGAGATTCCGTGAGATACTCACGTACCAAAGCACTGACGATCATGCCAGCGATGCATTGGATGAAAGTCAGCAAGCAGAAGGACCTGGGGTTTAGGGTTTAGGGTTCAGGGGGCGCGCTGTCTAACTTGAGCTAAGCAAACGGAAGGTCGAGGGCCAGCACTGACATTGAAGCTAAATCTTCTACACTACGCACAGGATGCTGAGAATGCCCTTCATCGACTTTTTCCAGTCCTTATAGACTCTAAAACAAATAACACGTGCACCTTACAGCAACTGGGTGGTGACCCAGGAGGAGTCTACCGAGGTGGCCACCACGCAGCTACTAGTAGAACAAAGTCCACCTAGAACTGCAACATCATTGGGGCACCCAGAGACTCCAAAACCCCTTAACTAAGGAATATACCTTGAATCACATTAGGGTTCCTATTATCATTTAATGTATATTCCTGAAAGGGGGTTTTGGAGTCTCTGGGCATGCGGTAGCTCAAACCCTAGTAGTAGGTCGTCGAAAGCGCTTTGTAAAGATGCAGCTCGTGAAAAACCACGATGATAAGTATGATGGTGAATCATGCCTGGAATGACACGTGTCTCACATATCCATGTAATCAAACAGCTACATGTGAAAACAGTATCATATCAATCTACGTACACACATACATACCATACCATACCACACCATACCATACCACACCATTACCATATATTCATATTTGTATCTATATTTATATGATATTAAACTCTATATTCGCATTTATATACACAAATTCTGGATCGCCGCATGTGGCGTACGCGAACATGCATGCCAGCGGCCAGAAGAGCATGTCCACCGAGGAAGCGCAGCACTTCAAGAGAAGTTGCAAGGAGTCCATTGACTTCCTCAGAGTGCAACGAGTGGTGGGAGCGATCTGCCGACTCATCCCTGAACACTCCCGAACTCCTCTCGGCCGAGCGTCGACATGGTCACCATGCGCAGTGCCCTTGCCAGCTTCCCCAGTCGCAAAAGCCGGAGGTAAATCGGGTTGATCGACCTTCCAGCCCCCCCCAAACCCTCAAAACCTTAAAGCCTTCAACCCTTAAATCCTTAAACCCTTACACCCCTTAAACCCTCAAAGCCTTGAACCCTGAACCTTAAGCCGTTTTTGGGGGGCCATCGGGGACCTAGGCAGGGCTCAGAATCTGTACTGCCGAAACCCGGCAGTTTACCGAAAGCCACACACTGGCTGCATCGACACGTAGCGCCGACGCAGGGGTGCTGAGAGTGCGGCTCTTTACCAAGCCGAGACTTACGTGATTTTGGCCAAAAGTCTTGTATGGACACGCCCTGGAGCCAAGACCCCGGCGAATGCTCCCACCCCCCCTGTGCTGCAGGGTTTAGGGTTTAAGGGCTCTTAGGCTTAGAGAGCTCTTCAAGAAGAGGCCCCTAGCTTCTGAGGATGCGACAAACTCGGGAAGAACCACTGAATCGACGACGTAGCGACCACAAACGCATCTATCCAGTTCCTGGGGCAATCTGTTGGCATCAAGTCGGGCTGAAAATGCAATCTGGGTTATACGGTACACGTGTGTATGTGCATATGCATGGCCGAACATGAGTAATTAGCATGACATGTGTATTTTCTTGTTTCTACGCAGCCGTCAACCACTCAGCACCCGCGATGCTCAGAAACCGTTTGCATCCCGTTTGCCAGGGGTCATGAACGTGCGCCAGAACCGACAGCGCAGCACAGTGATGCGCAGGGTAACATCTACTGCGAAGACGGCCGTGAAGACAAGGTCTCCAATGAACCTTGGGTGTGTGGTAGGAATTCGAAACCTGCCCTAATCTTGGGGCCATGCTATTGTCTGTTCAGGGTCGCGCAAAATCGCACCCTAAACCCTAAAACCCTAAACCCTAAACCCTAAACCCCCAACCAAGCTGGAACAGCCTCTGCTCAATGCAACCGAGTGAGCAGGACTCGGTCCATCGTGGGCCAGGCCGACTCCGTGGGGAAAACGTTCGAGTACTTCCCGATGCTAAGCCTGAGCTTGGCTCAGGTATAGGGTTTAGGGTTTAGGGTTTAGGGTTCAGGGTTTAGGGTTTAGAGGTATAGGGTTTAGAGGTATAGGGGGTTGCGATAACAAGGGACCCCCCAATAGAGACCCCCAAATAGTAGGATCCCCTTATAAGGAGGACCGCGATAAGGCAAATGTCGTAAACCTCCATATCTTCATTCCTAAGAACCTGAGCTTTGGTCCAAGCTGTTCAAAGGTGCGAAAGGGCCTTCACTTCTGTGGCATGCCGCATAGTCTACAGGCTGAAAGACACGTAACATAGTACAACAATGTCTCGATTACATGAATTAGAAACATTGTCAACATACGTATAGATTGCTACTTATGACACTCTGACACTCATGAATTCTACACGCGCGTAAAGAAATTGCTACTCATGACTGCTCTTCAACCAGCCGAGCCCACACCGGAACCTTAAAGATGCCATTTCCCGAATTTGAGTCCCTTTTTGGGGGTTCCATTCTATCGGCACCCGAATCAATAAAAGGACCTTAACCGGTACCGCAGTGTAGAGAACTGCCCATATCCCATATCCAAACTCAGCAACCTCCATTCCCGGAAAATTCTCCCCCCCCCTCCCCTCCAAAATCGCAAAAACCGATGTTTGGTATTATATAGATATATAAACCAAATTCTATACATTAGTATATAATGTTCCCATCGCAAGTTCGTGCTCCCAAGGCCTCAAAATCCCGAGAGCCGAGGGGCCCGGCGACGGAGCCAAGATACTGCCTCACGAGGGGGGCCAGTCAACACTTGACGGTTTAGGGTTTAGGGTTCAGTTCTGGACTACACCAATTATTCTGGATTCTGGAGCTCAGAATTTCTCTCCTAGACCGAAAAGTGCAGCACAGGAAAGGGGGTATAGCAAAGAAGTGAGGAAAATTAAAAGATTCCTGAGAGCAACCCCAAGGGGCATCTCAAAAGCCATGAAGACGACGTTGGCAATCAGCAGCACCGATAGGAGCGACTCGAAAGCCTGGTGCTCCGCGCTGAGTCAGGGAGGCTCGAAGCAGCGTCACCCTAGACAGCAGCCCTATATGAAGCCTTCTCAAGGGCATACCGTATCTTTAGGACTTCCCTACTTGAATGATTGTGGTTATTGTGTTCTCGTGTGGTTCCTGCGTTTGCTATCATGTTGACTCTTGTGCTTGTTGGAAAGAGCGTGTTTAAGCTGCTGTTAGATGCATTAAGCACTAGGATAGCGCGCGACCAGGTTGCTACCATGTTGTTCACATGTTTGCTCAAAAGCCCTCAACCCTCAACCCTACCGACTACTTGCTTAAGAACCCTAAAAAATCAAAAACATTCTTCCTTATGAGGGTATGATAGGGGTCAATATACATATATATATATCTCTCTCTCTCTTGTTTTTCACTTATTGATTTTTTTGGGGGGTGGGGGGGGGGGGTTTAGGGTTTAGGGGTTCTTAAGCAAATAGTAGCTACTCGGGTGATTTCGAGGTCCGGCCTGGGACTGCAGGAATGCGGCGAGGCGCTGGCAGGTGCTCGGGTCATCGTTGGACGTCTCCTGCAAACGCTTTGGCACTACAGGGGCCTTAACAAGTGGAACAAGGTTTTGGGGGTATACTCTGGTGTTTTTGGTATAATTACCATAAGGGAATACTAGTAGTAATTATTCCGACCTCTACAGTAGGGTTGTTGGCTGGCTAATGTATAAGTGTTTAAGGTCTAGGGCTTAGGGTACAGCAACCAATTTAAGGATCGGTTGGAGGTGTTCAAAGCCTCCCGGCCAGAGCAACTCTGGAAGAAAGGCATAGCCCAGACTCAGGATACCCATTCTTAAACTTCGTTGCGCTTCGTGGCACGTCGAACTACAGCCTACCAGCCTTAAGTCAGTCTCAGCGGCTCTTCAAAGCGGACCGTTCTTCGCAACATGGGTTACACTGTAGCCATGAAAGGCACACAGGTCGAATCTACATCTCAAGCTCCAGCTTGTGTTGCGCTTGAAGCCTCCGACGTTCCCGCTGGCAACCCTCCTCCTGAAAGGAGAGGTCGAAGTGATCGAAGTGCCCCATGGAGTCATGAAGCCAACTGCCCTGACCCGGGAGCACTTGAAAACCCAGAGCCCCTCTGAACAGCTCTAAACCTGAATCTCGCTGCTTTTCTAGAAACCGATACACCCTTGGCATCGAAAAAAACTGCTCTGCGTGCGGCCTCTCGCCCCTTATAGGAGAGTTTTATGGTTAAGGGTCTAGGTTCTTTTGGAACCCGCATAGCTGGGTTTAGGGTTTAGGGTTAGGGTTTAGGGTTTAGGGTTTAGGGTTTAGGGTTTAGGGTTTAGGGTTTAGGGTTTAGGGTTTAGGGTTTAGGGTTTAGGGTTTAGGGTTTAGGGTTTAGGGCTAGCGACCTCCAGGCTTGGGCTCGGTTCACCACGGAGCTGGCTGGAGCCGCCCATCTCACTCGAGGGCGACCTTGCAAGCCCCAGGGGCTGAGTGTTTAGGGTTTCGGGTTTAGTTTAGGGTTTAGGGTTTAGGGTTTAGGGTTTAGGGTTTAGGGTTTAGGGTTTAGGGTTTAGGGTTTAGGGTTTAGGGTTTAGGGTTTAGGGTTTAGGGTTTAGTGTGTGTCAGGGGAGGGCGCGCGTTCGGGTGTGAAACACCCCGGGCCGCTCGCTCGCGTTGCCCGTCAACCCACCCCGGCCACCCACACTATACTCTATTAGGGTTTAAGGTTTATGGAATCTATTTTCTTGTGCCCCGATGCTTGCTTTTATGCTTTTAAAGTTGCAGTGTTAGGGTTTAAGCTGGGGTTGGGGGTAGCCTCGGCCCTTTTCGGGCCTTCGGCGTGTCAGGGCCCGTAGAGGCCCTTTTTTATTTGAAGGTCAGGGAAACCCTTTGTGCCGGCTCCTGGATTCCCTTTCTTTAAGGGCCTCAAGCCTTTTTGGTGGCTCTTGGGGCTTCTTGGGGGCTTCCTGGGGGCTTTCCTGGCCCTTCTGGGGGGTGCCCAAAACTCGTTCTTAGTACAAAAAAATCGCATTTGTTTGTCCTTGCGGGCACGGGCAAATCCTGGGGCCCCAAGCCTCTTAAGCCCTGAGCGTCCGGCTAGAGTCTAGAGAAAAGAGGTCCACCAGCTTCCAGAGGGCCCCGGAGTCCCAAGTCGCGGGAGTTTGGTTGGCAAGCTTGCTTTGATGTTTTTAAAGTTGCAGTGTTAGGGTTTAAGCTGGGGTTGGGGGTAGCCTCGGCCCTTTTCGGGCCTTCGGCGTGTCAGGGCCCGCAGAGGCCCTTTTTTATTTGAAGGTCAGGGAAACCCTTTGTGCCTGCTCCTGCATTTTGCTCCAAAAGGGCCAGGAAAGCCCCAGCAAGCCCCGAGAGACCCCAAGAGCCACCAAAAGGCTTCAAAGGCTTCAAAAGGCCCCCTAAAAGAAGGGGGAACCCCAGGATGCCCGCACCGCAATGAAAAATGCGCTTTTTTGGTACTGAAATCGATGGTTTTGGGCACCCCTTCATGTTACCCCGGAAGGCCAGGACAGCCCCCAGGAAGCCCCCAAAGGCCCCAAGAGCCACCAAAAGCTTTAAATCATCGTTCTTAGTACTAAAAAATCGCATTTTTCATTGCGTGGGGCCCCCTCCTTTAGAGAGCGTTTTGAAACCTTTTGGTGGCTCTTGGTGCCTCTTAAAACCTTGTGGGGTAAATGGAGGGGTGCCCAAAACCATCGATTTCAGTACGAAAAAAGCATTTTTGAAGCTTCCTGTGGGGCGGGCCTTTCGAGGCTTTGGAGGTCCCAGCCCGGCCAGCGGGGGCCTCGGCGGAGGCCCCGGGAGAGGCCCCCAGGCCCTCAGAATCAAAAATCCCGAAAAATCACGAAATTGAGCAGCCTGCCTGGACCCCCTCGCCAGCCTCCTGGTCCAGGAATCCAGCCACCAGGGGCCAGGGGGCCCCGGGGGGGGGGGGGCCCGGCAAACCCTGAACCCAAAACCCTGAAAATGTGTTTGGGGCTGTACTTTAGCCACACTGAAGTGGTCTGGGTGCCGGCCATCCCTTCGCCGAGTACTGACGTTGTCGTAAAAAAGGCCGATGTCCGTTGGCCTGTCCAGGACAGACGGTGAGGCTTAACCCTCACCTTTCCGTTTCTCTTTTCGCTTGGGCGCTGTCGCTCGACGGAAGCGACCCCTCACTTAGTTTAGGGTTTAGGGTTTAGGGTTTATAGGGTTTAGTCGCTACACTTCTCGATTTGTGCGTGTCATCCTTGCGCAGGGGCCATGCTAATCTTCTCTGTATCGTTCCAATTTTATCGGATGATCCCCGAAGGATTTCTTTAGGGTTTAGGGTTTAGGGCTTCGTTTTTTGTTTTTTTTTTTTGCCCCCCGCCTGGCTGACTCAGAGAGACGCACTGCAGGGAACAATACTCGTTACTGCTTTGTAAAATGTTGTGATCAACGATCCCTCTTAGGGTTTAGGGTTTGGGGTTAGTTTAGGGTTTAGGGTTTAGGCTGAGCGTGTTATCGTTTTGCCATACTAGACTCAAGAGGAACATAAGGTGCGCGTTTTGCGGGGGCTCTTGTGAGGGACCCTAAAACCCTAAAGAGCAGAGAATCAGGGCCTCATCCGGGTCCCAGTGTATGACCAAACGCTTGGCAAATTGAAATCTGAATAGTAGGTGATGGGGCAGGACGTCAAGCGCGTCGTCAGCGTTTTGTCCTGTTTAAATCCAGATGCTGCACTCGCTTGCGGCAGATGGCAACAGTCGAAACTGGCGAAAGATCTAAGTAAACCTTGCCAGGTGCATGGACATGTCTCAAAGCCCGTTTTTTATCTTGTGTCACTCGCCAACCGTACACTTACTGGTCGTAGGGCGCAATTTCTCAAAGCACGACCTCCTTATCGTTGTTGCTATTCCTTATCGTAAGCTCATGCCCGACGCAGCCTCTTGTAAACTCAGGGGCGTGGGAAACCTTCAGGCAAGCGCAAGCGCAAAAGCGCGCGCATGTAAGCTTTCATCCCCCGCTTGTCTTGCTTGGGAAAGACGCCACTTCTTTTGCAAGATGTGGGGGTTTTCCGAAACTAGGGGTACCTTATTGGGGTCCATCTTATAAGGGGATCTATATTGGAGGTCCCCTTCTTTCGTAACCCCCACATGGAAGCTAGGACTGCAACAGTTGCCATGACAGGGCGAGATGCTTTCGGAAAGCGCTGCCGCTGGAGGCCCTGTCCCGGCTGGGCTCGCCTGTCGAGACTCGAAGGTAAGACTGCAAGACCAGACGATAGGCTTCTTGAGGTAACCCTAAACCCTAAACCCTAAACCCTGAGCTTTGAAGGCCTAGGATGCACTCTCTCATCATCAAGGACACACCCCACAGCAAGGAGAAAGAAGGCCTCGATCCCTGCTGGGCTCACGCTCGCGAAGCTCGCGAGACGTCTCGTTCTTGGGAGCCTCGTCACCTTGCGGCAGACACGTCAACGTTGCGAGGCATGTTCCGACGACCTCATACTTTACAGGCTGTGTCATATTTTATCTTGGCCTTGTGGAAGAAGTGCTCAAAACCTCTGTCTGTCTGCGTCTCTGTGTGTCAGGGAAGCCAAATTTTGAAATCACCTGAGAAACCCTCTGACAAGTCGCCAGAGATTTGCTGCGAAAATCCTCTGCCACGCAATTCCTCTGCAGGGGAATCCTCTCTGCGGGTGATCGTCATCCTCAGGGCAGGCCAGGGCAGCATGCAAAATGCTGACCCCCAGGCCGAATATTCTTTACCAGTGCCAGACTGATTCTGAGTGCCTGTATAGCTACATCGGCGTATGGTTTGCTTCAAATCCGTTGAAGTCTTTTCCCCAACATTCCATAGAAAAGGAAAAGAGTCTACTGAGAGACAAGCAAGCAAGAAGCTCTGGCAACCTCCTTGAGGAGGCGGTGTCAAGAGACATCGGAGATGCAGGCTCTGGCAGTATGATTGTCGCCTGCGCACGGCACGTTCAACTTTGCAAGGCAACCTGCGTGTTCATTGTTCTTTGGATTGCACACTTTGACGTCCCCCGCACATCACACCCTACACGCATGACCCCTGGCCATTTCTCCGGAGACAATTGTTTCTATCCCACTACCCTACTTATCTCTTCGTAATAGTCTTCTCCACTTCCCTGGCCCCCTCTTGCGAGAGGGAGCCAGCCGTGCCGGCTGGTTCTCGGATTCGCGGTCTTCGGTCAAACCGAACCGTGTTGATGTCCTTGCATCTCAGGCCTCTGCGTCTTTTGAATGCCCCCGAATCAGCCGTCTGCTACCCATTGGTTCGGCCAATGTGTGGACTCACACGAGACTCTCTCGATCGCTTTGGCTCCCCCTCCTTCGTTAAGGGGCGCCTCTCTCTTTCTTTCGAGGTGCGGAATCTCGCCTGCGCAACCTGCAACCCTGATACGCACAGCTGGCCTCCCCTGTCTCTCTCTCCACCTCTCCCTGTCTCGCTCCATCCGCCTGCTTCTCTGACTGGCTGGGTGGTGCCGATGTCGAGGTCTGCGATGGAGCCGCCCGAGCTTTGCCAATCTCCTGGGCGGCTTCAGGGCTGGCAACATCATCGGCTTCAGGGTGACTAAGGCGATTGAGGCCTTAAGAAATCCAACATGCGCCCCTTAAGTCCTCTCAAGCTCTGCATCGCCATTTTTTGGGTTGAAGGGCCCTTTGATCGGCCAACCCCTAAACCCTAAACCCAAAACCCAAAACCCTAAACCTCCAGAAAAGGCTCCTTTACGTGCTCCGCAGCTAAGAGTTGCAAAAGCCGGCTGAACTCGGCCGAACAGGCCGGCATCTTCGCCTGCGCCACAATAGGAACCCTACAAAAACCCGCAAAACCCCGTATCAGCCCCTATAAACACACAAAAAAACATACAACCCCCATACAAAGCACATGAACCCTATAAACCCATACATGTAAACCCATAAGAACACACATCAACCCCCTGTAACCTATAAGCCCCATGAACCCCGGCTTTCTATACAGTAAACTCCAGAAATCTGGAACATGGTTTGGAGAGCCGTGCAATGCAGTAGTACACTATACCACTACCACTTTTTCAATAGCAAGACATGACAACTCGTGAGTACAGCTCAAGCTTTGTATGGGGGTTTACGAAAATAGGGGACCCCGAAAATAAACCCCAAATTGTAGGATCCCCTTGTACTTAAGGACCCCAATAAGGTACCCCTTTTGCATCATAAACCCCCATATAGTATAAGGCTGGCCTCGCGATTCCGGGGCGGTGCCGGCATGACGGGGCTTCCCTAAGCGAAGCACCCGAAGCGCTACGCGCCTCGTCCTTCGAAAAGCTCTCGGTTTCTACGATCCTAAAAAAAGTTGGGGGGGGGGCTTACGATTTTAAAGGGCACCTTAGCACAAGGGGATCCTACTCTTTGGGGGTCTATTTTCGGGGTCCCCTACTTTCGTAACCCCCCAAACTCGGAGTAGTCTCAATCTTTGCGGGCTTGATACGCAGAGGGGGTACACGCCAGGCTGGCTATGGTTTCCACCGCTGACCATATTACGGAAAGCCCGTCTTCCCTTGAGTGTCATGCGGGGAGATTTGAGTTTAGATTCTATTGTGGGGAGTGTTAATAAAGAGGCATCATATGACCATCTATTCCTGAGCTGGGGGTATTGCTATGGTCCAGGGCTTGGGGATCACATGTTTCTGGTATTCGCTCGAGCCAAAACGAGAAAGGTTCCGTACCGGTGCAATTGAATTTTCGGGCCAATCTAATCTGATAAAGCAACATCGAAGGCGGATGCTTTGGGTATAGGTAGAGGCCTTATAGACTGCCATGCTTCAAAGTCTGCACTGCATCGTTCAAACTCAACTGCAGCTTCCCGGCTCATCCGTGCGGTCGTCACCACAGATCAAGACCTGCAGAAGATGTGGGCTTCCAGTTCTGCGCCCCTGGAACCGGGGGGGTGGGGGGGGGGGGGCAGTCACACTTCCCATCTCAACAAGGTTGTGCACACCTGTAGAGCCTTTGCAGCAACAAGGGTCTTGCACGGCTCTCTCTCTCTCTCTCTCTCTCCCTCTCTTTCTCTCTCTTCTTCTTCTGCTGCACGCTTGAAAGGACCCCTCGAAAGAGGTCCCCCCCCTCTCTCTCTCTCTGCTAGATGCCGGTTCTTGTTGAGTGCCGGTGCGGAGCTGCGTGAACTTTCAACCCACAGCAAGGGAAGTTGGGGACCCTTGCTCCGAGCCTCCTGGAAAGGTTTGGCGATGCTTTCATGCCTTGAGCCGGCCAGGGTCAGGGTTACGGGCCTTTCCGATTTCTCGCTTTCGCAGAGTGCGTGCGCACCCACCACTCAGCACACAGAGCATCTATAAGCTCAAGGCCCGCAAAACTTTTGAGTAGACAATTTCTGCGGTACGCCCAGGGAACACGCAAACTCTGGACTCCCGAAACAAGAAATCCGGCTCAGCGTAGGGGCTGTTGCACAGCATTGCCCACCACCACGCCCTTCCTCACCGAGAGGGACGCCACTTCCACAATCCTTGGTCAGAAAATGAGCTTCAAGCCTATAGATGCACATCCCCCAAAGCAAAGGAAGAAGTGAGCCTTTTTGAAGCTTTGACCTGGCGCTGGCCTGGCGCATCGTGTTCCGCCGCTTGTCGGTGCTCTGTGCATACCCATTGCAGAATCAGCCAAGGCCACGGCCAGTTCCGGCAGTCGTACCGTGCAGGATTCTCGGATACTAGATATGGTGTTTCGCTGCGCCCCATGCTCCACCGGTAACACTGCTTCTCCATGTGCCCACGCATCTCTTGCTCCAAGGCCGACTGCAAGAACGTCTTGTGAGAAAATCTTTCTCGATAAACTCGGGTGCCAGTTGTCAAAAGAAGCTTCACATAGCTTACCATGGCATCCGTCCTCTCTCACCCTCTGCCCGAAGCGGCCGAACTTCGAATTGCGAGAGGCGCGCTGGCGCTGCGCACTGAGACAGCTCGTGTTTTTTTTTCGGTGGTCTAGCAGAATGCGATAGCTCGGACCTTGGCAGTAGTTGCAGTCTCTGCTCCCAACTGCAACTCTGCGACGGTTGCCGACTGTGGTGATCCTATACGTGATCCAGCCTCTAGCAACCGCATGTCCGCTGCCAAGAAGCCGAGGTCTCAAGCTTGTCAGCAGAAGCTTCTTATCTGCGCGGGTAAAAAAGCTGTGGTGCCAACACAACTTTGTGCTTTTGTATAGTCTTTCACGTTCTCACAAAAATTGAATGGCAAAGGCCCAAGACCGTATCATGCGGCAACACTCTCAAAGCGACAACTTCTGCAACTGCTTCCGGCCCCGACATGCGCATACTTTTTGCGATGCTCCCCATGCAGCAGCCTGTGTCAACCTGCGGGAAACGGGGCCTAAACAGGGTTGAAGTGCGGAAGAGTGCTCCGTTAACCCAAGGCCTGGAACTGGGTAAAGCCAACCCTGAAAGATGAAGAAGGTTTCTGCCAACACCCTGAACTTCAACTTTCCTCATACCCGGGCAAGAGTCTTGTTGCCCTGGCTGATAGCACACGGCAGGTTTCCGAGCATCAAGGCCAGCCTCAGTTCAATGATTCAAGCCGCGGGCGTGGGGAGTCCCTCTGACTCCGACTCTCGGTCTATCTCTGTGTTGCTGGCTTTCCTGCTTCGTTTTTGGAACAATTTGAGCGAAGGCTGGGAGGCGCAAGAAAAGAGTCAAGGGCAGCGTAGACGAAAATCGAAACACTGTGTTGTGAGGGGCCAACCAGCCATGGGCCCCCTCTCGATAAACGAGGCTTCAGGCCACCTATCAAAACAGCTTCTCTCGTCCTAGCTCACAACTTTCCTCACGCCTTACGTAAGCCCTGCCAGAAACAAGCAAACATTATAGAATTCTTAAGGGAGGGGGGGGGTTCACCGGGGGGTAGGTAGCAAGCGAACCTTCGGGAGCCCTAGGGAGTGTCAGGGTACCTTGGGTTCCATAGCCCCCTTGAACCCCTCTAGCCACTCTAGCCAGAACCACCGAAGCCCAAGGCGGTCTCGTGGCTGGTGCATCAGCTCCTTTGCTTTGAACTGGCCGTAGTCCTCCATAGAACAGGCGGAGTCAGGGGGTCTCTCAAGGCTTCGAAGCAAGGCATCGCACGCCCTCAAGGGCAGCTCCATTACATGGCAACCTAACTCTGACCTTTCTTACAAGCTCCTCATCGCAATCCCGGTAGTGCCACACTATGGCCGAAGCCTTCTGCTCGATGGTGGCACCTGGGCTGTCAGCTGTATTCGCACAACTTACTGTTGCTTAGTAATGAGGGGGTGAGGCACCCTATATCATCCCTTAAAGGGTATATGTAGGGGGATATAGGGCGCCTCATTCCCTCCTTCCTAACGAACCTACAGTAAGAAGAGCCCTCTCCCGATCTACATACCTCCAACGCAGACTGGACCGGGGGAGCCTGGAGTGCATCGCCTGAACATCTCGAGAACGGGATAGATCTTGTCCTGGACGGCGGTCGCTTCGCGTTGCACGACTTGAAAGCAACTTTCCACGCACCCAAAGCAGACGCAACTACACGTCAAGATGAGGCCACGTGCTCGCAAACGATCCTATATGATGAGAGAAGACCAGATCCTCAACTTCCAACCCCGCTAGATTGTTACATTGAGCAGAGCTACTTGCCCCAAGTAACGCGTTACCTCGTTCTCGAACACGCGAGTACGGCTAACCAAACTCGCCACAATGCATAGCAAGCCCACCGGTTCACATATACTCAGGCCAAGAATCCATCCAGTCCAACGTGCTGTACGGTGTGAATTCCACCCACTTCCCATCTGTGTCTGGCCCCCGCTTAAAGTAACCTTGGGTCAGGCAGTTGGCATCGTTCGGCGCGATGTGACAAGAATCAGAAGCTTGGAACAATACCGGGCTTCAAGCCGAAAATCTGAGTGAGCTGCCTCAATTGCTGTGCCCCGGACTGACTTTCTGTTTTGCATCTGACGCAAAACCTTCTTCGAGGAGAACATCCACAGCATCATCCAGCATTCGACTCAAACTCTCTGATGTCATTACTGGGTCCCGTAAATTACGATGACTTGTGGCCTTCTGGGGCAAGTCGTAGTCAAGGGTTGTAGATGGCTAGCCACGCAGCCAAACCCCTCCAACCGCACCGTACAAGAAACCATGATGAACTGCACCGGCCACTACATACCGAGTGTCCCAACGATCCCCAGCCTTGTCGCATGACTCTGCTTCAGCATCAACCAGAGTCGCGGAACCATTTTGAGAGAAGATGCCATGTCCAGCCCTGCTCAGCCACAGCCACCCTTCCTCTTTGACCTGACCCCGCCATGCCAGTGGGCTGGGTCCTGGCCCAGCAAGCTCACAGCATGAGCCGAACCAAACCATGCCCATTCCTGGGCTCCCTGGCCTTTCTCTTGGTAGCCCAGTAATTAAGTGCTTTTGTTTATAAGGGCACCCTTTTTTGGGTTGGCTATTTTGTAAGGGAACCCATAACCAAAAAAAAACAGGGCAAAAGGGTACCAGTGGGCTACCAAGTTCTTGCTGTGCGTGCAAATGGTCTTGCAAGCCATGGGGCCATGTTCGGCTATCAGCGTCAGGGTGGCCAGATCACCGAAGTGCCTCCGTTGCTGGGCTGAAACTCATTTTGGCGGTTGAGGGTTTAGTTTAGGGTTTAGGGTGACTGGTACCAAAGTACTTGGGCAAAGCTGTGCGAGGTGCAAGTGCTACTGCAAGTGACGCCGGGGCCTTGGAGATGTGACCCAAGTTACAAGAAACTTCTGAGCCATCCCCCTCGGCGTGCGATGGCCTGCCTCGAATCCCAGATGGGCCCTGACCCCCTGACACTCCAAGCCGGCCTGGTTTAATGCAGTGGGCTCTAGATGATCCAGAGTTCTCTGCCAGTACTCTGCCATGGACTGTAAACTGCCAGAGGCAACTACTGGTCGGAAATTATTGCAAACCAGAGCCGATGAACAACCTGCAGCAAATGAGCTTGCGCACAGAGGCCCCTCAGCAATAGCGCCACCTTATCTTATGGGAGGACAGGCCGAGGGGCTTTTCTAAGAAATCCCGGTTGCGGCCACTGACCTCATTGCAAAAATGTCATCTGCCGTGTTCAGTCGAACGCCCTGGCGACCTTGTGACATTGTGGCCACATTCTAAGCCCGAGATACATGTAAACACGATTATGATTTAAACACAACTGCCCTGGGTTGGCGTCGCAAGGGAAAACCTGACTCAGGAGAGAAAACCACACAGACACGATTTTGCATTCGGGCTCGCCAGACACGCCGATACGCCCCAGCCACAGCATGCTGGCTGCAAAAGGCCAACGCCTGCTGAAGTAACATGCGCTACACCATGAATAAACTGGCAGACTCATAACTGAATATCTATAGTTCTTTCGCGACAACTTTGCCGATGCCCGCGTCGCAGCAAGTGGGCCATTCCAACCCGTAAATTCCATTCCAAACCTGCCATCTGCAAAGCTTTCGCATCCTTCTTCCACGCAGTTCTCCCATGTCCTATTGGTGTTCCGGGTCCCGGGCATCCCCCACCTTTCTCCCAACTTCCCCTTAAGCTTAGTCACGGCAGACACGCACACACACACACACACACACACAGACACACAGCAACACATGGGGCAATCACGAAACACGCGGTGGAAACGCCAGGGCTGCTTAAGCATGTTCGAGCTTTCCGAAGGATCGGCCAGGCAAACATCATTGCTGAACCACCATGCGGTGATTTTGGGATGCTTCCTCTTATACTAACGACAGTTCTTCATAGGGCCATAAGGATTGTAGCACTCCCCTATCGTAGTCCTTTGTGAGGACTGCTAGTACAAGGAGGAAAATCCCAACAGTGATTAGATGTAAATATGACCCCTGTGTCACAAGAAGACTGGCTCCCTCAGGGCTGGACAATGTAGAGCTTCAAATCGCTCCGCCTGCACAGCAGAACTTCAGTCGAATGGAGCCTTGTTCATTGGGGTATACCACACCCTTCATGCATCTCTGCACATGACAGCTCGTAGAATGTTGCCGGGGTTGAGAAACTAGCAGCCGGCAGGCTGGCCCTTTCCGCCCAACAAAAAAAAACTTGAACAGAACAGAAGCAATGATGAGGGCTACCGGACGCTTTCAAACGCCCATTTTTGGGCCCCCTAAACCCTAAGCCCTAACCCCTCTTGGCTCCAGAATCCTCTGAGAGAAACTGCAGAGCCTCGCCAGCCGACTCAGCATCTCCCGAGTATCTTCCGTCGGCACCGCGTCCTCAGGCCTTGCCTGGGTCAGATTTCAGCGTGCATATTTCACACACACACACACCTTTATATGTCCTGTATATGTCTCTGTACATCTCTGTATCTGTATCTCTACATATCTCTATATCTCGGCATATCCGTATGAGCTGTGTGTATATAGACATGTACTATGCGTACGTAGGTACATACATACATACACGCAGTATTCCAGGGCTTGCACCGCGCCGCTTCCGATGAACCCCGTGAACTGTTCAGTTGAAGTGCCATCCCACCTCCTATCGCTGGCTGTACCAAGCAATTCGTGAGAGCGGATTCTGGCTTTCGGTACAGTTCCCATGCACGAAATAAAAGCCCCGACTGCTGGCGCTAGCTTAGCGCGACCTGCCTGCTCTGTTATGTGTGACAACATGTCCGCTGCACAGCATGTGCTCATTCTCAGCGTGGCGCCGGTTTACGTCTCAGCCGTGCCTCCTACCCTCTGTAAAACCCATGGTGCCCCACCCCCTGCCCTCGCAGTCCGGCTCCAAACAGGAAGCTCTAGGGGGAGGGCTGGGTTCATTTAGCGCGACCGGTACCACTTTGAGGTTTTCAAAAGGTGCCACAACAACTCTCTGCCGACGGCATGCGCGTTCGTAAGGGCAATGTAGAATCGCAAATCCTACGTGTCAAGACCATGTGCAGATGGGCTCTGCTGAAGGGGCCTCGAATTCACGCAGGGTCCCGTCATAGTCCAGAAACAAAGCTTTGAGTCCAGGTCGGGTTTCCTGAGACAATCTCTGAAGGCTTAGGGTTTAAGGCTTAGGGTTTGGAATGTCAAGGGTCAAGGGCGTACAGCCCCACAGCCTTTGGTGCAGTATGCTAGGCGAGGATGCACTTGTGTCAATTCATAAGAATAATATTTTGAATATCTTCTTGGGTGTTATATAAACAAATCAAAAAATGATTCCCAAGGGGGATAGGGTATTCTGTGGCTGCAGCATACTTCCGACCATGTTTTGCAGCGTTCGGGGCTGCACAGGTTCACCCGAACGGCTTCCTTCCCCAGCCTGGAAAGTGCGCGCAGCCAAGCGGCAAAGAACCTCTCGGCACAGTGGTCCTGCCACCACACGCCGATGTACGCAAACATAAGGATCCGCGCATTTTGGGGTCCTACCCCTATTTTGGGGCATGCCCATATGCGAGAGTTTTCATGGCCGTATGTGTTTTGCGCGTCCAGAGAACTGCGTCGCTTCTTGGACTCGGGCCCAAGCAAAATGCCAAACACATACACATCCCCTAAACCCGAAAAACCCGCAGGACCCCGGCGTCCTGCAGATACTGCATAGCCAACTTCTCCTCTGAAAGCGATCATTGGATCATGGGCATGAGCTCGGGTCGCACCGGGCGAGTTGCACTCTTCTTGCAGCAGACAACCGCTCTGACCTCTGACAAGTACGATTGGAAACGCCCCTGAATCTCAAGAGTGGTAGTTGCATGACACATCTGAGACCTGTTTCATGTGGCCCAGGTCAACGCCAGAGGGAGACAGCAAATCCAAGAAATCCAATGTAAAAAACAACCAACCTTCTGAAGCCTTGAAACCCGTAGCGCTGCCGGCCCCACCCCCCCCCCCAGAAAAACAAAGAGCAAAGAACAATAATCAAACAAAAAAGGATGTACTTTGGAAATGCTACAATCGGAACTATAAAAAAAAACGGGCCGCAATGCTTTTTGGCGCCCAAGTGGCGGGCCGCGCGATGCGAGAGCCCTTCATGGGGTTCTCCAGCTCCGCAAGCATGTTTCGACCCCAGACTGCCTCTTAGGGTTATGGGGGGGGGGGGGGGGGTGGCGGACTTTTTAGTGACTTTTTTGGTATATCAATTTAGGGTAGGGGGGTTTAGGGTTTAAGGGTTTATCTTGGCTCGGGTCTAGGGTTGAGGGTTTAGGGTCTGGGGTGGGGGCATGTTGATTTGCTTCGGGTCCAGGGTTTAGGGCACGAAGAAATGATAGGAACACTGATAGGACTCATGGTGGTAATTATGAAAGTCGTCATGACTGCATGGAAAGACTGAACATACTGCTCGTCGTCGTCGTAGTAGTAGTAGTAGTAGTAGTAGTGGCAGTAGTAGTGGTAGCAGTAGTAGTAGCAGTAGCAGTAGGAGCAGTAGTAGCAGTAGCAGTGGCAGTGGCAGTGCAAGTGGCAGTGGCAGTGGCAGTGGCAGTAGCAGTAGCAGTAGCAGTAGCAGTAGCAGTAGTAGTAGTAGTAGTAGTAGTAGTAGTAGTAGTAGTAGCAGTAGTCGTCGTAGTAGTCGGAGTAGTAGCAGTAGTAGTAGCAGTAGTAGCAGTAGTAGCAGTATGAGCAGTAGCTGTCGCAGTAGCAGTCGTCGTCGCCGTCGCCGTCCTCGTTCTCGTCCTCGTCGTCCTCGTCGTCGTCCTCGTCGTCGTCCTCGTCCTCGTCCTCGTCCTCGTCCTCGTCCTCGTCCTGGTCGTCCTCCTCGTCGTCGTCGTAGTAGTCGTCGTAGTAAAAAATGCACTTCTCCACAATTTGACACGAGCCCGCACATCCATGGGAAATACCACGCCAGTCAGGTGTTCACACATGCAGACAGGCCAGGCGCCTGGGGGCGTGCTAGCCTAGTAGTACTAGTAGTAGCAAAGCGCGCCCCCAGGCGCCTGGTAGTCTGGTGCGTTTTGCTGCGCTTTTTGCTATTGTTTGGGGGGGGGGGGGGGGGGGGGTATAAGAACATCATTCATATTGCATCCACGCCCAAAAACACTGGTATTTACAGCGTTTTCGCCAGTTTGTACAACTTACCGTGCAAGGTTGTGGAACAAGGCACGTTGTCACAAGGTTCCATGCCTTTTGCGACCATGCCCAAAACACTGGTGTTTACGCCCAAAACACTGGTATTTATTTACAGCATGTCCGCCGCTTTGTACAACATACTGCAGAAGGATGTGGAACAAGAAAAGCATTCACAAGCGTCCTTGCCTTTGGCGACCATGCCCAAAACACTGGTATTTACAGTGTTTTTGTTTCTCTAAGGGCTGCAGACTTGACCTTTAGAACAGGGACCAGCATACAGCAACACATCCCTCCCAAACCCTGAAACCTTCATTTTCCGTGCCCGCGAGTAGTTTTTTTTTAGTTGATTTTCGGCCTGTACCGGAAATGACGCAAAACACCAATGTCCGGACGTTCAGCCGGTAGTAGTAGTAGTAGTAGTAGTAGTAGTAGTAGTAGTAGTAGTAGTAGTAGCAGTAGTAGCAGTAGTAGCAGTAGTAGCAGTAGTAGCAATAGTAGCAATAGTAGCAATAGTAGCAATAGTAGCAATGGTAGCAATAGTAGCAATAGTAGCGATAGTAGCAATATTAGCAATAGTGGCAATAGTAGCAATTGTAGCAAAAGTAGCAATAGTAGCAATTGTAGCAATAGTAGAAGTAGAAGTAGAAGTAGAAAAAGAAGAAATAATAGTAGTAGTAGAAGTAGTAGTAGTAGAAGAAGTAGTAGTAGTAGTAGTAGTAGCAGTAGTAGTAGTAGTAGGAGAAGCAAGAATCAGAAACGAATTGTCCCCCAAAATAGCTACAGTACATGCTACTCCCATAACTACACCAGTCTCAGCAGAACATGGGCAAAGCATCCACAGATCCCAAGCTCGTTTAAGGTCGGTGCGGAATCATTCTCGATGATGGACTGCCGCATCCGCTCAGTGACCTCCCAGCGCTGATCCTGCGAAGTACCAAGTTGCGTGTCCTCAATGTTTTGCCGAAATTCTTCCCGTGTCTGACCCTGACAGCCCTTCAGCAAGACTCCAAAACAATGCAAGGCTGTCCAGGTGAGGTTTTTGCAGGAGTCCTGCCTAGCATCGGGCGTACCTTTTACAGCCCGTTTGCTCCGGTTCTGAATGAAAAACTTGGTAAGCAAACGTCGAAATTCTCCAAAAAACCCTCGATGTCAAGGCACGTTTGTGTATGCATCCCTCACACGGCCATCAACCCTAAAGCCCACGCCGCAGTCCTCGCTCAAGCGATTTCCGCGCGTGAGCTCGAGGCCGATCTGCAGCGGAACTCGACTTTGGGGCTTAGAGGGTTTCCCTAAACCCTAAACCCTAAACCCTAAACCCTAAACCCTAAACCCTAAACCCAGTCTTTGTAGAGCTTGCATGTTGCCGGAGTGTGGCCAACTTAACTACTACACTGACAACCCTACATGTTTACATGTTGAAGAAGATCGGCGTGGTTCAAAGCTCTGCTGCTATGTTTAGTACTTGCCCATCAATATCAAGAGGTTCGGAGCGCAACTTTCACCTGACTCCACCTTGTGATTTCTAAGTTATTGTCCCTTTGGGGGTCCTTAGAAAAACCGCGGCTCCTCTTATCTAGGCTTGCCAAAACACGGACCCCAATTTAGAGAGCTCACAATCTGTGTTGTAGGTCTTGGGGTGTAAAACCGCCCACAAGTATAGGTTTTGCTCCACTTTGTACTATTTTATCAAGGATATTGCTTAGGGTACCTGGGGTAAACAACTATGCAAACGAAGAGGCGGCAATGGCATCAGCAACTGCATCGTCATCGTAGGGGTTCACGACAATCGCATCGAAAAGCTCCTAAGAGGGGATTGTCAACCTGCAATTAAGTTTTAGGTTTTAGGGTTTGGGGTTTAGGGTTTAGGATTTAGGGTTTGGGTTTGGGGCCCCAAGCTCACATGCTTGCTGCACCAACTGACTCAGTGATTTTGGGCAGATTCGATGAGACCTTCCGGGACGAGTCCCTCGATCTGTTGCCCTCTTTCACTGTCGCTCTCTCTCTCTCTCTCTCTCTCCCTCTCCCTCTCTCTTTCTCTTTCACGTTGTCTTTTTCCTAGGCATAGCCAGTAGAACAGCATTCCGAGAAGGTCCCGCCGTACCCAGCTGCCGCGTTCCCCTTCGGAATTCTCTGGATTACTTCCTGCGTATGGACCCCCTTATGATGACCCTGCCTGATTTCCCCTAGGAAGCCTGAAATTCATGCGCTACTGAGACTTGGGGAAACCTCACCCCCTCCCGCCTTTCATGCCACACCCACCCATTTGGGCCCAAGCCTTGAGCACTGCTGGGGTTCTCACGAGGCATCACCTGTAGGTTGTTTAGTTGCGCGGGGTTGGCCGGCGGGACTATGGCAAAACGGCGCGGGCTTATTTCCCGCTCCTACCTACCGTCAGCTGGAAGCCCAGCCTGAATCGCGCGACTGCCAGGTTCCGGAAGTTCCGAAGAGCACTTCGCACTGGTTTGCACCGGCGCGTGCTTTTGGGACTCCCTCTCTCCCTCTCATTGTCTGCCTGAAAAAGCAAACATATGTGCACAAACATACTGGCATGAATGCATGTTGTGATACAAAAAAAGCTTTTGGTCCACTTGGAGACTGCACTACTTTTGCTGGCCCTGGTATTTGCAGCATTCTTCCTCACAGGGCCCTAAACCGTAAACCCTAAACCCTATACCCTGAACCCTAAAGCACGCCCCCTGGCGCAGAACCGAAACTGAGGGAATGCCAGGGATCCTGTGCAGCCCCGGCCAACTCGGAAAGGACAACCGTGCCTTCAACTTTGGGCGGTAAGTCATGGATCTTGGCTGGGCGCCTACGTTCGGTGACCGGTTTGGATTTAGGGTTTAGGGTTTAGGGTTTAGGGTTTAGGGTTTAGGGTTGAGGGCCCTCCATGTAAAGCTATGGTGAAGTACAGGGTTTGGGGATTCGAATGCCTCATAGGGGACGGAGCAGCACTTCGGCAGCTCTCTGAATTGCAGTCCCTCCTTTTTTGAAGGGGGATCTCTGTTGCAACACGAGCCCTTGATGTTTAAGGGTACCCAGGGTTCCCCTAATGTGTTCAGCTGCGCTGAACACATCCCGGAACGAATCCTAAACCCTAAACCCTATAAACCCTATAAACCCTATAAACCCTATAAACCCTATAAACCCTATAAACCCTATAAACCCTATAAGCCCTATAAACCCTAAACCCTAAACCCTAAACCCTGAAGGTCCGAAGCCGTACCCGGCCTGGCACCACGTTCTCTCTGCTGCGGTCCTTCGCCGCAACGAACTCCTTTGCCTTTACCAGGACGGGGGATTCTTAGGGTTCAGGGTTCAGGGTTTAGGGTCTACCCTCGAACCCCCCTAAAAAGCCCCTTCATAGGGTTGATTATGGGGGATTCTAGGCAATATTTCCCAGGCCCTTGAGAGGGTTGATTATGGGGATTATCGGCCATTCTACCCGAGAACCGCCGGAAAAGGCCCTTTAGAGGGTTGATTATGGGGATTATAGGCTATTATACCCTAGCACCCCCCTAAAAGGCCCTTTATAGGGTGGATTCTGGGGATTCTAGGCGATTATACCCTGGAACCGCCTGAAAAGGCACTTTTTGGGGTTGATTATGGGGATTACAGGGCCTCTTAGCCTATCCTGGTTTGTCGTGGCTGACAATGGATTTTTTGTGGTCTTCGGGGCAGGATTTCGGCTTAGCGAGGCTGCAAGACGCTTGGAGATGATGGTCTGCCCCGAAACCCTGAATGCCCTTAGGCTACTTATAAGCTTCTCGTACGGACCCCCCCGGTGGCAGCACTAGATCCCGAGACCAGGCAGAGCCCCAGAAGCAGCGACCCCGGCAAAGCGAAAACAAGCTCACTCCTCCAAAGATCACAGGAATTCTAAAAGCTGCACACCATGGATCCCGGTGGCCTACAAACATCCTACTTCTACCCCCTAAACCCAAAACCTAAACCCTAAAACCTAAACCCTAAACCCGAAACCCATCCTTCAACCCAGCAGGTGCAGCCCAAGATCCACCAGGTTCATCCCGTCGATCAGCGGAGTGACGAGGCCTTTTCTCAGGCCATCCGACTATCCGAATGTCCCTCTGCCCTAAAACCCTAAACCCTAAACCCTAAACCCTAAACCCTAAACCCTAAACCCTAAACCCTGAACGTCCCTCTGGCAATCTGGATCTTCGCACACTCTGAAATGTGCCCAACTTCTTCCTTTCCAGCAGTCAAGGTGGGTCCTGTGGGTGCGCCTGCTTAGAGTCAAGGCTGCAGGCGAGAGGCAGCAGTCGGCTCGCGCATATAGGGCAGCCAGCTCTGGCATTGGGACAGAGCGATGGATGTAGACAATCGGCTGATGCCTAGGGATTCCCGGGGGAGAAACATATTTTGGGAAACTTCGGGAGCTTGAGGCAGAGCGAATTCAGACCCCCGAAAAAACATCCCTCTTAATACCCGGCAGTGACACAGGTGTGACGCGGGACGGTTTCTTTGACACGGCCGATCCAATGCCCTCGAGCTCCGGTCGATGATTCAAAACAAGTCTGGGCGTGCGACAGCAACCACCTAGAAACCCTAAACCCTAAACCCTATTAAACACAGGTGTGACACGGCCGATCCAATGCCCTCGAGCTCCGCTCGATGATTCAAAACAAGTCTGGGCGTGAGACAGCAACCACCTAGAAACCCTAAACCCTAAACCCTAAACCCTAAACACAGGTGTGACGCGGGACGGTTTCTTTGACACGGCCGATCCAATGCCCTCGAGCTCCGCTCGATGATTCAAAACAAGTCTGGGCGTGAGTGAGACGGCAACCACCTACAAACCCTAAACCCTAAAGCCCTATAACCCGAAAGCCCTAAACCCTAAACACAGGTGTAACGCGGGATGGTTTCTTTGACACGGCCGATCCAATGCCCTCGAGCTCCGCTCGATGATTCAAAACAAGTCTGGGCGTGAGTGAGACGGCAACCACCTACAAACCCTAAACCCTAAAGCCCTATAACCCGAAAGCCCTAAACCCTAAACACAGGTGTGACGCGGGACGGTTTCTTTGACACGGCCGATCCAATGCCCTCGAGCTCCGCTCGATGATTCGAAACAAGTCTGGGCGTGAGACAGCAACCACCTAGAAACCCTAAACCCTGAACCCTAAACCCTAAACCCGAAAGCCCTAAACCCTAAACCCTAAGCCCTAAACCCTAAACCCTAAACCCTACAGCCCGCAGAAGCCCCCGGTGCTTCGTAGTAGCTTGCCACTATCGAGTCACGCCATTCTGCCTACAGGCTAAGAGTGTGCTGCGCAACTTGCAGCATCTTTACAGTAATACTGTGCCTGCTGAAGCGCCTCGGGTCATTCATTTTTTGACATTGAGTAGTGCGGATGGGTGCCGACGCACCCAAATAGCAAGAGAGCAGCAGGGACCACCAGCGAGCAAAAAAGTGACAGCTCCGCAATCATTCCATCGTTCAAGGAGAAAGGCTGCCCCAGGCAGAAGGACTCAAGCTGCACAGCACAAACGACCGTGGCCACGATGCTCAAGACCACCGCCGAGTTCATGGCCTCTTCGCAGAGCCAGCAGCGCTTCTTCCGCAGACAGTAGGCGCACCGCAGGCCGATGAGGTAAGCAGATGGAACAACCCCGAGCCACCACGCCAAGCCACGGACAAGCTCGGACACCAGATTCTGCCAGGTGTCGTTGAAGTGCATCTCAGCTGAGGCTGTGTCCATGTAGCTCCAAATCACCGGCACCACAGTTAGGACACAATTGCGGTAGGTGAAGAGCTGCGTGTCAAGCTGGCTCGAAACGCAAGGCAGCACGTCGGACCTCACTTTCTCCTCGAAGGCTTCCACGCTGCCAAACCAGATCGACACGCACCGTTCCAGAATCTTCCGGTCACACATCCTTAGCAGCCCTCAGTAGCCGTATTCTTAATAAGGGTACCCTTTCTGGGCTTGCCTACTTGAAAAGAGGAACCTTGACCCAACAAAAGGGGGGCAACAGGGGTATAAGTGTGGGCTACCAAGCAGCTCATCGGGACTGCTGTGGCCTTTCGTACAGCAGTGGCACCTGGAGTCCTGGAGGCGAAAGCCCTGCAGCTCATGCCTCAACTCGTCCAAGGAGCGGAAGGTGTGGCGATACGTCGCAGAGGTCACGTAAAACCCTACGAAGCACAAGGACGCCTGCATCGTCCAGAGGAAGATCCGAACCCTGTCAGGCACGAGACCTAGGGCCGAGAAGACGAGGACCAGTGCCAGTGTCTGCAAGAATGCACAGGGTCCCAGGCCGGTGGGCCGAATGACAATCTTGGGCTTCTTCCCCAGCTCTTCGCAGCTGCGCAAGTAAGCGGCCAACTCAAACCTGGGCTGTTTTAAGTTTTAAGACCCTCTTTAATCTATTAAGTTGGGTCCTAAACACCCAGCACGATATCGACATTGAGAGACATTGAAAAGCGACGGCAGTTTCGCATTTTACGCGATGAAGCAATGAAAGTTTCAATCATGGGAGCGCGGCTACGCCAGTGCCTAGGCGAGAGCGAAAAGGCAAGCAAGCCTCGACAAAACCCATGGTCCGCAGCGCGCACGCCGGTGCGCGGTTCCGCTGATCGAACCCCCCGTACCCTTTGCGCTGGAACGCCTTGGGTGTTGACTCACTGTTTGGGGAAGCGTGCAGCTCAGATATCCCAACTTATACATTCAAAACTGCACAATGACAAGAAACACACACCACAGCCGGTGTGACCAGGATGGATCCCACAACACCAGGATGGACTCGGAGTGTCTCAAGAAGGCCCCCATGCTGAACAGCCCCTTGACCTTCCTCTCAGGATTGTCCTGGTTTTAGGGTTTAGGGTCTAGGGTCTAGGGTTTAGGGTTCAGGGTTCAGGGTTTAGGGTAACTTGTCCTGGTCAATCGAAATCGCGTCCAGGAACACGGACGTCTGCGGCTGGGCGATCAAGAGGACGAGAAGGTACGTGACGGCCCCGGCCGCGGACCCCCAGAAGGATTTTGGCCACCGAAAAGCCTCCTCTCGTCGAAAGCCCGGCAGCAGCACCTTGAAACTGAACAGAAGGGTCGTCAAGGCTGCTGCACATATCGAACCCACGGCAGCCATGGGAGCAAGATAGATGTGCAGAAGAGTGAGGCGCTTCTTCCAAGCACTCCCATGCCAGGTGTGGCTCCAGAAGCAGCTGATGTGCTGCGTCTGAAAACTGAGGTGGTGGCGCCCCTTGGGTTGCGACAGCGCCCGCGCCAGGAAGCGAAGCGCCCTGCCTGCAGACGTCGCCCGGAGTATATCCGGCGAAACCGGCTGCATTTCCGAGATTCTGTTGGACACAAACTCCACCAGGCCACCCGCTGGCTGGCCCTCTGGCCCGCACTCGGGCTCGCCTGTGCCCTCGCCGCTGCTTTCTGCGGATTCTGCGGAGGGCAGGACTTCAACGGCCACGCCTTCATCTGGCACTGTGGCATCCATGGCTTGGGATGGGGACTTAGGTAACCCAAGCTCGGGGCATGAAAATCTCGAATGACCGAGGTTTGCGGCTTCCTTTGCACGGGGCAGGGGAAAAGAGGTCGGAGGAGTCAGATGTGGAAGTCTCGGTAAGCCCAGTTGCGAGAGGGTGGAGAAGTTCCCGTTGATGGTGCTGATGCTTCGGTGCACCTTACAACTGCAATCGGCTTGCCATCTGGACATGCTATGTGCGAGCATCGCTGCGCTTCCCCCAGCCTTCAGAACTGCAAATCCCGACTAGAAGAGAATCACTGAGAACACTGAGAGCAAGGAAGATAATCTATAAGAAGATCTCGAGATCCACACGAGGCTACAGGAGGCTCGGTCTCCTTTCGGCACGTGCACAGCCCTGCCGAGGTGCCTCTTCCTCAATCTTCTGGTACTCCTCCACGTCCCGCCTCCGAGGCTTTCCAGCCCAGCTCAGCTCTCAAGTCCAAACCCCGACAAGCCCCTAAGATTCCTTTAAACTATCTCGGACCTCAGCTACACCCACAGCTTGAAACCACACCCATCCACCTGCTTGGCACGGCTATGAAAACAAAGACCGTCTTGTTGTGGTCCAAACTCGTCCTCAGGACGGGATGCGCCAGGCGGAAGCCCGGATAATGGGCTAAGGATGCCAACAGAGTAAGCCCTACGTGCTGCATCTACATATCCTGAGCCTCTCAATCGAGCGCAACATGTGCTTCAGGCTTTAGGCTGTGCAAAGCAACTTGTGTCTAAAGCACACGCACACTTGACGTATGTAAGTATGCATCTATGTAAAGAAATAGATTTCAAAAGATGCACGCATATGAATCGCGGCCAAGAAAAAAGTCAAAAACATGTGAGTATTATATATATATATATGCATATATATATATATATGCACGTACATACATACATACATACATACATACATACATACATACATACATACATACATACATACATATGAATTCATGCCATCCTTGCACAATGATTTTGGCCGTCACTGGTTCTGGAGCTCCAACTATCTTAGGGTAGTTACATGATACCTTAGTGTGGGCCCTTGAAAGGATACCCCAAAACCCCTTCTGCGCCCTATACAACCCACAGGGCCCCATACTTCCGCTGTAACGGAGGTAAGGGACCAAATTAAGGGCCGATATAAATATAACTACCCTTAGGAACCAAAAGTTCCCTAGGACTACAGGACAACAAAGACCTTAACCATCGGTCAAAGACATACCTTCCAAACACAGGCTCAAGGACCAAACCACTGAAGCCTCTCAACTCAGCTCCAAGATCTCTGCTGCCGGCCGCTCAAAGTCTCCCATGAGCATCTTCACGACATTGGCACCTGCTGGCGTAAATTTGCTTGTGCCCCACCTCACTTAACATCTGCGAGGGCGTCACAGGATCAACAGCACCCGCTGCAGAGGGGAGCCCAAGGAGGAGTACTTGAGGACCCAAGTGAACTTTAAAATTTGGGATCATCTACCCTATACAACTATGTTGCATATTAATTTGGGCACAGGATCCATAAACCGCTTTATAGGGGTTCATTTGGTCCCCAAGGTTTCCTGCAAGAAGTCTCTGCCGCTCGTTTTCTAAACCCTAAACCCTATAAACCCTAAACCCTAAACCCTATAAACCCTAAACCCTAAACCCTATACCCTAAACCCTAAACCCTAAACCCTAAACCCTAAACCCAAGCACCTATGCGCCGCAAGTTGGAGGTGGCCAGCCCACGGTTGGCCTGTGCAGAGGCCCCGGCTCTGAGAAGCCATGAGGGGTTTAGGGAGTCGAACCAACATGCTTCTACCAGGATGGGGTATTATTATACCCTATTATTACCCTATAATCCCTTAAAAAGGCCCTTTTTAGGGTTCACCCTAATATACCCTATGTTCCCCTTAAAAGGCCCTTTTAGAAGGTTCACTATGGGGATGAGAAGGCCTAATAGCCCATCCTGGTATAATGGTTACCTGGACCCCCCGAAGGTATGTAGCCCAAAACCCATAACAAGGGCCATTCTGTTGCATGTTTTGTGGGTTTTGGTAGAGGCTACTGCAATACTCGAGTATACCAAGTGGGGAATAAGAATCTGCAAGAAGAGAGCAAATTTTCAGCCCTTGTCGGCACCGCAGGGTTCCCAACACGGCTAAAGCCACAAACCCATCCCCCACCCGGACGGGCTCAAGTGTGCAGGCCCTATTTCGAAGCACCAAAACTCACCAAACAAAACCAAACAGAAGGCTATTGACATAGGTATGCATAAAAATATTTGCAGATGTATATACATATAATTATATATGCACACACATACATACATACCTACATGCATACATACATACATATACATATATATATATATGTGTATGTATGTATGTATGTATATGTGTATTTAGGCATGTATGTAATTAGAGATTCTGCTCTTCAACCGCCACCTTGTGCTTGTCCAGCCGATCGATGCGCCTCTGCAGCTCCTCAAGAGAATACGCGTCTAAGCTCTGAAATGCTCTGAAGAAGAACTAAGTGGGCTGAGGGTTTAGGGTTAGGGTAAGGATTTTGCAATGTAGGGCTTGGCGCCGGCAGACATGAGAC
The DNA here is from genome assembly GCA_905221605.1 of Symbiodinium natans. Lineage (NCBI taxonomy): Eukaryota > Dinophyceae > Suessiales > Symbiodiniaceae > Symbiodinium > Symbiodinium natans. The sequence goes on along the minus strand of CAJNDS010000236.1, from coordinate 553,445 downwards.
TGTGGCGATCTCAACCACGGAAGGAGTGTGGGACCGATTTGGCACCTAGGACTTCAAGGGGTGTGGGGGGGGGGCCCAGGCATTGTGCCCTAGAAAGAGCATGGAGGCCCCCGAAGAACCTGAGAAAATTGTGGGCTCCTCGGTTCGGTCGGTTCTCTGCGCATCCTCATCCTCGGCAGTCCTGGGCCATGTCTCTGTGAGGCTTTGGAATGCATGCATAGGGTTTAGGGTTTAGGGTTTAGGGTTTAGGGTTTAGGGTTTAGGGTTTAGGGTTTAGGGTTTAGGGTTTAGGGTTTAGGGTTTAGGGTTTAGGGTTTAGGGTTTAGGGGTTTAGGGGTTTAGGGTTTAGGGTTTAGGGTTTAGGGTTTAGGGTTTAGGGTTTAGGGGGTAGTTTAGTAGGGTTTTGCAGGTTTGCGGTTCTTTCGGGTGGGGGTTAGGGCGTGTCACCCCATGTAAGTCAGCTCCTCAGCACGCGACACCCAGCGGTCTACGTGAAACCTTCCAGAGTTTCAAGTCTGAACGCACGGACTCCGTTCCGAAGGGTGCTCTTGCCTACTGACTGGGCTGCTTGAGGGGAAAAGTGCTAACCTTCGGGTTTATACTGGGCCGATAGAAGTTCCACAAAAACAGGAGGATCCGAGAATCTTCTAAACCCTATGTAAACCCTAAACCCTAAACCCTAAACCCTACATCCGAGAATCTTCTTCGCATCCTCCAGATATCTCTGGATGGCTGCCAGCTTTTGCCTTAGCGAAGGTTGCCACGGCTCCGGGGTCCGCGCTTAAGAGGCAAGGGTGACAATCAAACCCCCCCCTTGCAAAAAGGGACCTCCCGAAAAAAAAATCGTAAATTTGCTGATCCGCAATGCCACCCGCATGTATGCATCTAGATGAATTCTACTTGGCAGACTTCTGAACCCCTCCTAAAAGTTAAACTTTTAGCCCCTTTGTTGTAGTCATAAGGAAACCCAAGAAGTTAAAGTCCTAAGAGCCAACCAGAAGACAGCCAAGTCTATACAACCTTCGGCCACAGCCGCCCGATGTGTTCTCGGAAGAGTTAGGGTTTAGGGTTTAGGGTTTAGGGTTTAGGGTTTAGGGTTTAGGGTTTAGGGTTTAGGAAAAAAGGTTTAGGGTTAGGGTTTAGGGTTTAGGGTTTAGGGAGCCAGGTTGCGGGAGGCCTTTCGAGTAATCCAAGCGCTCCACGTTGAGGACCAAGCTCTTGCCTCGCAAATTGCTGGTTTAGGGTTTAGGGTTTAGGGTTTTTTTTTTTTTAACAACCCTTCACTCCTTTTCGGGCGAGCTTACAGCTAGGGTAGGTTACGAAACCGGAAAGCAATGCCCCTCAGTTTAGGGTTTAGGGTTTAGGGTTTAGGGTAACTGCAGCTCCTTGGGATGGTGGTTTCCTGCGCCAAGCCCGAAGAAAGAAGCCCTGGTGAAATCTCCAGACTCAAGACCCCCTACCCACAACCCCGTCCGCTGCCGGTCTCGGGCCTCTCGCCGGGCTGCGGCGAGCACCGTTCTTGCATGAGCCGAGCAGCCCAGGGACCCGCTCCAAAACCCGCAAAGCCCTAAACCCTAAGCCCTAATCCCTAAAGCCCTGATTCCACCCGGACAACTTGCTTGGGTCTTAGGCCCGAAGCCGCGAGCCTTGGAACTGCTCAGTGTACTCCTTCAAATGCTGTGCGAAAGTCTCCTCATCTCTCAAAGATGAACTCTTCTTCTTGACTTACAGATCAGGTTTTCCTTAAGGACTCGAGGGATTCGAGGTACCGAATCCCCGAATTCCCGACTCGGAACTGGAAAGTTGATGTCAGCATTATAGGGCTCTAAGATGTGGAGATAAGGATGTTGGATGCGTGGTAAGGCAAGCCAAGGCTCCGTCTTCATGGCATCCATAATATCGTGCACCTCAAATAGCACAGAGAGCTCTTCATGTACATTACATTGTAAAGCCATGAGGTGTTCATGGAATGGGGAACGTGAATCGTGCAAGATTGAGAATAAAGTTACTCAAGTCAGCAAAGGCAAGCAGCAGTTGTCATGATATGGAACCCTAAACCCAAGCCCTAAACCCTATACCGCCTATGCCCTAAACCCTTCCTTGGTTTGCCAGACTTTGGATGTCCAGGCCCAAGAGGCATTAGCTCCGATTGGAAAGACGCCCAGGTGTGTTCTTTGACCTCGATGGTCTACATGGTCGATGTCCTGCGCAGGGAATCTACCTTGTGTTGGGGGCGCTGCGACATGTTCCGCATAGCGTAAGGCGCCACTACACTGCTAAACTCTGTGTGAACACTAAACCCTAAATCCTATAAACCCTACAGTAAACCCTGAACCCTAAACTCTAAACCCTAACCACCGCATTGCTTTCTGGACCCCTCTCCGGGGTGAAGCCACAAAGGCGGATGACGCAGGAGCGGAAATGCCGCCTTGGGGAGGAGAGGGGCCACTTTCAGGGTTTAGGGTTTCTAGAATGAGGCCTCTCTATGCATCCATCCTCTGTAAGTCTACAGGACATGGCCTCATGCTGAAACCAGTGCTGAGAACCGTGAATGTCCCAACTAGGTCTCCCTTGCATGCCATCCCATGCAGTCAGAGTTCTTTCTGTCGGCACATAAACTTCTTTTGCAGGCCAGGATGCAGGTAGTTGTACGTATGGAAGCCGACCAAGTCAGCACCCAACACGCCCTCCACCACGTCGACGCACTGGGGCAGCACGCAAAGAACCTGAAGGAAACTCACGAGTGCCATCAGCGAAGGATGCATGTTTCTCCGGAGCGGACTAGCAGACTCCAGCCGCGCTGCAGGGTAACAAGTCGGGACAAAGGGTTTGCTGCTTCTTTTTATGCATAAGCTGGACTCAGCTGGAGAAGCCCTTGTAGACCCTTGTAGAAGTTCAAGAGCTCCAGGCGGCTACGCCGGCGGGTGTCCAAACGATTTTTGTCCTGAAGCTGTCCTTCAAAAAGATAGACCATGGAGCCGAGCCCCTGAAAACTTAGGGTTCAGGGCTTCGGGGGGAAAAAGGGAACCTACCCTATTATAGGGTTATTTGATGCTGCTCTGGGGGACGGGACAGGTATTTTGAACTACTAGTTCCCTTGGTACTTAGAAGAACTACCAGAATGAGATGGACCGCAGGGCCTTGCCTCGTAGCCTGGGAAAGGCGTGTGAAGGAAGAACGCCTCGGTCACCAGCCGCTGGTGCTGAGAACCTCTTACTCTTTCCTTGCCCTAAAGGCCCGAAGAGCCCTTTTTGCAGCAGCCTTGGAGGGGTACGCCCCGACATGTTCAGGCCATGCGGCCCTAAACCCTAACCCCCAAATCCTTAACCCCGCCTGTTGAGATGGATGTGCTCGCCAAGGCTTCGGAGCGACGTATAAAAGGTACTGTAATGTTGCACCTGCTTTACTGTAGCCCCCCCCCCCCCCCCGAACAGTCGAGGTGGATTTGCTCCTGTCTACACGGCCCGGGGGTTTATATGATTTCAATAGGGAGGAGTTTATATAAGATGCCCGGCAATCTTTTCAAAGGCGCGCCACGTGGAATTTTCTTGCGGCGCCCGGACGGTGTGTCTTAATTCAGGATCCCACCGCGGACCCCCAACAGTCAGGGTGTCCTGAAGTCTCCAGCCAAATTGTCTGTAAAGCGGAGGCCAATACTACACCAGGTCCAACATTAGAGCCAAGCTGCAATCCGCAGCTTGCTTGCCATCTCCTTGGCTTGACACACAGTTGTGTCTGAGGTTACGAGGCAAAGACAAAGAGATGAACCCTATGTGGGGGTTTCCGAAAAATTAGGGGGTACCCTCTTTGAGGGGTCCCTTTAAGGCACACCGATTCAATTTTGGGACTAAAAGGGGTGCCCGCATTTTGGGAAGTACTCATATATGACCTCAGCTGCCTTATATAGCTCGCTCTAAACTTTGCCCACAATGACTGAAAGACTGCCCTCCACGGCAGGGGTTTAGGGTTTCGGGTTTTTTTAGGGTTTCGGGCCCAGAGTCCACTTGCGTGATGCTCCGTGGCAGCTTCTTCATCGCTGGCTTCGGGTAGCCATCCCTGGGGGCGGGGGGGGAGACTTCCGAGCGAGGGGACTCGGGGAGATGTCAAAGATCAATTCACGCGAACCCGAGCTTCCAAGCTGACTGGCTTTCTGAGAACTACACACAAAGCGTGGTAGTGTTGGGCCGAAGGAGGCAGGTCCACCAATATGATCTAAAGGCGAAGACTCTAAAGGCAAGCCTGCATTGATGCAAAAAAATTGCTCGTGCACGGCGAACGGTCGTCAGAGGGCAAAAACAACCTCAACTCGGAGCGAACTTCCATGGCTCCATGGTACATATGCGACGCTCGCTCATGGTCTTTAGGGTTTATAGGGTTTAGGGAAAGAGTGCAGGCGCGGTCCTGCTGGACTTTTCCGAGACGTCATCTTCTTTTGGCGGCTCGTCCTTCTCAGGATGGGGGGTTTAGGGTTTAGGGTTCAGGGTTTAGGGTTTAAGGTTTAGGATTTAAATAGGGTTTGGGGCAGAGCTGCTTCTTTGGACAAAACCCTGCTGGGGAAGCGTTTGGAAGCTCTGAAGGCATGTGGGATCATGATCACGTCCCAGGTGGTGCTGGTGACTAAACTACAGGGTTTAGGGTTTAGGGTTTAGGGTTTAGGGTTTAGGCCTTTTTGAGTGCTTGGAAGCTTGGAGCCCAGAAAGAAAGCCATGCACACATCTATGCGCAAGTCTATGCGCAAGCACGAGCCGCAAAGCTGTGACCTCTTGCTCTGGCACCGCTCTGAGTTCTTTTTCCCTCCTGCACCACTCTGGGTTTAGGGTTTAGCGTTTGGGGTTTAGGGTTTAGGGCAACCTGCAAGGGAGACATGCCGCCTCGCCAAGCAACGTTGCTCGGTCCGTGCACGATTTGAAGGCGTTTCGCTCGGCCTGACAACTCAAGGCACGACACGATTCTCTCACCGAACAGGGCCAAGAGTCGGGTTGTCTCTGCCGGCAGAACGGCATTGAACTGCGCTGCCGAGCCCGATCTTCTACTTGGAGGCTCATGGGTACTTGTAACCCCAAGTATATAACTGTACCTGTAACCTACTTGGGGGGACTTCGTGGGCGAACTTCAATGCAGTTCACATTGGGGTTCTAAGTACCCATGAACCTCCAAGGACGCTGAATCCTCCGAACCGACTCAATCCCCAAAGCATTCGGCAGCTGCCTATCATGGAACATGAACATCCGTGAACCTTGGGGACCAAATCAACCCTAAAAGGTGTATGGTCCACATACCTTCATATGGATTATAAGGAGTATAGGGTAAATGGCTGCTATTTGAGGGTTCATTTGGTCCTAAAAGATCAACCCGTTGTTGGCACTGGCCTTCGGCGTGCTTGAATATGTCGGCTCCTGCACTTCAAGACCCTTTTGGACTTAGGGTTTAGGGTTGAGGGTTAGGGTTTAGGGTTTAGGGTTTAGGGTTTAGGGTTTAGGGTTTAGGGTTTAGGGTTTAGGGTTTAGGGTTTAGGGTTTAGGGTTTAGGGTTTAGGTTTAGGGTTTAGGGTTTAGGGTTTAGGGCTTAGGATTTAGGGTTTAGGGTTTAGGGACGTTCTAAGCATGGGGGCGATTTGGGCAGTTTTGAAGGCGTCAGACCTTACAGGCTTAAGGCTTCCGGCTTCCGCAGGGTTGTTTGTTGGGGAAGTTGCTTTAGGATACCACTGAAGAATCGCACGTGCCCGGTCTGGGGTTCAACTTCTGGCCTGCAAAAAGAGAATCCACAAATTATGCATGTGTATATATATATATATGTGTGTGTGTGTATTCATGCCCGTTTATTTAGTAATTTAATTACAAATCTATACATATACGTATCAATCATGTATATGTGCAGCATATCTCCCGCCTCCCTTGATCCGCCGTTTTCGGCTTCAATCCTATGCAACTGCACTTCGTGAATGGTCCTGAACGTAAATAATCCAAAATCATTCCGTTAATGCTCGCAAAATCAACTTCGGGCTTTGTGATGTTAGTTGTGTGAGGACACAAATTCCATCACCAGGGGTCAACTATCTGAAAAAAAAACTCATGGCTCAAAAGATGATTCACAATCTACATCACCTTCTTAATTGCCATGATCAGGTGCTGGATATATAAATATAAGTATACATATATATATATATATATATGGCGGCTTGGTGCAATTTCTCGTTGAAACGAGTACAACTTTTAGAATAACGTTGTTGATTCTATTGGTTCAGTCTGGTTGAATTGAGAACCACTTCACGAACACGATGCTATTGAAGGTCAGTCTATTGATTAGCTGAAAAACTCATACTACTCAGGCGCTGCCTAATTTGAACCACACAAATTGAAGGACATTAAATACAGAACCCATATGGCCTGTTTCAACGCACAATGGGGTAAAGCGAAGCTCATTTGGCCCAGCGGGTTGTCCCAACAACTGCCGGTTCATTCTCTTTCCAACCCCCCAACCCCCCCCCCCCCCGGGAGTTATATGAATAGCATAGTCTTATGGAAGGATTTGAGCCGGCCTCCAATGATGTTGATCAAAAGAATGAGGTTCCCTGCATTTCCATTGAGTTGCTGGGGTGCTTCGATAAGATCTGTTCATGCAATGAAGGAGAATATGCTTCCGTTTAGAAGCCATGCGCTCTGCTTTTTGCACTGGGTGTCACTAGCCCTTGCTACACGAACAGCAGTAATTTCAAAAGCGAGTTGAGTACTTACACACTTTGAAAAGCCATTGGAAGTTAATGAGTGTAAACCATGCGTTTGAAACACCGCTTTTGTAAAGTAACTCCGGTCGTGGTCTGCTTCATGCAAGTCACATGTCAAGCTAACACAACCTCACAACTCGGTGGATGGAACAACCCGGAGCCCAACACGCACTCCCCAAACTGAGAACGCTGACCCGAATCTGTGACCTTACCGACCATATAGTGTATACGTTATATAATGTACAATATACATATAACATGAGTACTTATTTGTTCGTTTATGGATATGTATATGACGTACATATAACCATTTTTTAAGGAATGGGCAAGTCTCAGAAGCCTTCGTATCGAGCTCCAGCAAGAGACGCTGCACCGTCAACCGTCAACCCCCCCACTTTGCCGGACCCTAAACCCTAAACCCCAGTCTCCTCGCGGCTCTCCTCAAAGGTCTCGCTAGTGGAGTGGGCGAGCCCTTGTCGGCCTTCTGGCTCTTCGGAATCCTCCAGAACTGAGTTTGGGAGAGGTGAGACTGGGGTTGGCCCTGCAGTCTAGGTGTATCAGGTGGGAGGGACACTAGAAGGGACCCTCAACCCCTGTATCTTTCTATATATATATATAATATACATATATATATATAATGTAGTCCCTAAGTAAAGTACCTAAATAAGTAACCCCCTAAGGTCCCTTATAAGGGTCCCTCCTTTACTCCCTTGATTCATGACGCGTAGCAAAATGCACAAGCTGCCAGTAACCGGAGTCCACTTGGCCGGAGTCGAAGGGAGAGCAGCGTTTAGAAACACTTCGCTCCAAGCCCCAACCGAACCCCACACTTTTGGTCCACAGATCCAGGATGGGCTATCAGGCCTTCCCCATAATCAACCCTATAAAGGGGCTTTTGAAGGGGTTATAATATGTTATAATTAGGGTCTAACAGCCCATCCTGGATTGCCCAAACAACCCTGGGCCGGACCTCGACGTCGTCGGGCAGACCCTCTGGTCGCTTCACCTGGCGCACGTCGCCCTCGGCCAGCGGGGGCAGGTGTCCTGCAGCTTTCACAGTGCCAGGATGGGCTAATTCTAAGGCCTTTAAATCCCCAGAATGAACCCTATAGAAGGCCTTTTAAGGGATTCTAGGATATAATTGCCCATCCTGGTACAGGGCACAGCAGTCCGAGTCTGTCTATACATTGTATGTCACCACGGTTACGTGCGCGGGCGCAGCGAATCATCTGTGCCGCACAGCGGGAATCGCACATATTATAGCGTATCAAACATTTGAACCTTGGTCTCAGCTTGTGGTTCATGTGGGCTGGAGACACCCGTTTGTGCTGGGTGACGAGTTCGAGTTCGAGTTGTGCGTCAGTTTTTGCACGGTGTGGAGAAGCTCTCTGACAGGGCTCCTAGACCCTAACCCCTACACCCTATCCCCTACGAATGCTCTTTCTGCTTCTTCCCTGAAAGCCAAACCCAACTCCGAAAGTTCACCACAAAGCCCAGAGTATTTTGTTCATGGAACTTCGGGGGACAGCACCTGGTCTCTCGAGCTGGACGAGTCCCGACTTCTCTGCTTCTGCCTGTTGAGGCGTCTCCATCAACAGAGAAAATAAAGGAGCTCAAACGGATCTCAATGATTTCTGTGCCTTGTCTACGGGGTTCTTCTAAGTTTTACCTGGGGCCGCCTCAGCCTCATTCTGCCAAAACTTCTGAAGCAAGCAAGAGTCTTGAAGCTTCACAAGCCCCCGTCAAGACATCCTACATAGGGTACTTGAGCAGAAGCCATACTGCAGATATGGTGATATATTGGGATGATTTGAGCTTCGGTTGGCTGCTGCAAGCAGCACTTGACAGTTGACCGGAAGTGCCCTGGTTTTAGCACATCAGGGGCCCAACTTGTCAGAAGAAGGGCCTGTACCAGCTTGTTATCGCGCTTCTTGCGCAACATCTGCGGGACGAGGAAGAGGTGATAATCCTTGGCCGTCCCAAGCGCAGAAGTCCACGCGATGACGTGCGGGGAGTGTGGTGCACTTATCAGGTGCAAGATGATTGAAACACGCGTTTCTCAGCGGAAATCCGAACGCCGCCCTTCAATGCTGCTTGCAGCAGGGCACGTGGATCCAAACAAGGTCCATCGGCGTGGCGACCTTTGAACTTAAGGGGCGAAGGTACAGGCTCTTGCTTGGGGGAGAGGAGAGGGGTCTGCTCTCTTTCAAAGCTAGCTCAAGGCTATAGGAACCTTCGAGAAAGAATAGAAACTGTATGCCTAACACTTGAAAAGACCTTACCTCTGTATTTGCGACCCTTTGTCCCATATTTTTGGCTGGAAGGCGGTGAGGATGACGTCTGCAAACTGCTCGTTCACTCGGCGGTATGCCTGGGATGGGGTTGTCGTCCTCTCAAGGGCTCCCAGGATGGGCTATTACACCCTACAATCCCTTAAAAGGCCCTTTATGGGGGTTCAGTATGGGGATGATAAAGGCCGAATAGCCCATCCTGCTCTGTCGGGGCAAGAGACGCACTCTCGCACCCGAAGTTTTCATTTCGGAGACCCGGTCCTGGAACACTCTGAGTTGATTATGGAAGGCACCGACCCCTAACACCAGCAAATAGCCCAGCGATCACTTCAATGGCAGCTCCCCAAGTACCATCCAGTACCGCTTTTGGGGGGAAGTGCTATTCACTCACTCTCACTGCAACTCAAACAGCTCATGATATGAGTTCGCAGGTGTCTTCACCACTAGCACCATCTAGCACCGTACTTCCCTCAGTCAGCGAGCAGAGATTCCGGGCCAACATCTTACTCACCCACTCTCTCTCTCTCTCTCTCTCCCTCTCCCTGCCCCTCCCTCTCCGTCGTTTTCACGCATGCAAGGACACATAAATACTGCGCCAACGACACAACCTTCTGATGCTGCCACGGCGTCATCCGACCACGCACGCTTGAAGCGTGCGTATGGCGTCATCCAGTGCATGAGAGGCCACAACGAGGAGTTGGAGAATCCTGTCTTTGGCTTACCAGGATGGGCTATTAGGCCTTCTAATCCCCATGATGAACCCTATAAAGGGCCTTTTAAGGGATTGTAGGGTATAATAGCCCATCCTGGTATGGCTTGCTTTTTAGGCTGGGCTCAGCAGTCCCACTCTCCTTGATTGGTGTTCCTTATAGAAGAAAGAAGCCTTTTTGGATACGGCAATGTCTACAGCAGGTGGCTGGCTTATGTTGGCTCATGAGCTTACGAGATGAAAGTACATTGGGATTGGGGCCCAGTTCATGCCCGCATCCCCAGTACCCCATCTCGCACCTGTATAGAAGTCATCCACGTCACCTGAGATCCCCGTGCTTGATGTGGCTTCCCCGGTACCCAGAACGTGCCGGGGGCCAGGGGCTCTTGGGTTTTTGTTTCCCTGAGAGGTATCGTCACAAACTGACTACAAAAGAAGAATCATATCTGCTTTCTATAGGGTTCTTTGCTCGGCTTTTCGTCGCTTGCCCAGATTGTCTTGGCTGCAAATCTGTTGCCTCATCTCCTGGATGAAGCTCACCAAGTTCCAAACTGGTTGGGATTTCGAGTTCACGGTCTATAGGGTTTAGGGGATACCGGTGCCACCAACGTGCAGCACATCCTCCACGGGGCCCAACCATTCTGCTTCCAGTACAGGCTGGCCCTAAACCAACCATGACACGCAAAGCTTCCAACCCAGTCAGTCTAGGCCAAATGAAACCCGGAGAAAAAACCTGACAAGGAATTCTATATATATATATATATAGAGAGAGAGAGAGAGCCATGCATCTGTTGTCATAGCATCCCCCTAAGCCAAGGCGCTCTGCGGCAACCAAACCTGGGCAGTGCGCAACATTCTTCATACATTCTTCATACATTCAATGGTGGCATCTGCTCACCAGGATGGGCTATTATACCCTATACCCTTAAAAGGCCCTTTATAGGGTTCATTCTGGGGGCCCATCCTGGCAACCGGCAGGGAAATGAAGGGACGATGGACAGCCCGTGTTAAACCGCTCAATCCAACTTCCCAGCGTCTCACGTTCGACCGTGCCCTGGCCGCGTCGTTCGTGATCACAACTTACAGAACGCCATGGTCGTTCTTCTTCTAGGTTCGACATCGATTCAGACAAAAGGTGTGATAGTACTATGAAGTCAAAATCCGAGCCAATACTACATGACGAAGCAACACTTCAGAACAAGATATGCAGAACATTAACGAAGCAGCAAATAGTACAGGGTGCCTTTAAAAAACAAATTAGGGTTGGGGGGGGGGGGTATGATAGTAGATAATGAAATAGGGACGACCATGAGGGAATACCATGATCCAAATTATTACTAAGCCCTAAACCCTAGACCCCAAACCCTAACCCTAAACCCTAAACCCTAAACCCTAAACCCTTAACCCTAGTAAGCTAGTCTACTTCTTCCCTCAGAGCTGCTGGAATCATCCGGCAATTCCATGAAGCCGAGGCCTTCCACCAGGGTTCGGCAAAGAGGGGTTTAGGGTTTAGGGTTTAGGTTTAGGGTTTAGGGTTTAGGGTGTTTTTTGTTTAGGGTTTAGGGCCAGGGTTTAGGAGGACTTGGGGGTTTCGCAGCTCAAGGTCTATTGCAGGCCCTGGTTGTAAGTCAACTCTTGTGGGGTGTCTAGAAAGTCCGAAGCATTCATAGTCGCCTGTAGCAGGAAACCTTCCATCACCACACCTTTTTTTTGCAAGCTTCCGTACAGGGGCTCGTGGACATGCTGTACCTTCTCTTGATTTACTCGCGCTCACTCCACCAAACTTCCTGTATCACGTTCAAACCCCGAACCCTCAACTCTTGTTCTGAGTTCCGTACCTACACCAAATGAAGAAGCCACTAACCCTAAACCCTAAACCCCCTTCCTGTCCTCCCCAAGACGCTCCGTGAGCCGCTTCTGGTCCTCGGGGCTCGGCGCGCAGCCGGGCCAGCCGATCCAGAGGGCCTCCTGGGTTTAGGGTTTAGTCGGCAAGGTTTAGGGTTTAGGCTTTAGGGTTTAGGGTTTAGGGTTTAGGGTTCAGGGTACCGTAAAAAAAGGGGGAGAAGGGGCCGGCCTACCCAGGGTCCTAGTACATGTCTTACGTCTTCAAACGGGCTGGCACCTAAAGCCGGTTCTGAGGAGGGACTGTAGTGCGGCCTTCAAACCCTAAAACCCAAAACCAAAGAACCCTAGAACCGTCAAACCCTGAAACCCTCAAACCCCAGAACCCCTAAATTGCTGGAACCCTAAAACGCCAAAACCCTAGAACCCTAAAACCCTAAAACCCTAGAACCCTAAAACCCTAAAACCCTAAAATGCTAGAAGCCGACAAGGTCCTCATACGAGGCGATGCAGCTTCGCAGAGCCGAGGCAAGGCCACCGGAGGACCTCATCATTTGGAGAGCTTTACTTGGGACCCTCAATACCCACAGTTGTATGGGTTCTAGGGTAGCTTACTACTAAACTGTAGGTCGATAGAGTCCCAGGTAAAGACTCTGAGGCGTGTCTTGAGCCTTGGCAGAGCCGAGCTGCAGCTCGACGTCATTTGGCGGCTGTCGGTCCGGATGCAAAGTGACGGGAAGACGGTTCGACACAACCTTGGCCGGGGGGTTGGAGCGTCGAAACTACACGTTTTTTGTTGCCACTTCAACACAAGTAACCGGCAGAGAAAGCCCCGCCTAACCCCCAAACCCCTTGCAAACCATGACCCCAACACCTTCTGCACCAGGGCTCTCTCAAGCGCCTGGCATAAGTCAGAAGAACAAACCTGCCGACACATTGTACGGCAGCACTGTAGCCCCAACCCCCAAACCTTTCTTGCATCCGGGCTCTACGCGATATCCTAAACCCTAAACCCTAAACCCTAAACCCTAAACCCTAAACCCTAAACCCATCCAGGCCTCTAACAGCTTGCTGGGAAACCCTAAGCCCTAAACCCCAAAACCACCACAAAACCCTAAAACTCTAAACCCCAAAACCCCCAAACCCCAAAACCCCAAAAACCCCATAACCGCAGAGTCCCCGGCCACAACTCGAGGCATCTCCGCCGGCGCTTCGCATGGGGCGCGGGAGTGGCGCGCAACGCTTTGTCGGAGAGATTTGAAGCGAGGAGAGAAAAGCCCTAAACCCTAAACCCGAAACCCTAAACCCCTAAACCCTTAACCCCTAAACCCTAAACCCTCAACCCTAAACCCTGCTAGAGGACTGGGGCTTAGGTGATTCAGGCGCAGTAGCGGCCTACGTAGGGGCAGCCGACCCAAGGTCAGATCGTCCAAGGCTGAGGCCCAGGTTCATGCGATCGTTCTCAGGAATCCGACGTGTGGTAAGGCTTTGCTTTGGGTCTTCGTGTGATTTCATGAATGCAATGAGAAATGGCACGTCCTGAAAGGTGGGGAAAACCTCAGACACATCATGTAATCGTCTCGGCTGCGAGGCGCAGCAAAAAACGGCGCAAGTATAACCTCGAAGCACCCTAAAGCCGAAACCCTAGACTCTAAAACGCCCCAGTATGTGGTGCATGAACCAAGCCAGGCCTTTTGTTTCTGAGCGTGTGATTGACCAGAAGCATAGCGGCCTGCTTAGCACTGCGACCTAACTAGGACCAAGTGAGACCCATGATGCCCCAGCGACCCAGTGCCAAGCATGCCATGTGCCTGTTTCTGGAGATGATTCTTGCCCATACCTGGCTGTTGCAACCAGCCTCGGACACACTGGCCTCTATGACAGCCGACGGCTTAGCTGAGTGTGGGCGAGCAAGGGGTAGCTGAGCAGAGCTGAGCCAAGCAATTGAGTAGGCAAGATAGCAAGGAGTATACGGTAAGCACCCCGCAGAGTTACATCCACACATATATGTTCCTAGCACTTCTTGCGGGTCATAGCAAGGCGCCACGATAGCTCTGCGCACGTTCGAGCCGGGATTCCTGCAGCTCCCCTTTCGGCCACTCTCATGATCTCCAGCCCATCGGACCACAGGTCAAGAAAATCATCTTGAATTTGCGGCTCGCTATTGAGAGTTGTCTGCAGGCAGGCTACAATAATGAAGCCCCTCACATAGCCTCTGCTCCAGGTAGGAAGGGATGTCCATTGAGACTCACATCATGTTCAACGTAGACTTCTGCCCCTGAAGCCTGAACAGCCAAGGACCGAGGTGGATATACAGGTCTGATAATATTTTGCAAATTTACAAGCCCTCAATCGCCTTGCACAACTTCCCAGCAGCAGCATGCCAATTGCGGCTGGCAGGACATTCTGCCGCCCGACCGTTTGGGAGCACTTGCTTGTGAGGGGGCGCGCAATTTGAGTTTGTGGCCCGCATCTGGTGCCAAGAGGTGTCAAGAATCTCGGAGAAGTTCCCAAGTCTCGGGCTCTAGATTCTGAGTGCCTTCGAGCCGCGGGTACGTGGCAAGGTGGCGAAACAGGGTCGCTGACAGCTGTCGGGAGCGCAGCGGGCATCTTTACAGCCACGGACTTTGGGGGGTCTTGGGGTATTTCTGCTGTTTGGTTGATGGGGGGGGTGCCATGGCATCAGAAAAGGCTCCAAGCAAGCTGGGAAAATGCACGCCGCAGCGCAGATGCAGAGTGCTGCTGGCCTTGAATTGAGGCATGCAGTGATTACAACCTCGTGGTATGCCATCCCAAAAATTACACAAACTAGACCACTGCTAGAAACAAGTCACACTCTTCATTGGCGTGGCCTCGTGGACCCTAGATAGCCCTGAAACCGAATTAAACCCTGAGCTCAGGAGGAACTTGGAGCAAGTTGGCACAATGTGGTACAACGAGTACATGGCAATTGCAGAGATAGCTTCACTCGGACTATGGTAGTTCAAGTCGTAGTTCCTTGTGAGCTTCTCTTGCACCTAGGGTAGATAGACGGCAGCCGTCGCTTGCACCGGCCGCCGGCAAATTGGGCACATGCTGCACTGGCCGGCGCACCTGGTCCCGAAGCTTGGAACAGCATCTACTAGGATGGGCTATTAGGCCTTATAATATCCCCAGAATGAACCCGATAAAGGGGCCTTTTAAGGGATTATAGGGTATAATGGCCCATCCTGGTACTGTGGAGCACATAGGGGCTGATGTTCATAAAAGCTAGACACTGACCCTGTTTACCCTCAGCCTTCCCAAGAGGATCTCGCAAGGACCCTCCGGCTTTTGTACAAGTAGGCGGACTTCATACAGGGCATGTAAGAAGTCAATACTGTAGCAGGACCAGGGTTTTGGGTTTTTGTGAGTTTGTTCCCGCCTGCTCAGCAGGCTCGCCAAACTACCACGAACCCAGCAGGAAGCGTGAATTCGACACTACTATCAAGCTTGGTGGTTCCTTAGGGGATACAGGACAACTGTTTTGGAAACTTCCAAAAATATAGCAGATGGACAAACGTGTGCACCAGTGTTGGCTGGCTCTGGGTCCCGCTAAGCTTCCCGCGTCCCATGTTTGAGTCAAGAATTGCTTTTTGAAGGCGCGACTTGGTACGACACCAGGACTGCAGCCGAGGCCCCTGCTCTTGACAACACACGACATGGTGGCAGGGCTGGAAGATACACTGAACGTCCGCATCAGAGCACACGACGCCTCAGCCAAGACAAAGGTAGACAAAGGGGTGGGAGGGAGATTCTCTAAATCCGAGTGCCTATAATGCACTACAATGCTATACCCTAGCTTGTGAAAGGCCACTCCCGTAAACGCAGGTTAGGTGTTTATCGCCGCCTCACTTCAAGCCAGCCCACGTCTTGTCTGGGAATGCACCTTTAGGGTTTAGGGTTTAGGGTTTAGGGTTTAGGGTTTAGGGTTTAGGGTTTAGGGTTGAACCATAGAGGGTCAATTACGCAGCCTGAAAACCTGGCTCCTTCTCCATGCGATGCTGAGGCCGTGGGCACTTGGGCCCGTGGGAGGGGCTGAACTCCAAGCGACGAGCTACCGCACCGTCTTTTAACGTTGTAAGTGCCCATGGACTGAGACTAGCTTCGACTCGCTGCACTCTGCCTCGCCGTATAACCTTGTTCCCCTGTTCGCCCCAAGTAACAGGCCCTGCAGACCTACAATCCTGCAAACCATGGACTGCCAAGCAGCACGTGAGTCTGAGCCTTGCCGCCTGCAAAGATGCTTAGAGCAGACCTTCTAAAGGAGGGTGGAAGCAGCTAGAACCGAAGGCAGGGGTTTTAAGAACGAGGGAACTACATACTTCTGATGCCCCCCCCCACTTATCCCTTGATGCGGGGAACTTTCACATCGACGGTAGCCCCCAACCCTCTCTTCCATTTTCTTCGACTTAACCACCTCACCACACCTCAGGCATGTTTAATGGCATTAAAAGTGGAGCACTCCTCCCCTCAGAACACATCTGGGGTTTCCGAAAATATGGGGACCCTTTTTGGGGGTTCCGATCATAAGGAATAAAAAAGTATTTGGGGGGGCATAAAGGGGGCACCCCCTGTTTTAGGAACTACCCATATGGTCATTCTGTGTCAGTCCAAACACCCGGCCCCAGGTTGTGTCGTCGCACAGGAAGGAATGCCGATGTTACTCCAAGAAAAAGAGGAATCCCAGAACAACCGGGTGTAATGAGGGGTCCCAAGCGGAAGAAAACCACCTCCAGGCGTGACCCCTGCTAGCATCCTTCTTCCCAAGGCAAGTGCTAATCACCCAAGCCAGCCAGCGCCCTCTCTCTCTCTCTCTCTCTCTCTCTCTCTCTGAAACCCTAGGACCCTAAACCCACAAAAAAACCTTAGAACCCCTTAAAACCCAAAAACCGAAGAGCAAAAACACTAAATAATAATAATAAACAAAATAAGATAAAATAAAATAAAACAAAATAAAATAAAATAAATAAGACCTTAATGCCACAAGAAAAAGGGAAGCACGGGCCTCAAGGTCGGCGTTGGCAGCAGAGCTAAGGGCGCGCAGCGAAGCCTCGGCTGGACTTGGGGGGCACGTGGTTGCCTCTCAGAAGCCGAGAGATTTTTTTGGTTTTAGGGCTTAGGGTTTAGGGTGTAGGGTTTAGGGCTTAAGGTTTAGTTTTAGGGCTTAGAGTTTAGGGTTTAGGGTGTAGGGTTTAGGGTTTAGGGCTTAAGGTTTAGGGATGTTAAGGGGTTTTAAGCCCTAAACAGCTGAGCAGGGTTCCGTGGGTCGGAGGGCCAGGGCGTCAGTGAGTAGGGTTGGGCGCTTCTGATGAGCTCACCCTAAACCTTAAACCCTAAACCCTAAGCTGGGCAGTCCCGGGGCTGCGACGTAAACAAACCTCCACAGCCATCAGTCCTACATGATGCAGCGCAGAGGCTATCTCGCCGTCTTTGACCGCCAGATCTCGCCTTCATGCTCTCCGCACATGGAGTGTAACCCCCAGAAGGACCTACACTGCATCACCCTCACTCGGAATCAAACGGCACCAGGGCTTGCTCAGGCTCGCGCAGGAGCTCCTCATGGCGCTGCCGAAGTGCTGAAAGGTTCCTTCTTTCGCACTTTTCGGCTTGCATGTACTTGTCTCACGATCACAATGTTGGCAGGCGCGAAATTCTCAAGCTGTGCAGAACTGTGGGCACGTGAATCACCTGCAAATGTTGCAAGCCGGCCTGTCTGTGGCCGAGCTGCGTACCGGCCGTGGGGGTGGTGGCCCCTGCTTGAATACAAAGGCATCTTGGCACAAAACCCGTCCCACGCCCGAACCAGAAGTTGCTGTACCAGGATGTGCTATTATACCCTCTAGTCCCTTTCAAGTTTATAGGGTTCAATATGGGGATTCGAACCCTAAAAGCCCATCCTGGTCATGCAATGCTAGAGGCCTTCACTGTCCCGGACTTCCTTCACGTGTTGTCTGAGAAGTCTCTACGATGCATCATCTCAGCGCCTGCGGGCCAAGGCCGGAGCAGCTGTCCTGCACTAGTACAATTTAGGGTTCAGGGTTTAGGGTTTAGGGCTACTTAAGCCAATTTAGGGTTGAGGGTTTAGGGTTTGGGGTTTAGGGTTACTTAAACGTAGAGCCGGCTACAGCAGCATCCTCCTGTGCTGGGGTCGCGGGCGACACGGCGGTGGTAGCGTTGCTGCTCCTCGGCGGCTCTGCTTTAAAGCGACTCGGTTCTGCGGATTTCTCAAAGGGGCTGACACCATTGCAGATACCAGAATTGGCAACTAATTATAGGCCTCATAATCCCCATAATGAACCCCATAAAGGGCCCTTTTAAGGGATTCTACGGTTTAATTGCCCATTTCAGGTAGAGATAGCCCAGGATCACATCGCGGTAGGAGGTGTCGAAGTCAGACAGCTGCCCGGGGCTGAAAGAATCCTGAGCAGCTGTGAATCACATGATGACCTTGCCTCGTTTAGGTCAGGGTACTGTCTTGTCCTCAATCAAAGTTGCGGGCAACGATCAGTCCACAGGACCATGCGGGACGCACTTGAAGTTTTTCACGTGCCCAAGGAATCCCAAAGTTTGCAGGCAGCGAAAACCTTCAACCCTGAGCCCTAAACCCTAAACCCTAAACCCTGAACCCTAAACCCTAAACCCTAAACCCTAAACCCTGCCACAGAAGCGAAAGAAAAAAGAGATCCCGTGCCCCAGCCTCCGACACTCGCACAGGGACAGCCAGATGCTCAGGCGTGCCGGGGAACCCTTAGAGTCCGTACTTCCACACACAAGCGCAACTTCCAAGAGACGAGTCCAGTAAATATAAATAAATGTATATACATATATATATATAGATATGTATAAGTATCTACACATACATATATACATATATATATATATATATATTCTCACACATATATATATATATGTATATATATATATATCGTAACTTCACGGCACAAGGCCCTCATGTGCTGGCAGCTCTCTGGGCACGCGACGCCGCGCCCTCCCAGCATGCCTTGGTCAAGGCAGAGGTTTCAGGCTTTGCAATTCTCACAAGAAGCTCCGAACGCACAGTTGAAGCTTTGTATGAAACTCGCTCTGAACCCTAAACCCTAAACCCTAAACCCTAAACGCATCCAGTGGGCATCCCTGGGCTAAACAGAGCACCCCCGACTCTGTGAGGTATGAGAACGTCCATCCCCCTAAACCCTAAACCCTAAACCTCGAAAGAGTCCCACCTGCCTGCCAAGCTCCTGGGAAATTTGAAGAACCATGACACCCATCCGATCTTGCAGCCGAGCAAGCACAAAAACGGAGGTCTTAGCCATCCTTCTTGCAGTAGGTTCATGTGAAGTGGCGCAAGCACGGGTATTTGCAAGCACCACCACACAGGGCTACAACCAATTCTCCAGCTATGTACGTATTATACTTGACAAGTGGTTATATGCAAAGTTAGTACACCCAAATTATTTGATACCCGGATGTTAAATATAGTCGAAAACTTGAACCATCAACTGACAACCATACCTATCAACACCAGAATACGTACCCATCCCCTGGCGCCCCAACACCCACATTGAAGTAGGCTTTTCTCTTCTCAGCATCCCCAAAACAGGACACCCCAACTGTACACACTCACCAGTAAAAGAACCCAACCTTAAACCCTAAACCCCTAAACCTAAAACCCTCTCAGCTCAGGGAGTCACACCCCTCTTCTGGGCTTTCCGACTGACTCTCCCCTCGGACGGGACCATGATGCGCCGGGGAGATGTCTGGAAGCCTCTCAAGGAGAAGGGGGGTAGTCACATGGTCCCGTATATAGCCCTTGTAGATTCCATGAAATTCAGCGGGGGGAGGTGGGGGACCCTTTATAAAGAGCTTAAAGAGGGATCTAGGAGTAATTGGGCGGTTCTTCCGCAGCCTTTGGAAGCTTAGGCGCGCAAAGCTTGGGCTTTTGCCTCGTTACATTCGGGAAGAGCGATGGCTGATCCTGCTTCTTGCGCATCGTGGACGTGCTATACTCATTGCGGAACGAAAAACCAAGAAGAGCTTCTGGACCCCGATTTCGAAGCCACCAGAAGCCCCGACAGTTTCTGGAACTCTTCAGTCAGCCTAAACCCTAAACCCTCCACCCTGTTGTGAAGCGCTGCTACAGCCAAAGGGCCGCGGAGGACTCGCCAGCCCAGCTGGGGGTACGAGGACGCGTCCGACAGGCCTGTCAAAAGAAGGACTTCTTTCGTTTAGGCTGCACTCTGAAACTCTACCTGATGGAAGCATTGAAATCGGGCTAAGCTTATCAGCAAGGTGGGGTTTTTAGGGTTTATAAACGCTAACCTTAGCTGCTGTAGTTCTGGGTACTGCATGGTTCATCAGCCGGCCGCTAGCCACGTCTACCGCTACCGCGAGACCCTAAATCCTAAACCAGCCTTGAAGAAGCTTATAAAGTCCCGAAGATCCCCAGGTTTTAGCATCTTGGGCCTCCTTGGGGGCCACAGCGCCAACTGCTGCGTGACGCGCACGGGCGACATGATCAAGCGGCCGAGGGCCGGAGAGGGCGACCTGGCAGCGAGTGGCAGAAACTGTCTGTTTGAAGTCACCCTAAACCCTAAACCCTAAACCCTAAACCCCAAATCAGGGTTGAGGGCTTCCTCGGCGCTGTTTCCGTATCAGGGTAACTGAGCGCGACTGCACTCTTGAACCAGCACATCATCGGGTTGAGGGCTTCGGGTTAGAGGATTTGCTTGTAGCACAGAGTTTAGAGGGCTCGGTTCCCCAAGCAGCGTGTCAGCACCAGGGGGGAAAAAACCGTCCGGTCGCTTTCCTCAAGGCCTGCTCACATTTTGGAAGAGAAGTGTGCTCTTACCTAGGCGCGCGGTCGCGGATGCCTGGGGACTGTCATCCCTTGGGGTTGGACTTGGACCTATTGACAGAATATCTACGGACGAAGGGACTGCATGTCTGGGCCTGTTCCTACTTTTGTTTACGACTGATGAAAAAGTGAAGCGTTGCACCCTGGATAGCATCATAAGGGCAGGTTCAAGATTAGCAGCATTCTGCACCGACTGAGGTCTGCGATCCTGTAAGGCATCAAAGGAACCAGATCCGTCCAATGTGTGGACACCAGGAGTTCCGAATACAGAAACACTGACTTGGTTTTTGGGGGACCAAGTGAACCCGACAAGGTTGATGGTCCTTTTACGCTTATAGGGATCATAGTAGTACTATAGGGTATATATGATCTCAATCTTAGGGCTCATGTCGTTCTTAAGGTTCTCCTGCTTCAGCCCGAAACCCTAAACCCTGCACCGCCCTTGGCTCCCGCCTCTGGGGAGACCCGGCCACATGTCCGCAGCGCGGCGCGGCGGCCGGGCTGTGGGCAGCCTACGCGAGGGCCACGCAAGGTTTGAGTGGGCGGGGCACTTCAGCTTGGCGTCCGAAGAATATGGAAAAAATCTTACAGCATCTAACAAGTCAGCTCAAATCTACAGCCCTAAGCCCTGTCAAGATATTCATGGGCCCTAAACCCTAAATACCCGAATTACCCTAAACCCTAATCAGTAAACACCCTAAACCCAAAAAAGTAAATTCTCTGAACCGGCGCCTGGGGGTGCAGTTGTGCTGGCGACTGCGTTCGAGCCGGCCTTCGTGACAGGAGCAGCAGCTGAGGACTGGTAGTGGTGGTAGTAGTATTCGTCGTCGTAGTAGTAGCAGCAGCATATCTTATTGCTAGCGTTGCCAGACTGTAATTTGGGAGTGGCCAATGTGCCACTGACGCCAAATCTGAGCAAGTCTGTAATGGAGTCTGTGACGAAGATTCGCATTTTCTGTACATATAATCGGTATATGTCTATGTGTATATGTGTAATTATGAATATTATTTGAAAAAAGGGTTCCTATTATTATTTGTATATTCGGAACGAAAATATGAATAGTAGCTTCTTGTTACGATTCTTGTCAACTTGGGCCTTCAACAGTAGGTGATCTACAGCGGGCGATCTACTATCAGATGAGCAGTTACGCCAAACTCTTCCAGGACTCGAGAGCATTCAAGCTGTTTGAACTCAAGGTGCTTCACACGATTGACGTAGTTTCGAACCGCCCTTCATAGTTGGCTTGGTGGGCGAAGCTGATGCGTGGAACATGGAACACGGAACCACCTTCCAGGAAGTGGCGCGAATTCGAACTTCTTACATGAAGTCTGAGTCCTCCACGGCCCTATACATTGCAGTTGGGATTCTCCCCCTTGTGCTAACAGTCCCAAGAGCGGGCTCCGCGACAGCTGCAGTGGGGATGCCCCACGCTGCAGGGGAGGCGTGCCCGACCGCCGAAGCACCTGGACTTCGACTCGGGGTGTGCCCCCTTATACTAACAATCCTTATTGGGGATGATATTATGATCCCTATTAAGAACTGTTAGTATAAGGAGGAACATCCCAATTTTCGACTCTCAAACACGCTAGTGTCGGCCCTGTGCTTGCGCGCACTCGACTTGGTGCACTTGTCGACTTGGGGGTTTGGGTTTGGGCAATCAGAAGTTCCGTGCGCATGGGAACTTGCTAACCCGGAACCCACCAACCTTGTTCCTGCCCCAAAAGCACCGAAAAGCCCAAACAGAGGTGAGCTGAGCGACTCCAACGTCAGCTGGCTTGTAGTACCTGCAATTATCCGGGGGCTCCCGCCTTCAAGAATGCTTTTGCTGAAACTTGGTGCTGAGATGTGATCAGGGGCGGAGGCCATGCGGAGCAAGCAGCATCCCTGCGAAGTGTACAGGCCCACAAAGCCAACAACACGCAATACACAGACAGCCATACCTTTGCCAACCCTAAACCCTAAACCCTAAACCCTACACCCTAAACCCTAAACCCTAAACCTAGCAACACAGTGTGTTATCCGAAGCCCGTCCATATGCCCTTCCGACCTTCCATGGGCCGTCGGAGAGGGGAAGTAGAGCGGTGGCAGGCCGGCACTCCCCCGCCTGCATGGATTGTGACAATATATATATATATATATATTATACGTGTATATATATATATGTGTGCATATGTATTGCTGAACAAAGACATGAGCGCCAAGAATCTGTATTAGGATCTACATATTTATGTACATAAAAAATGTGTGTACACATGTGTTGATACAGACAGCTAGATGGGTAGACAGATAGACATGAAGTAAAGACAAGCACTCGTTCGCTCACTCTGCGGCCGCGCGTCGCCATGGCGTGGCCGGGTGCCGAGCCGGCCATGTGGTCACGAGCGGGCGCGTCAGCCGCAACTCTTTCCGCGGGTCAATTGCAAGATGTTTATCGGGGGTTTCGGGTTTAGGTTTTGTTTTGCTTTTTCTCGTTTCGGGGTGCCCCATAAAGAATAGAAAAGATCTTGTCTCCGTTCCAAGAGTCCCCATGTGCCGGCCGGAAGCAGATCATGAGGCATGAAACAGGCCCTTGGCGACCCAGCATTGTCTCCCGATTCTCATGCTGCCACCATCATGATGTCTCTCGCCATGGTCCGCAACTTGATCCGCAAAAGCAAACAAAGCAACTACGGACACCTTCGAATTAAAGCAATAGGTATGCGGAACTTCAGAAGGCATTCTCCGTGCCATCGTCATGGTCTTTTCAAGTCTGCTCAGGCTTCTCCTCCACAGCATAGCTACAATTGACGACAAACAGTGAGGTGAATGCCCACTCTCCTCCCTCCCTCCCTCCCTCCGTGCGTGACCCTCTCTCCAAATGCCTGATCTCAACACCTGGTATGCAAAGAGCTGCTGGTCAACGTTACAACGTTGGGGCCAGGCAGCATCCATTCTGAACGACTCAATTCTCAGTTGGTGCGAAGAGATGTGGAAGTTCGAAAACCAAAATTCGAAACCTGCAACTCAACATCTAAAACTGCAAGGAACACAATCTCAGGGGCTGAATACCCTAGCCCAAAAAAGGATGACCTTTTATTTTTTTTGCAGTAGGATGATACTGTATAATCATTATTATAACCAGAACGGTTAAAGGTTAACTTCCCAGCCCCTAAGCAATGCTGCAGCAGGGATCCCGGGCCAGCAGCCCCTGGCGAGACTCAAGGAACTTTGGGTCCTCGACCCAGCCCTCGAAACCGTCCTCGTCGAGTTTGTCTGCTTGAGCCCTAAACATACACAGCCATCATTAAAGCAAAACATATAGACATGTTTCAGACGATATGATGTGGCTGGAGATCTAAATGCAAGCAAGCAGTCCCAGCGCATAACGACGGAAGTTGGGCCGAACCTGGACGTCACAGGCCCAGCACCCCACGAAACCCTCAAGGTTGGTATGCGGGTCTTCAACTTCACGGTTGGACAGGAGATCATCGTCACAACCACCTTCTCTGCTCACATCCTTTGCAAAATGCTGTGGAGGTGTCAGGCAAGACGCAGTCAGAGTCTCCACGACAATGGAATGTAAACCCTATTCTCCACCAGCAGAAGCTTTGCAAACCTCCAAAATCCCAAAGGATCCATGTACCTATATAGTATATTCTTGGGCCCTAAAGCTACTATATAGGAACCCCTTTGAGGCCCAAGTAAATACTATATAGGTACATGGATCCTTTGGGAATGGGAGTGCAGGTAAGAAACGGCTCGCCGAAGCTGAGGGCCGGGCTGCTGCCACTTCCCCTGCATCTCCTTCACTAGGGTGAGGCTTTGTTGGGGGGTCTCTAGACCCTAAACCCTAAACCCTAAACGGCCCTAAACCCTACACCCTAAAACATGATTTTTCACTGCAACAGCAAGCTCCGTCGACTCCAAGATCTGTCAAGTAGCGGCCGTGTTCGGATCGCCCCTTTGCACGAAGGCCATCCAGGATGCCATCCACCTCAACGAGATCGGTGAACACAAAAATCGCTTTGCGGGAGGGTGCGGGGTTTGGTTTGTAAAAGCAATAAGGGCTGCTCGCTCTCTCTCTCTCTCTCGCTGCTTCTTCTTCTTCTTCTTCTCCTCCTGCTTCTTCTTCTGCTTCTGCTGCTCAGCGAAGAGGCCCCCTCTGTGGGGGAACCCCGGCCACGACCGCTCGCTACTTGGTTCGGTGCAGGTGAGAAGGGGAGCAGACATGCATTAATCCTGTACGAGTTCCCCTCGGCAGTCACCTTCGTGTTCAGGCCCTCAGGTCCGCACCAGGGCCCCCAAGTCTGGTCTTTGATCCCTGTGAGTGTCCCGCAAGGTCCCCTCCACGTCCAGGGCCCCCAGGTGCTTCTATCTCTCTCTCTTCCTCCCTCCATCCCTCCAGTCCTTGTAGGACAAAATACCAGCGAAACTGCTTCAGGTACCTTCCGGATCGTCCCAGCTTTCTTGCGTCAAATGGCCAAACTCCAAAATCACCGAGAATGGACGGAAGCACCCTCCTTGCAGCGTGGCGGATGGACGGACCTTCAAAAGGCCGCACTGGCTGCAGAAAAACCCGGGGAAAGGTCCCAGCGGTTTCGAAAAGAAGGGCGCTGCGGTCAGCACGAGCTAAGCAGGCGACGGTGTGACGCCGGCCACGGCTCCATTTTAAGCCATGGCAGAAAATGGGCATCTTGCTTTCAAAGGACAAGATCGTGCAGCTCAGAAACTGGACAGGGCATGGTGCGATGGCCATCTTGGGTGTGCCCGCACTGTGCACTGTGCCCCACAGACTGGATCGGGAAGCCATTTTTTGGAAAAATAAGGAGCCAAAAAAGAAACAGCACCGTGTTCAAAAGTAGAGGG
This sequence comes from Symbiodinium natans, assembly GCA_905221605.1. Lineage (NCBI taxonomy): Eukaryota > Dinophyceae > Suessiales > Symbiodiniaceae > Symbiodinium > Symbiodinium natans. The sequence continues at coordinate 528,158 of CAJNDS010000236.1, read as the reverse complement.
CCTTAATGGGCTAGAGGATATCCCGGTCAGTGGCTTCGGTGCACGACATTCGGCTCCCTACAGTTGAGATGCCCCTCCATGCAAGACGAGTCTTAGCGCCGTTGGCATTCGCCATTCCTGCGAGAGTAGGGGCCCTGACTTGACGATCCAGCGATCCGCGAGGATGCCCCCCGACGCTTGCCAGATTAAAGCGGCAGCTGTCGAGCAAAAGGACTTCCTTGCAACAAAAGCTTTGAAACCGTAGCTGGATGGACCACTGACCAGTGTTCAACAGATGCGCAACTCCTCGGGATCTGTATGCTAGGCAAGTCGCCACAAAAAAGCCTGCTGTACAGGGGGCCGGTAGGTCTTTGCCTTGCAAAGCCCACCGGCAAAGAAAGCATCGTGGGAGTGGAGGGTCTTCGGGTGGAGAGGTGCCTTGAGGGCCATTGCCCATTCGGATCCCTATGGCCCCCCCCTGTGGCTCCCTGCAATACACAGCGAGCCCTCACTGGGAACACCCTGCACTCCCCAGAACTCCGGCCTGGAGAGGCCCGAGAGCCAACCTCAGACCTCTCTCAAAACGCGCCGGCAAAAGTGCGGAGGGCGCTCTGGCGAGCCTCGGGTCCCTAAGCCCCCTGGAACAAAAACCTCCGCCCTTAACACCTGAACCCTATCAACCCTAGCCTCGACCCGATCCAAGCCTTTACAAAGAGCTTCCCTCCAGCGACTCGCAGGGTTCGAGCGCTGCTGGTCGACTCCACGGTCGCCTGGGAGCCGACGTGGAGGAGGGGAAGGGGGAGAGGGGGGGAGAGGAGGGGGGGAGGTTGTGTAGGACACATACACGTACACATACACATACGCATTCACATACACATTCACATTCACGTACACATACATACATGTATATAAAAACAACAATAATAGTAATATTAATAATAATAATCATAATCATAATAATAATAACAATAATAATAATATAACTTATGTGCATCTTTAGTTTCTTATCCATTTATTAATTCCTGTACAAAAATGTGTGGTGTGTATGGGAGGGAGGGAAGTGTTGCTCGTTCTTGCTGAAACCGGGCGCTGCTTATGTCCAGGGTCGTCTCATAACTGTTACAGGAGCGTGTCTTGAACCCAGTATCTGCGTTCACCTGGCACAAGGCGAGGCACATTCTACGACCAGACTCAGTCGGAACACAGTTGGCACCCATGATGCTACAGCCTATGGCCAAGGTTCATGGACTGACAAACTCAGTCAGGGCACTAGGCGGTAACCAGCGCCCTCGAGGGGTGCGGATTGAAGATCCTTTGCACAAGTCATGTGCTGGCAGGTGTTTAGGGTTTCGACTCGGCGACTTTTGTGCGGACAAAGTGAGACCCTTTCAATCTTAGCCGCAAGGAGCCACCCCCACCCCCCGTCTGTTTTTTGCAGAAAACTGACCCTAAAAACCTAATGGATTCCTTACGCCCCCCCCCCCCCCCCTCCCCTCCCCCTCCCCCTCCCCCCCCCCATTAAAGCAAATGCCAAAGCCAAGCTTCCACATGCTCGCCTCAGTCGTCTTCACCAATGCCACAGTCCTTTTGCATGTTGCATGATTGCGGGCAGGCTCTACTCATAACCCAGGTGTAATTTCTAGCTAGCGAAACCCACTTATAGGCCCCTACATTACCTCTTGGGCTTCAAGTACAGCTACCATGACGTGAGCATGATTGCGGCAGATTGTGCAGGTTCATGGTCACTGTTAACCCTCCAGCTAAAGGCCCGAAGCATGCCTGGAAACAACTCACGGGCAGAGGCTCCATCAGCGCAAGCCCTAAACCCTTTTAAGTACTAAACCCTAAACCTCAAACCCCAAACCCTAAACCCTAAACCCACTGTGGCTTTGCCCTGGCCAAAGGGGCGTCTCCCAAAAGGGCTTGAGAAGGGCGGCCCTGGGTCCGCAGACCACCTGGTTTAGGGTTTAGGGTTTAGGGTTTAGGGTTTAGGGGAATGAAGTTGGGGGGACTCTTTTGGTGTTTGGGGTTTAGGGTTAGGGGGTTTAGGGTTGAGGACTTACGGGGTAGAGGGTTTAGGGTTAGGGGGTAGAGGTCGGGTATAGGTGAATTAGCGCGCGTGTGTGTGTGTGTGTGTGTGTGTGTGTGTGTGTGTGTGTGTGTGTGTGTGTGTGTGTTTTGGGATTCCCGGTCTTAGTCTACAGGGTTCCTAGGGGCTGCCGTTTCAGTAGTAATTACAGAAGCTACAGTAAAACACCCCCCCCCCACCCCCCCCCCCCCCCCCCCCCCCCAAAAAAAAAATAATAATAAATAAATAAATAAATATATATATATATATATATGTACGGAGATATAAAAGGAACAGAGACCATTGGGAGATCTCGGTGGCCTGGTTCTTCTTCAGGTCCAATTCGAGCTGGAAGGCACCCATCCTGCCCAAGGCTTCTGTCAGCTTGCGGACGCGGGCTTCTGCAGAACATCCCCCTGTATAACCTGTGTTTTAAACAATGATATAGGGAACCCCTAAACCCTAAACCCTAAACCCAGCTTACCAAGAAAAACCTGTTGCTCCCTTCTTGGGCGCCCCCCGAAATAGCAGAGCCGAGCCGCAGCACCCAGGAGCAGCGCTTGAGAATGCCAAGCCTCACGCAGTCTCTGAGCTGGCACTTAGGGTTAGGGTTTAGGGTTTAGGGTTTAGGGTTTGGGGTTTGGGGTTTAGGGTTTAGGGTTTAGGTTTAGGGTTTAGGGTTTAGGGTTTAGGGTTTAGGGTTTAGGGTTTAGGGTTTAGGGTTTGGGGTTTGGGGTTTGGGGTTTTGGGGTTTGGGGTTTGGGGTAGTAGCCCCCCCCCCCCCCCCCCCTAGTGGAACCCCTATGAAGGACTGCTAGTATAAGGGGGAACATGCCAACGTCTGGGGATACTGGGTGCCTTGCTGAGGAACTCTTCGTCTCTGATAACTCTACTGGAATGATATGATTCTATCTGATTGAACATCTGACCCTTTTCTGGCAACTGAATGCAAGTTCCTTGACAAAGGCCCAGGACACTTTAGGATACTGTGAACTACCACAGGCTGCTTCCGACATCTTTTGACGTTTCAAGATAGAACTTGGGCATTGCTCTCCTCAGAATCTGGCTACGCACGGCCACGCTTGCACCTTGCTCTTCTGAACAATTCATAGCGACAGGTTACATGGGTTTGGTCTTCTCCCCCAAGAACGGCAAACACCGAAGGAGGTGGAACCGATCGCCCCAGCAAACGCTCGACAAAACGACACAACTAGGACACTGCATCGAGGCACTTCTCGTAGATTTCGGAATTTCGGAATTTCTTCACGTGTCCATGAAAGTGGCAGGCAAGGGGCATCAGGTTGGCACGGCGCCTGAGGCAACGTGGCAACATCTACGGATGCTTTGGGTCTGCCGGATGCCTTGTTTTTAGCAGCCTCGATCTATGCCGATTGGTGGCCGCGGGATTCCCGCTGTCCAGCACAGCTCTGTCGGGAATCCAGGATGTTTTGGCGCAAGGAAACATTCCGTTGGATTCTGGAACCTTCCACATGTTAACTGTGACTGCAGATGCCGATGGACCCACTCGGAAGTCTCGGTTCCACACAGGTCATGTTTTCAGGCTTGGGGCTTTGGGGCCAGAAAAAGCCGAGCTTCTCGAACTTCGACTCATCATAGTCGAGGACCTTCACATCCCTGACATTGTGGAGCTGCAGACCTGGGCTCTTCTTGCTGCAACTCTTCGGGGGTGCAGTTCGGCGGGCATGCAACTCGAGCCACATTTGAGATCATTCTCATCTGGGGTCGCGCGCAGACCCCCTTTCAAGGATTGGGGGCTGTGCAATCTTAGGTGCTCTGGCTCCGAGGCTTTTGCGATGCCCCAAGAATCCCAGATTAATAATAATCACTATATTTTTTATTATTATCATTTATTAATATTATTATTCTTATTCTCAGCTCAGGTCAGCGCGTTTGCGGTGAGGCTGGTCGGGGATGTCGTGTACCGTGAAGCCACTCCTGCTGCAGGGCTGCTTAGTTGCCTTGAGGGAGCGTAGCAGGCGAGTCAAGGTCAGTTGTGATGCTGTATGTGTAAGCTAGCTTGGGTGAGTTCCAAACGCGCCTGCAATGTGTTGAGAATCTCTCTGTGGCCTGCTTTCTGCTGTCAGAGAATTCTTGTTCGGGGCTAGGGGACAGAAGAGTCCGGAACGAAGCTTCCGCATCGCGTCTAGGTGGCTTTAACAAGAGGAGCTCGGTGCGGTTCCTACTACGAGTATCCCAAAATACAACCCATCTGTATACACTCGCCAATACTCAGAAAAGAGTATAAGAAACACTTACCAACAAATTGCCAGCCATAGCAACCCTGTGTTCACATTGCTTCACGACCGCCGACTTGCAGGTGCAGGCTGCTTTTCGTTTTTACAGGCTCTAATTGAACTCCTCCCCGAACCCCCCCCCCCCCCCCCCCTTTGCAAGAGTGGTTAACATGAGCCCCTGATTGGGATGTTCCCCCTTAGGCTAACAGTCCTTAATAGGGGGGATACTATAACCCTTACTAAGGAGCTGCACTCATCTAAGGGGGAAAACCCCAAGCTCCTGAAGATAACCCAGCCATCACTGCCGCCGCCCAAGGAATCGAGCTGGGACACCTACGGACAGCATTCCAGGACTTCGGGGTCACGGAGGGGTTTCCGAAATTCGGGGTACCTTATATTGGGGTCCTTGTAAGGGAATCTATTTGGGGGTAAGATTCGGGGTCCCTTGTTTTCGTAAACCCAAACCAAAGAAAAAAGAACAGGATGTTCGACACACCACTTCGCGCGCGCCTACTTAGGGTTCTGCTGACAGAGCGCCAATGCTACATGCATTGCTACTGACCGAACCGAGGCATGACAACTTTCCTTTGGTCGCCTTACCAGGATGGGCGATTAGGCCTTATTATAATCACCATAATGAACCCTCGAAAGGGCCTTTCGAGGGATTATGGGGTAGAATAGCCCATCCTGGTAAGTACGGCTACATCCGCGCACCTTGAGCTCGAAGCGATCAGGTGTGACCACGCGCCTTCGAACAGACTTCGGGAGTTGAACTTATGCAGTGCAGTTCGACGCCAGCAAAGATGGGAAGCTGAATGGGAATGATCGGAATTCCTATCCCTTGCCGACCCCTGCTAGTGAGGATGGTTTGTCGTCAGCAGGCTGCTTGCACTCTGTAGTCCGAACGTCTGGAAAAACTGCAGTCTGTGCCATGTCCCTACACCTACATTGCGGGCAGCAAGCTAGGATGGAACTGGCACCCGAGCTTCTTCTCAAAATCCCACTTGGCTTATGTCTTGCTCGTGTGGTCTCGCCGGGGCGCAGCACAGCCGAGACGGGGTCGTTGCTGTCGTTCCAGAGTGTCATGTAGTCGTTCCTGAGCGGCTTTTTTTGGGCAAAGGAGTACTTTAGCATGCGCTCGGCTGTTCTTGCCTTGCAGGCTCGCCAGACAGTGCCGAAGCCTGAACTCCCATGATGCAAACGAGCATTATCGGGTTCTTAAGGGAGGGGGGTTCATCGGGGGGTAGGTAGGTACCTAGGGAAGCTTGGGGAAGCTTACGGAGTTTTAGGGAGTAGCAGGGAGTATTCGGGAATCTTGGGTTACATGCCCCCGTGGAACCACTCGCCCTTAAGAACCCTATATAAACCCTAAACCCTAAACCCTAAACCCTACACACCCTCACAGAAGCGCACTCTACGGGAATGAAGGGTCTGATAGAGCGCTCCGGGATGCACAGCAGCCACCTGCGAACAGGTTGGGCTTTGGCTTTAGCGACCACGACCTCGACTTCTGAAGCCTTCAAGCTCTGCCCAGAAGCTTGGGGTTTAGGGTTTAGGGTTTAGGGTTTAGGGCAGAGAGCTTTCTCTAGACTGGCGCAGCAACAGGCAACCCTCCCAAGACGTTTTCACAGACTTTGCGGCACGAAGCACGCCGCCATTGAACACATCCAGCCGCGCCTCCAACTAGTAAGCACTCCTCCCGAATGCAGAGAATCGAAGCCCCAAACCGAGTCGATATGATACAATGATATTTGATATCTCATACATAGTATCCGTAAGAAAGCATGCAAGAAACACAAAATATACATATAGATATATGTATATATATATATACAAGTATAACATAGAAAAACACACAGTACCTGCAACATGCTTGAGACCACATAGAAATACATATATCTATATATATATATATATATATGTGCATATATGAGATGCACCACCTCGTGCCACGGTGTCACGGGGGCCTCCTCGGAATTCAGAGGAACCTGCGCGCTCTGCGCTGGGCCCGGCGCCAAACTCGGCGCCTGCATCCCGCCGGCCTGGGAGGATACGTTTTGGTAAAACAGTTTGAATGAATATGATAACAGGTCCATTCAGAATAAAGTAGAAGGAAAGTAGAAGGAAAGTAGATGTTGTACATATACATATATATATATATAGAACCCAGGAAATATGATTAGTGTCTTTAAGACATCAGATCGTATCATGTAGTTTCACAGTGCTGGGTGGGGGGAAATCTCTGGGCCGCTCCAGAGCTCTCGGACTTTCTTTGGGTCACCCCCTCGCGGCATTTTGGCCTCATCTAAAACGTCAAAAAACTGGAGGGATCTGGTCGATATTATGTCTATGTATTCGTTTTCACATATTGCTTTATATACAAATACGACGTAACTGTAGCACTGAAATTACCCTGTGGACGTTCTGTTTTTGGGACCTGCGGGGCCTGAGGAGGCTTCAGGGGCGGCCTTCTGGACCTCCAAATGAACCCTTTGTCCCAAGCTGCTGCGTGGAGAGGCTGCCCAAGCACATCCTGACCTCCGCTCCCTCTCTTTCTTCTCAAGCAATGCAGTGTGCTGGAGCAGATGTCATCTCCAGGCGTCTGGAGCCTGCCAGCACCTCCCTGTCAAGGACCTTACGCGCCAGGGCGGCTAAGTGAGCCCAACCCAGACGAGATGGTTCTGCCCTCTACCCTGCTTTGAGGGCATGCTCAAAATCAAGCCTGCTCTTGATGGCAAGTCTGACAATGACAACGCTGAAGGCGAGGTCCAGAATCAACCAGTGAACACACTTCCCGGAGCTGAGTGTAAAACTTTCGTGAAGCCTTTGACTTCTTGACTCCTCTAAGCACGGCGAGCTGAGGGAATAATGTGGGAATTGCGCGGACGCCCGAAGGCAGCAGCACATCTCGGACGTGCACCGATGGCTAAAGCTCCTCGGGCATCTCCCCAAGATCTTCGCCTGCATCTGCTACATCCCCAAAGAGCCCCATTTACCCCTAAGCAAAAAACATATGCCTTCAATCATATTCTGGATCCCTAGAGAGTTTAAGGCTGAGGAATATTCCTGATTAAGGGGTATTGGGCTCTCTGCATCTGGTGCTTTACAAGGCTGTCGGACTTCATGCTCAATGGCTTAGGGCTTCGGCTTCGACCTCCACGAAGAGCACGCGTCGAGAGCTGTTGCCCCATGGGCACCGAAATAGCATTGCTATACTGTTGCATGTACATATATATATATATATGCATATATATATATATATGTGTGTGTGTCTACGCATACATGTGTGTGTGTGTGTCTGCACATACATGTGTGTGTGTGTATCTACCCTTCGATTCTCTTTATGTGTGCTCGTTATATGTCCCCGTTATACTAACAGTCCTTAATAGGGATTCTAGTAACCCCCAACTACAATCCCTACTAAGGACTGTTAGTATAAGGGGGAACATCTCAATACGTTACGCACAAATTCTATGGCTGAGGCCGACCAAAGTACACTGAAGTCGCGCCTCCCAGAATAAAGATCTGCTCAGCTTCGCCCTCAAAGATTTCCTGCGAAGCCAAGTGAAGGGTTTTCCCCGCCACCCTAAACCCTAAACCCTAAACCCCAAACCCTAAACCCTGGCCCTAAACCCTAAACCCTTTTTTCTAAACCCTATTGAGCCCCGGAACTGAGACCCATACCGGATGTACCCTAAATCCTTTGCATCCGGTTTTTGGGAATCGGCTGGGAATGGAACCCTAAACCCTAAAAGTTTGAGGCAGGTTTAGGGTTTGGGGTTTGGGGTTTGGGGTTTAGGGTTTAGGGAGCAAAAGCTCCCACTGCTTTGAAACGCAAACCCTCTCAACGTGTGAGACAAGAATCAGGAAGCGAACGCTCGCCGAGAGGGCAGCCGAAAGCCCGTGGGCTTTGGCTTCTCTTGGCCCGACGTGCACTCGATTTCGATAATTCTCTACACTCTGAACCAGGCTGGGCTTTTAGGTCTGAAAATCCCCACAATGAACCCTATAAAGGGCCTTTTAAGGGATTATAGGGTACAATCGAGCATCCTGGAACTTTCTTTCCTTTCTTCAATCCGCTGTGGCCTGCACGTAAAGCAGCGTAGAGGATTGGTCGACGCCGCTTCGGAAGTGCCAAATGTGGCCCGGGTAAGTGTACCTTGCTAGCCCAGCAACCAGATCATAACAGGGGTACCCTTTTTTGGGGCTATTTACTGTATTAAGGGAACTCAGAACCCAAGAAAAGTGCAAAAGGGTACCAGAGGCCAAGGTGCATCTTCATGGACGCCTGTCAGGCACTTAAGGGCTTCTGGCCACAAGAACCAGCACTCTGCGCAAGGGACGCTGTGCGCTTTCAGGAAGAAACCGGCTTCTTACGTCTTAAAGCCCTGCTCCCGCTCCAATCAGATCCCAAGACCCCTATTGCTACGCCCTTAACCCTAAAACATCCTAAAACCCTGAAACCCTAAAACCCTAACACCCCTAAAACCCCTAAAACCCCTAAAACCCAAAAACCCTGAAACCCTGAAACCCTAAAACCCTAAACCCCTAAAAACCTTAAAGCCCTAAAACCCTACAACCCCTAAAAACCCTAGAACCCTAAAACGCCAAACCCCCAAAAACCCTAAAACCTAAAACCCTAACCTCCTTCGCCCACAAAAGTCCCTGACTTTCGCCGGCCTGGGGTTGGATCTCACCCATAAAGGCCTCCTGCGCCCGATCCGGGGGCTTCCAGAACCTCAAAGAAGTCGGTTCTCTGGTTTTTTTTAGGGTTATAGGGTTTAGGGTTTAGGGTTATAGGGTTATAGGGTTTAGGGTTATAGGGTTTGGGGTTTAGGGGTGGGGCGAGTTCGTGTGGCACTCACGTGCACTCTTCCTACTCCAGGGCTTAAAGGCACAGGTAAGGCGCCGGCAGGTACACCGTCTCGGGGTGCCGATTCTCGAAAGTGGCGCTGACGTTGTTTTGCGGCACGGGGTCGCCCTCCGTTGCCACTGAAGACTCGCCTTGGCACTCGCAAAGCTTGGCAGGGAACATGTTGGGCTTGCCGCAATTCAGGGTACCAAACCGGGGTCCTTATTTTAAAGGGATCCTACCATTTGGGGATCTGTATTAGGGGTTCCCTATTTTCGTAAGCCCCCATTTTCCCCAGCATTTCCAGAGCATTGCCTTGCTAGTCTGCCCCGCACTTATAGCAACTTAGCATTCAGGCACGCAGCCCCCGTACTCATCATCGTACTCTGCATCTGGCAGGTCAATCTCGAAGTCGCGGGGCTTGTTCCAAACCCAGTAGTTTGCAGACCACTTCTTGCCCTCACGCCTTGAACACTGCTTGCAGAACTACTCGCGAAGCGACAGTGGTGGTAAATGTGAGCCCCTGGCAGCCTCTTGTGTCTTTCTTCGCTCGGCAACAAAAAAAAGTCCAACCATGGCCCAGTGGCACTGGGCAGGAGGCGTGGAGGCTGTTCCTCACAACGTGGTGAAGACAGCCCCAGCTCCCCCCCCCCCTCTGTCCCATGTACGCACCGCATGCAAGTAAGCCTTCACAGTAGAGTCCGGGCAGCGGATCCGAGTTCCCGTTGGGACGTAGGGAATACCAAAGCAGCACCGAGCCAATCTCCGGTTGGACTTTCAGGCCCTTCTCACAGGAGTGCATGTCCTGCCAGCGTCCCTCACCTCCCTCACCAACAAACTCCATATAGGTCGCAGCTCAACACGTTTGCAACAAAAGTGAAACGGACGGCTTACTGTTCGGGATTGCAAGGCAAAAGGGGCAAAAGGGGGAACTTCTGGCTTAGGCTTCTCGTTGGGATTGGGTTTTGGGCGCCTCGGGTTGTGGCAAAGCGTTCGCCCGCGGAAAAAGCGTCTCCCCACCCTGACTGACCTGGCAGCGTGAAAGGGCTTCTGGTTTAGGCCATGTGGCTATGTGTTGTCAAGCTGAAGCTACTTTATCCAACAAGCCTTCAGCCCATGCACTCTCTATATGGCAAAAGGAAAGCATGGCATAACAGCAGAGCATCAAGATAACCAAAGCCCATGCAAGACCCCCGTAACCATTTTCTTGCAGCTGAGGCTGCATTGGTCAGGTACCAGAAGACGGTGAGCAGGCGGTTGCGGTGGCCCTTGTCGATGTAATCCTGGAACGACGCCCCAGACGGAAGACAGGCTACAACCAGCTGTGTGCTAGAGGTGCAGGTGGCTCAGAAACGCGCCGCCAGCAACGACAAGGGCTCTCCTAAACCAGGGCCAAGTCCAATCTCCGGAATCATGGCCGAGCCACAACGGTATTCTGATAGTACTGCGGGTCGAAATTGTCTGTGTGGGCGGCATAGAACTCGCCCAGCCGGTATCTCAGGATCTGCACCTATCCGGTGGCAGTGGCGTTGCAACTTTTGACACTGGTTCAGGGATGTTCAAGGATAGGTAGGCTGCATCGGTGCCTGGAGGACGAGTTGTCTTACAATCTGCTACTATCTGCGACTGCCAGGCCAAAGCACAAATTAGCACATATGAACGGTGCGCGGCTGGACTCTGCGAGACAATGTCCCAAGAATTCAATAGCGCAACCTTGTTCTGGAGAGGAGGGCCTCCTCATTGTGGGACACTGGCACACGCGTGAGGTTGCTGATGCGATGGTCCAGTTCCACGAGCCTTGAGATTCAACCCAACGGTTCTCAGTTTAGGGTTTAGGGTTTCGACTCTTGCACTAGCAGACGCCGGCGAAGATCCAGGTACTGGTTTCCAATCTCTAGCAGACGCGGGCGAGGATCTTGGTTCGAGTTGCGGTGAACAATATGGTCCCCGGACTTGCAGGGGGAGAGGGAATACCATTACCCTGCCATATGAGGTTTCCGAAATTAGGGTCCTTCTTATAAGGGAATCTTACTATTGGGGGTCTATTTTGGGGTCCCCTATTTTCGCAAACCTCCATATAGACAGACAGGCCCACCCGCGTGCGACCCGACTTGTAAGTCCGAAGTTCCTTGGAGGTGGGCGCAGTGTATGGGATCCTTCACAGCGAAGTGCATGTTGAAACTTTGAAACCCCCCCTTCCCCAAACAAAAGAACGCCCTCCCACACGTGCAGTGTAGTGAGTTAATGAAAAGTTGTTGGCTATGAGAAAGGAGTATGCGAGTATGCAAGGTCAGGGAGGGTGGAGTTCATGTACCCAAAGTGCAGCCAATGTGCAGCGGGCTCTGGTTGCTGTCCAGACGAGCTTGCGTGCTGGTGCGGAACTCCTTTGTGTCCTCGGGCAGCGTCTTCTCGGCATTCGTACAGATGTTGGTCCCTATAAAATTTTGCTGGGCACCCCTCAATAGCCGAAGGCTCCATATTTCAATAGGAAGAAAGGGAACCCTGATTCAGAGAACCCGGGGCTTGTAAAACACGCATTGGACTTGAAGAACATCTCAACCGTTCGTAAACCCCCTGCAACCACCCCGCCCTTCCCCCCCTTCCCCCCCGCACCCCCGTCTGAGTTCAACGCAATGCGGTCCAAAACAGGATTATATTTAAGCCTAAACGCTACACCCCGTTCATGTCTATGAGGCTTGACGGCTTACCGCCCGATGGATTTGGAGAAACGACTTACACAAGATCGAGCGCCATTGCGGGCAATCTTAGTTGAACAGGTTGTGTGTCACAGTTGCTTGCTTTCAGTTTCAGTAGAATACCTTCGACATAACTGCTCCAAAACCCACTAAAATGGGCTCATGCTGTCGGTGTCCTTATCTCGGTGATGCGTGTCCATGGGGACGATGGGCGACTCCGACATGTTGGCCTCTGACCGCAGGTGCAACAGAATGCGGCGACGCCCGGGGAGGTTTAGGGCTCTAAACCCTAAACCCTAAACCCTAAACCCTAAACCCTAAACCCTAAACCCTATAGATATCAGCTACACTCCGGCCTCCCCCATGGCAATGATGGTCTGGCACTCCTGAGCTTTCAGATATCGTGCTCTCTTCGGCCTTGGGAGAGTAGTAATATTTATAGGGTTTAGGGTTTAGGGTTTAGGGTTTAGGCATTGCTTATGGGAAAAACCAAAAACCCCCCATAATGAACCCTATAAAGGGTCTTTTAAGGGATTATAGGGTATAATGGCCCATCCTGGTACCATGTAAAGACATGTTGGAGAATCGAATACAGTCGACATGTTCGTCGACCCAAGGGGCCTCCGGCCGCAGGAAGCCTCGAACGCGGAAGACCACCGGCTGAACGGACACCGTCTCCAGCCTCGGTGAGGCTTCCATGAAGCTTTGCCCCCCCCCCCCCCCCCCCCCAAGACGGAAACTCACAGATGCCACCTACCTGGAACCCAAAGTATTTCTGAAAATAGCCGAAAACCCGTACAAGGGGCCAATATTTTGCAAATTTGGGGGGGGGGGGGGTTTTTGGCAAGCTTCAACCGCATATCATGAGTGGCCTTGTTGAGCTGGCATTCAGTCTGCCATCTAGCAGTAGTATATCTATACGACTCAGACGAACTATCCGTTCCCCCTGACTCGCGTCGACTCCATTGATAGGAGATGCCAGGGGAGATGATAGACAGAACCTTGCAACCGCCAACCAACTATGCCTTATTTCGATCATATGAGATCACCCTCAGCCCCAAGAAACCGAAACCCTAAACCCTAAACCCTAAACCCTAGACCCTAAACCCTAAACCCTAAACCCTGGAGCTGGACCTGCTGGAGTGCTAAACCCCGAACAAGAACCAGCGATGCGCCAATTCACAGCAGAAGAATCTCTCTCTCTCTCTCTCTCTGCAGCGCAAGGCTTAGAATAGCTTGCCTAGTAAGATAGGAATCCGCAGCGTGCCCCTTTCTGAGTAACAACATATAAGGGGCCCTACAGAAACAGAGACTTCACGAAACTCAAATTGTAAGAAGCTATGAATTCATTCATTTCCTTTGGACATCTGCTGCTTCCTTTCGGGGGTCTCTACCCGGGAGGTGCCGCTTGTCGAAGGAATGTTTGCGTTCCAACCCTATTTTCTTCCAAACCTCACAACCCTCTCAGACTTCAGGCAAGCCTCTCATAAGTCGTGCCAGGAAGGGCCCGCAAATAGCCTCAGATGCTGTCATCGAGATTATGGGAAATTTCTACAAGAAAATGCAGAGCCTGAACCGAACTCTCTCTCTGATCTCAGTGCGAGCCTCATCCCACCTAGCGGCCCGGAGCCCTCTGAACTCGCATTCCCAAAGTTGGGGTTTAGGGTTTAGGGTTTAGGGTTTAGGAACCCTAAGCCCTAAACCCTAAACCCTAAACCCCATTCTTTCAATGCTCGGGAGCCAATCCGCACAGGAGGCCAGAACCTGAGAGAGCAGCAGCGCGCGTCATGGGTGCAAGAGGGCATGGGGTGGAAACGGAGGAAGGGGTGAGAATGCTGAAATTCCGGTGTTTCGGTGGCTGCTTCTTTTGTCTGGAAAATCGAGATTCAGAGGAGCGTTGCTTCAGAGGCAACTTCATGGCTTGCCTTTAGAAGGGCTCTTGAAGGCTCTGTTTTGCATAAGGCTTTAGGCAGCTTGGGGCGTCGGGTGGCAGCTCCGGGCACCCTTTTCTCAGTGACAAGCGGGGCCCAATTTTTGGGGGCGTGACTGAGCCTCTTTGAACACTCCAGGCTGAGACCTGCACGAAGCAAGCAGCGGCTGGAGGGCTGCTAGGGTTCGATCAGTGAGGGGCCCAATGTTTGTGGGCGTGACATGATTGAACCGCTTTAAACATTCACTCCAGGCACAGACCCGCACGAAGCAAGCAAGGGCTGGAGGGCTGCTGAGCTGTGAGGCGGAAGATGGCGTGGCTCTTCAATGCGCGTTCAACGTCAGCTAGCACTCCAAGGGCACCGGCTGCCACAGCAAAGTAAGCGGCTGAACCTTCCCAAATTGCTCACAGACACCCTTCATGAAGCCAGGGCTCAGAGCGGCATCCAGCAACTCTGAGGTAAACATGCAGATGACCGTCCCCATGGTAAGATGGGTTTTCAGAGGCATCTCCCTGAGGCCCTGTAGCACCAAACCCGGGACCACATCCCTCTTCTGGCCCAGCTGTTCTCGGAGCCTTGACCGGAAGGTAAAGCGACGGGACCCCAGGGAACGGCGGTGGTCGACGAGCTCCGCCTCCTGCAGGGGCATTCTGGAAGGGTTCCTATAAGGACCTGTGGTCTTGTGTCGATTCCTTACACCCTTATATGCTTCAGTAATAATGAGGGAACATGCAAGATGCAAACGAACTGTGACCCGCACCTCCAGCGGCACCACCGACTTCAGGCTGGAAATCCGCCGCGTGCCCCTGCTGTCCAGCTCCTTCATTCGCCAGGCATCCTGCAGCGTGGGGCGGGTTGGCCGAATCTCGATGCTGATGAGTGAGCCGGGGTTGGCGTTGCTAGACTGGACCCTGGTCTCCAAGATCTCTGCTGGAATTGGGCTCATGGGCAGGAGCTCATGAAGCACCACGCGATCCTCCAGAGCTTCCAGAACCAACAGGGCACAGAGGGCGCAAGAAGCGGAGAGGTTGAAGGCTGGCGCCCTGGGCCCAGTCACCGCCAACTCTCTGAAGAACAAGGCTCGGGAAGCCACGAGGGCAAGCGGCACGATGAACCTATATACTGAACTTATGAAGGTTTTCTCTGTTTCTTATAGGACATACAGCGACCAAAAAATTAAAATCTTCCCAAGTATCCCTAAGGAACCGGAAGTAGCCTCCGTAGATCTTCAGCTCGTCATGCAGCTTCGACCAACTCGTTGGCGCAAACAAGCGCAAGGCTAGACCAACACCGAGCGTCTTCTCGATGATTCGAAAAGCACAGTAGCGTATCCATCCCAGGCGGTTCAGGACGTTGAGTCCAAAACCCAAAATGGCTGCCCCAATCCAACTAAAGCTTCCCGATCTAACTGCACCTGCCCACAAAGATACCAAGCGCACTGACTCTGCCATCGCATGGGCGCTCATGATCATAGCCGGCATGGATATGTAGGAAACATCACCTGGCACCATTGGACGCTTCGCAAAAACAAGGCGGGTGTACATCGCAGCAGTGCAGGCCACCAGCCCAGTCTCCGCCAAGGAGGTTGTGACCGGGAGGAAGATGTTGGCAAGAACAAGTTGATCTTGCGTGATCAGGAGGATATACACAAAGAACACCGCTGTCATCAAGACTGTAGTTCCCAGCGTTCCGAAAAGCTGCGCGCAACCCCAGGCCAAGCAGGACCCGACGCTGCGCTGAGCGTGGGTTCGGCGCCGGTACCCCTCGAGCAAAGGGCCCGGCACGAAGACAAGCATACAAACCACACTAGCCATGGGTAGATCTGCCAACTGCAGCAAGCCCACCGCAGGCACCAAAGGCAGCGCCAGGCTGCTCCGCAGATATGTTTCCAGCCTCACACGCACATGGCAAGAGCCACAAAACAAGAGAGAGAACCTGATAGAGGCCGCGATCCCGAGTGCAAACAAGCACCCGTGCGTTCGCAGGGATCACGACAAATGGGATATGCCAGATGTAGTCGCGTGGGTTTTTGGTTCGGTGTCCACAAACGTCAGAGACGAACTACAAAGCATCAACAAATCACTGAAAGCATCCCCACCCTGCCCCAAAGTGTATGTTGCTGGGCATACCCATGCCGCGAAGACTATAGAGGTTCCAAGGAGGAAAGGAAGATTCACCTTGTCTTGCGTCACAGCACAACAAGCTCAACTCACCTTCTTTTGATGGAAAAAATATGATTTCAGCTTGTCTAACATGACTTGATCAAAGACCAAGCAGCTTTGGAGCTGATTAAGGCCTATTACGAAGAGTAGATGGAGGAAAGGTACTAGGTGGCAAGTCTTCGTCGCAAATAGAAATATTCAGTCGCCCATTGTTCGCGGCTAAATGGAATCTTAAACGTGTATGTTCTCTGCCGAATGTGTGGGGAAACGCAAACCGCCCTCATTTGTTTGCAAAGCATTGGCTTCGGCTTGCGATATCGTAGTGCTTGCTTGGTCTGTGATCATGTCATGCTACAAAGACAAGATGAACATTGGTTTCCATCCCGAAACGCGAAACAAGGCGAATCTGCTTTCCTCCTCAGATGGTCTAGTCATAGTAGAGTGGGTATGCCCAGCAAATATTTACACTTTGGGACAGGGTGGTGAATAGTGGTGATGCGCGTGGTCGTATTGTCTCGAAAGCTGCTCGTGCGAAAATCGCGTTCTCGCCTGGGCGCGGGCGTGGCCACGGAGTTCTTCCGAGCTCAGCTTCACTGGCAGGGGCAGCACTTTCGGCTTCTCCAAACATCGCTTTTCGTGTTTCGACAGCAAGCTGTTCGAGCTTCACGATGCGGAGGTCACGCCAATGGATCCTCTGTTGCGGCAAGCCAATTGAGGCTGTCGTCGCTTCTGGACGTCTGGCTTCGCGAAATGCAAAAGTGTCCTCGTGCCTGAAACGGCCGCCACATCGCCACTGTTTTGCGCTGCGCTCGCAGGCCTGACATCTCCGCAATAGAGGGGGCCGCTATTTTTCGGGGCATCGCCGCCCTGGCAAGCGGCTGGCCTTCTGTTCTTAGGTGGAATCGCCGCCTGAGAAGCCTCCTGGGCAGTAAACGCCGGCCTGAGTAGCCTGCTGGCTGCTATGTGGCCACTGCTTTGCTGTGCAATCGCCGGCCTCAGATTCTTGCTGGCCGCTACATAACCACTGTTCGCGGCGCGATCGCCGGCCTGAGGGGCTTGCAAGCTTACATGAGAACGTTAAACGAGAGTTCTTCGCTGCGCATTCGGGAATAACCAGGCACAAGGGGAAAGGGATAGACAGAGAAAGAGAGCAATAGTCTAGGGGGAGGGGGGGGGGAGGGCAGGTGGGAGGAAGGGGAGGGCTTGGGTGGAGGTCGAAGGTGAGGTGGGAGGTCTTTAGGTGGGAGGTCTTAGGTGGGAGGTTTTAGGTGGGGAGAGGGGGGAGGGGGGGCTAGGTGGGAGTGGGGAGGGCCCTTTAGGTGGGAGGAAAGGGCAGGTCTTCGGGCAGGTCTTAGGGCGGAGGAGGGGGGAGGGGGGCTAGGTGGGAGTGGGGAGGGCTTAGGTGGGAGGTCTAAGGTGGGAGGTCTTAGGTGGGAGGGGGGAAGGGGGAAGGTAGGAAAAAGGGGTGGGGGAGGGGCTTGGGTGGGAGGGGCCTGTGGGAGGGGCCGAACCGCAACCAACCGCACACGCCGCAATTAGAGCAATACCACACCGCATAATACCGCAGAAGTATTGGTATCGACCGAACCGCCCGATGACAACCCTGAATAGCACAGCCCTACAGAATCAATTCAGACGCCTGAGCAAGACTGTTAGCAAGACTGTTAGCAAGACTGCTTGCAAGCGAGTCACGTCGGCATCTCCCCTGCCATGCTTATGGTGAAACTTTGCACAAAACCCCAGAGAGCAGGCACTGCCAAATAAGCAGTGATTAGCAGCCCCCGCCACCATGGCAACTGCCCCGCTTCCGCGTGCGACTCGCAGTGTGCAGCGATGACCCATTTCAGAGCAGACCACGGCAGCAACAGCAGCGAGGAAAGCAGCATGAAGCGCCAGGAAAATGTCCCTGCAGGTCTCAGATCCGGGTTTGCCACCTCAACGTCCAGCTCGGCTGCAAGCTGCAAGTCTGGGTTCAGCACGACCGCACCAGACATGTCAGCATCGACGCTGCCCTCCTCGTCCAGTATGCGCACGTGCTGCATTTCGTTGCAGTCCGATGTGAAGAAGATGTTCATTTTTTGGTGGTCCAGGAGCTCCACAGCATTTGGGCCTGTGCGGGTCCAGTATCTGCTTCCGGATGGACCGAAACGCATCCCAAACTTGGTGAGTGGACCCCGCGGAGGGTGCCAGAGAAAGCATCCCTCGAGCGATGGCATCTGAGAGATCTCCACACGGTCGTCATCGGGACCATGTGTTAGCACATGTATGAGCCGCCCTCCTGCCGCGAGCCGTCTGCGGACAAGGAACTCCTCAGCCTCCGAGCCGCATCCGATGACAATGAGGCAGTGGTCTTTGTAACTTTGGGCATCCATCATCCTTTCTGCCGCCCATGTGCCTCCCAAAAAAAGTTAACCTTAGGAGCTTCCTGGGCCATAAACTAGACGACGGGGTCGAAGATTCGTGTCGCAGGTCATGATGCCATCATGTGCCATCCATCCCAACACTCAACTTGGCCGGCCATGCTTTATCTGTGTCACTACGCTAAGACCGCAAACAGTTCTCCCAAAGCCCTGTAAATGCCCTTGGCCTCTTCTCATACTTGGCTTACGATCATGAAGCTGTACTCATGAATATGATTGTAGTTGTTGCAAGTGCTGCTACTCTTTCCCCGTGCTCCTGCCTCCGTTACTATAATTCTTGGTTTACTGTACTTCTCTTCTCGTGCGGAAGAGGGACCACTGCCCGCCCTCGATGAGGAGCACAAGCTGGGTAGCCAGGACCTCAGCAAACGGACCCCCCATGCAACGAATTGCTCGTCGAAACTGTGCTTTACACATGGCGCACACGAGGACCCGGCCAGGCGCCGTATTGCACTTCAGGGCTTCCCGCAAATGTCAAGAGGCTTCTTGCACGTAGCGTTCGGCCTCGCACACTCGCCCCGGTCCCGGCCGAGGTCACTCGTGCACTTTTGACGCTTACGCCGTTCCATGTTGCGAAGACGTGGCAGAGCGTTCCAGTTGGGCGATCTCGCCACAATCCCATGCACTTTTGCTCATTGTGGAGTGCGGAACTGTCGGGTAGTTTGCGTTGTCCTGGTTGTTGTGGTCTTGGAATTCTTTCGGAAGTGGTCCTGGCATGCTCTTGGAGTGTCCTCGGGGTGTTTTGGAATGCTTCTGAAGTGGCCTTACCCTGTCTGGGGTCTGCGCCGGCACACTGTTCCTCTTTCAGCGCTCCCCGATTTGAAAAAAAGTATTCAGAAACGTTTCGCCCGCCTTCCTGACGCTGACTCAATGAGCCATGGCAGGAACGGTAGGGGGAAGGGTTCAGCCAACAAAAGGGTTGCACTTGGAGGTTCAGGGTACTTTGCAAGTGTAGTTATAACCCAGCTCTAGTTGGGTTACTAAGTACCCTGAACCTCCAAGCAGGCAGCCCCAAGGGCTAAGGGTAGCAGCACCAGTTTCAGGCCATATGCCGGGAAGGAAGGGAGGAGGGGAGGCAGGTAGGAAGTAGGGTTGAGGATTGATGCAATAACGACACACACACAGACACAGGCATGTATATCTTTATCTATATCTATATCCCTATCTCTATGTATGTCTTCCTTCCGGCGCACATGATCCCCAAAAACTCTCTCTGCGCAAGCTGGACCCCCGAAGCTTTGTTTTTTCTCCCTCCCTCTCTCTCTCTCTCTTCCTTCCTTCCGGCGCACTTAGCCCCCGAAGGGACTGCCCGGATGGGCGTGCTCTTGCGGTCTGTCTGTGTGTGAAAATAGCAGCTGTGTGGATGGTGTTCTCCCAGACATAGACTGTAGTACACATAGAAAATTGCCATCCATCACAGTGTGTTATGCGTGTTCTTGCGGGTGTCACCAAAACTCCAGGGAGTGAGCCATGACTCTCTCTCTCTCTCTCTGCCCTCTGTGCGTAGCTACGTGTCGTGCCATGGGCAAACCCTAAACCCTAAACCCTAAACCCGAAACCCTAAACCCTAAACCCTAAACCCACAAAGCCTAAGTCTCAGCTCCCTAAGTCCGCCCACCTCGTCTGCGGAGGCGAGGCGGCGGCCGTCGGCCGCGAAGAGGCCGAAGGGCTGCTTCAGGTGGAAGTTGCCCCACTGGTTGGTGGCCTTTACAGGGTTTCGGGTTTCGGGTTTAGGGTGTCGGGTTGGGGGTTTAGGGTTTAGGGTTTCGGGTTTAGGGTGATTCTTGTTTTAAACGCTAAAAAACCCTAAAGGTGGAAGTTTTCCCCCACTGGTTGGTGGCCTCTATAGGGTTTAGGGGTTAGGGCCTCTTGCGCTGGTCTATTTCTTTCTTCACTTATTCATCCTTGTTACTTCTTTCATTTTTTTTGCGGGTTGGGGGGGGGGGGGGGGGGCGGTTTTCAGAGTGAAAGCCGAGTGTTCGAAGTGAAGCTTCCAAGACAAAGTCGGAGCTGCTGAGACGGCACCCACTGTCCGCCGGCCCGGGGTCGTTCCAGGATGGGCTGTTAGGCCTTCAAATCCCCATCATGAACCCTCGAAAGGGCCTTTTCAGGGATTCTAGGGTATAATCATAATGAATGCTATAAAGTGCCTTTTAAGGGATTATAGGGTAGAATGGTTAGAGACTTCTTGACGTGTTGAAACGCCATTGGGCCCATTTTTGGGGGGGGTGGGGGGGGGGGAATGCGACAGGAACCGCCGCATCATGACCAATAAATCTTGCAGAGACAGTTTAAACAAAAGACCACCTACAAGTACCCTTTTTTCAAACAATCAAGAAGACTCCCCCCCCCCCCCCCCCCCGTTTTTCGGACCTTGTTGATGTGAAGCAGCTGTTGGAGGCTCTTCCGGAAGGATCCCCAGTCTGCGTTCGCCACCTGGTGCCGGAGGTGGCGTTTCGCCGGCTTCGACTCTCGCGCTCGCACAAGCAGGAAGCCCAATGAGTGTTTAACTGTTTCGGTTTCCGCTCACAAGCCTAAACCCTATAAGCCCTAAACCCTAAACTCTAAACCCTACAAGCCCTAAACCCTTTAATTTGCATAAACCTCACGAGAAACCTCTCCTTCAGGATCACTTCATGCGTGTAAAAGTGGCTGCCTCTGGCGGCAGCTCTGACTTCATAGGGTGCTCCTCAAGCAGTTCGCGGCAGATGGGCTTAGGGTTCAGGATTCAGGGTTTACCTAGACCCCCAAAGCATGTAAAACCCTTGAAAAGGGCAATTATGTTTCACACCTTGCGGGTTTGGGGTGGGGGTTCAGGTGAAAGGGTTTAAGGTTTGAAGGCTTGAAAGGTTTGAAGGTTTAAGGGTTGTAGGGGTTAAGGCTTTATAAGGTACTCCTGGTCCTACTATTCAGGATGTAGCCTCCCATGTAGTATTGTGGTTCATGAGGGGATGCTATCGGAGTAGAATTCTGCATGTTAAGCCTGGGAACATGTACAGAAAGGCAAATGCTTACCGTGGGACTGTCGCAAATGCAAAGTACTTCAAATTTCCTTCCCGAAACCTTTGTTTAGCCTCCACAAGGAAGCACAAAACCTCGAAAAAAGCCCTACGAAGCCATCCCCCGTTAGGGAACCCGCCGGGCAAACCCTAAACCCTAAACCCGAAACCCTAAACCCTAAGACCTAAACCGATGCATTCTCCAGAATTTCCGGAACGAAGGGTTCGCCCACTCCGCTTCAAAGGGGAGGCAGGTAGTACCCTAAACGCCTGCTGAGTACCCTGACCCAAAATGGACCCGAGATATGGTGGGACTGAATTCTACCCAAAAGGTTAAAGTGAAAGGTTCTCGACTCAGCTCCTAAGCCCTTTTGAGCCTGGAAACTGCTTCACGCCAGGTCTAAGGCACACTTAGTGAGTAGAGCTTGGCAACCTAAACCCTGAACTCCAAGCAGATACGAGTTGGTACTAGTCTTACTAGTCCAGGGCCTCAACTTTCATCTCCCGACAGCCTTCGAACCAAAACATCCTACTTCCTCTTCCTAGGCTCTTCCGAGCTTCAACATCCTCAATCCAAATCCATAAACCTTATAAACCCCAAACCGTTTAGGGTTCAGAGTTTAGGGCTTTAGGGGTTGGCATCGAACTTTGCCCTGTCTCTTGGCTTCAACTATGCCATGCAGCTTGACAGCGAATGCCCAAAACTGAGCATGTAATCCAAGTTTAAAAGTTCCGGACAAGCACACGAACATATGCACACACTGCCAAGCAGACAGCCTGGTGTAGAGCTTGCGAAGAATAATAGCAATAACAGCATCCATACAAAAAACAATAATAATAATAATAGTAATAAAAATAATAATAAGAGTACGAATGATAGCAATATGAGTAAGAATAATAATGATAATAACAATAATAAGTTACGTATAGAATCAGCGCTCCTCTCTGACTCCATTCAGCTGCGCTTCAACTTGTACCGGTCCAGCCTGTCTAGGGGTTTAGGGGTCTCGGGGTTTAGGGTTTAGGCTTTGCCCTTGCGCAAGCCCTATTTGCGCCAGTGTAAATCTTCTGCGAAACTTAAGTTGCGGGGCTTGGGGCGGGCTCCCAGGTCTGTTGATACCGACCGTCGGGCTTCGCTGGTCAGCAATGGTCATTCGTGAGCGGGCCTCCTTCTCGCGCCAGAGGCAGAGCACGTGCAGACCCTGATGGGATGACTCAGCTCTCACTCCCAAAAACCCACCTGATTTCTGTAGGTTACGCAGGAATCTTCGATAAGGGTGTTTGAACAAGCTGGGGGTTCTTAATGACTTCCAATCAAGGTATATACCTGTGCTTTTCCAGATGTCTTCAAAGCACGCTTCAGTCGAGATTTTTTGGGGTGCGTGGTGCGAGCCGCCTGAAGGTAACGAGGCTCGTCCATTCGCTCAAAGTGCTCGCGATCAGTGAGCCAGTCGGCATATCCTGAAGCCCCTCCCTGGGGATACAAAAACCCTGCTAGGGGTTGAGGGTTTAGCTTTTTTTTGGCGCCACCCGCCCAGCTGACCACCACGGTTTAGGGCTTGGGTGTTGGTTTTTTCTTCTGCCGCCTGCACGGCTGAACTGAACGTCCACGTTGGTTTAGGGCTTAGCGGTTTAGGTTTTGGGGCTATGTGATTGGCAACAGGGCGGTTTCGGCCTTCACTCTGACCTCTCCCAGAAAAGCTGAACCCTAAACCCTAAACCCTAAACCCGAGAAAGCGACTTGTTAGGCTAAGCTGAACGAGAAGGACAGCAAGATGGAGAATAGAGAGGGCGAGGCAGAGGTCCGGAGGTCCGTGCAATCAAGTAGAATGACGGGTTTAGGGTTTAGGGTTTAGGGTTTAGGGTTTAGGGAAGTAGATCGAGGTTTGCATTTGCATGTGAGTCTACCAACCACCTCCCCAGGGATGCAAGGGGAACGCTCCGGTAGAGTTGCACTTAGGGTATAGGGTTTAGGGTTTAGGGTTTAGGGGTACAAGCTGTGGCTCCTATGGCAAGCCATGAGTGGCCAGAGGCCGTGAAAGAGGCACTTCAGCGGGGGGCGCGTGGCGAGTGCATCGTACATCATCGTACCAGAACACCCCAAAACAAGCCCATAGACAGAGAGCGAGAGAGGTAGAGAGAGAGAGAGAGAGATCCCAAAGGGCAAAAATGGCAACTCTCCGAGGCCAGGCAGCTTTCCTCGCATGGACTCGAAAAGATCGAGGCTCCCAGAGCCAGCAGAGCCAGCCATGCGACGCTGGAAGCCAAGGGCGACACAGGCATGGCGTAAGGGAAGAGGGAAGAGGGTTGGGGTTTCGGCGCTCACAGGGTTTAGTTGAGGGTTCAGGGGACAAATAAGAACAGTTACATTGAATAGAACATATATGTTTAATGTACAAGTGCAACTTTAAAGATATACATATGTCTAGAATAGTGACAGGCAGCCTATGACAGGAGGTGATGTGCCCTTGGTTTTGGCTTCATGTCTATATATCGCATCGACCTGAAGCGCGGCACCCTCCCGAGATTGCACGCACATGACGTGCATGCGTAGGTATACATCCACTTGTCTACTTGTAGATATTTCGGTCTATTCGTAGTTGTCATGCATTGGCAGACTTCTACTTTCGGGTCTTCATGTCTCTCTTTGAGGTGCGCATCTGTTCTGTTTGGAATCCGTTATTATATACGAATATGTAAAATTTGCAGATATTTGTATATGTATATATATATATACGTATATATATATACATACATACATAAAGAAGAACAAGTCAATGTCTCTTACAATTATGCTGATCTCAGATGCTGTGTTTAGCAAGGTGCAGCTCGAGGGTGGCTCAGGTCGGCTTGCAGCGCTCATGTTTGACGCTTTTTGGGGCTCAAAGGGTGTTTAGGGTTTATAGGGTCTATAGGGCCTTAATAGGGTTTAATAGGGTTTAAGAGGGCTTAATGGGGTTTCGGGCCTAGGGTTGAGGGTCTCGGCTCTCGCGCTCCCACAAAGCAGGCAAGGATTCGGACTGTCCAGGGCTTTTGGGGCAACATCTTCACAGGGCCCCAGCGAAGAGATGGCGCAGCTTGTCACCCAGCTCGGCTGCACCGTGTCGTAGCTCCTCGAGGACCCATCATCCCTTCTGCGGCTCTCTACATCTTCGTTGGTGAGTTCATATAAGCCCCCAACAAGTTTACACTCTCAGTTCTATAGGCGATTATAGTATCCCAAAAAGTGTAAAGTGTACTCACTCAGCTACCAAGGCATGTACTTCCACCAACCAATGAACCCCTGCCACATACTTCGGGGGCCTGCGCCATGTGCGCCAGCGGACTCGGCGCTCGCGCTTGCGGCTTCCGTTGACCTCGGGATTTGTCTCCCCAAAGCCCCCCCCCCCCCCCCCTTCCCTCAATGAAACAAAGACTTTGATTCATGTGTGTAGGCTCTCATGCCGCTACACTCTCGAACATTGCCCTGAGCGGCTGTCAGGAGGGTGACGGAACTCACCACCCCTGCCCCCGCAGTAAGGTATTGCCTCTGGGTGCATCCTAAAGCAGTTCGACCCTACGAGAAATCCTGCTTTTCTGGTGTTCTATCTACAGTATGCTTGCGTATGCTTGCCGTTTCTTGCGGGCTAACAAGAGAAACTTGGAGCAACGAACCCGTGTCCTGTCCCTGCAGCCAAGGCTCATGAGACGCTCCCACCGATCCTGCTCCAGGAGCTCTTGTTTTTGTTTTCCGTGTTTTTTTTTTGGGGGGGGGGGGGGGGGGGAGGTCGACGCTCACACTCGCACGACGGCAGGCTAGGCAATGCGCAAATGTCCGAAGAAGCTTCAATGCAGGTTTGACTCTTCGTCCTGCCCCCGAAGCTAAAACCCCAAATCCCAAAGCTTTGGAAGTCCTCCTTGCCGGACGCCGCCGATTTCGCCGGAGGCCCAGTGCAGTACCCAACAATGCGGCAGCGCGCACGGGCGCAGTGCAAAGGGCGTAACCTCTGCAAAGCAGGTGCAAGGAAGGTGTGCAGCGGGAAGGAAGGGCTCGGACAACTTCCACATGGTTTGCGTGTGGGACTCATGGCGTCGTGGCTATTGCTTGTGGCCAATGCTTTAGGAAAGCCCAGGGAGCACTTGCCATTGAAACATGGGTTCTTGACGTACCTCCCTGGAGCATTAGATGCTTCGACCGGACTACTGGAGCACCCAAAGTCTGAGTTCTTCTGCTTCCCGGACGCCCCCAATCCTCAAGCTTCAAGACACGCCTTGCAACCTACATAGAGCCTCTGAGGAAGTGAATTGTGGGAATGAGGGATGCCCTCCCCAAGCTGCCTTTTTGTGGTTGCCCACTCCAACTTTCAACCTCAAATTGCGGCTTGGCAGCTGCAAGGCCAGATGACCTGTCCAAGTCAAGAAGGGTTTAGGGTTTAGGGTTTAGGGTTTAGGGTTTAGGGTGGGGTAGCATGACGGCTTTGTGGGCGATCACATCCTCACGTGGGGATTCTGCGAAACTCTACCCCGATGGCACGAAGGGCAAAAAACAAGGGCTGCCTGTAAGCCCCGCACAAGAGAAGCCTACCCTGACTAACACGAGGATCCAAGGACCACTTCTTCAAGGCTCATGCTGTCCCTTGGCATGGCTTGCGGCCCTAAACCCCTCCCGCGCCCCTTGTGCTTTTGCTTGCACCCCACAGAAGATTCTTAACCTTCAGCCCCCAACTTTCAACTCCCAAATCCTAGCCAGAAACCCTGCCTCACCTCGTTGGCAACTTTCCAAGTACTTCGGAGGATGCTTGGGCGAATCACTGAGGTCACGGATGGGCGGGCGACAACGACGGCGACAGGAGCACTTGCCTGGGTATGAGGTGTTTGCGGAATCATGGGCGAAGTCTGCTTTGTGCGCACGTTTATAGGGTTTCGGGCACATATTAGGGTGGGCTTCCAGCAGCCCGTGGCGCGATGCGCAACAATGGAAAGGTCAGGCATTCGCTGGACGCTTGGCCGTGGCCATTCAGTGAAGTAGCCTGGGCCTCTAAGTATGCGTTTCTTTGTGCACGTGCAGAGTGACAGCTGCAGTTCTCCAATGTCGTGCACATGATGCAACAAGCAGGGCTTACAAAAACACCACTTGCAAGCAGGACTCGAAACTCCCCAAAAAACCTTTCTCCTTCAACTCCCGAGTTGCTCTTGGGGGAACAGCCGGCAGCATCGTCCGATGGTCCGAAGGTAAGGAGGCGCGGCAGCTACTGGTAGCGTTGATGTGGCAAATCCAAAAATGGCTGCGATATGCGGACCTGACATGATCTGACTATGGACAGGATGTGGCAACAACGTTGCCACAGTGCATTACCTCGCCCTTCACTGAGCTACTTTGGGACCTGGGTGGGCGGGGTCTTCTCATTAATTCTTGGGGGCGCCGCACTCTCTCTCTCTCTCTCTCTATGGGCGATGGAATGGGTGTCCTTTTTTGATCGCTTTCTGCATCTTCAAGCGAGGAAAAGGGACACCCCACAAGAAAGCACTTAGGGTGTCCCTTTTGCTCGTTTGAAGACACAGAAAGCGATTAAAAGGGACGCCCGTTTTGGATTGGCAGCCAACCCAGCTGATGCTCATGATTTCTCTCTCTCTCTCTCTCTCTCTCCCTCCCTCTCTATTTTAGGATTTAGGGTTTAAGGCTTCTATGCAAGAACCAAAGTAAAACCAAGTTGGGTGTCTCAAGGAGAGGCCAAGCCCCTTGCTTTCGTCGCACCTCCGGGTTGCCACGTCGCTCCTTAGCAAAGTGGGAGCTCGTACAGGGAGGTGCCCCCTTACTAAGTATACTAACTGTAGTTCAGGGACTTATAACCTAAATTAGGATCCGTATAACCCAATTTAGGGCTCTTCTAACTCTACTGATAACTATAGGGGTCCCCACCTTGTAGTGGTCCTTGTCAACAGGGTTGTGTATGGGTCGAGTCGGAAGGCGGCTTTCTGGCAAAACGCACATGACAAGCTCACCGGAACAAGGCCGAGAGCCAGTCCATTCTCGAAAGCATCGTACATTGCAAGGGGCGCTTTCTTGCTTTGAAGGAGTCCCTTACTTCGGGCTTCGCACTTGCCTTCTTCTTCCCTGGTCCTCTCCTTCTTTCTTTCTTTCATTCATTTCTTTCTTTCAGTCTTCAGGTGCCCCCGCTCGCTCTCTCTCCGTCTCTCTCGTCTGTCCCTCTCTCTGCTTATTCTCCTGCCGGGCAGAAGGGGCTTTAAGAGACCCCTCCCCCCCCATGCGCAGGTGTCTCTCTCTCTCTCTCTGTCTTTCCCTTGGCTTCCAGCAACGCCATCGCCTGGAACGCCCAGAAGTAGCGTCAGCCTCAGCCACCAGAGCTTCTCCTTTGGATCACGAGCCCGAGACTACCGACTGGGGGAAGATGAAACGCCTGCGAGTCCTGAAGCCACATTTCACCGAGAACACCACTCGGCGGCATGGAAGGCGTCCTGGCCCCTTGGGAGTTGCACATGTACAGGCCTCACCTATCATCATGCAATCTCACCTATGTTACCCTGCGGCCAAGCAACGGCATGCACATGCACGACTCGAAAAAGTTTCTCGCGTGTACTTGGCTATAGTTACTCTAGTACTTCTTGAATGTCGGTCAGCATAAAGTCCCTGCAATCCCCACAGCATGCGCCCGCCTGTAGCCGTCGAACTGGTACCGGAACAGCGACTTGCACTGGCCTGAGGCTGACAAGCCTCGGGGGTCGAAGATGCAGGGCCACTTGCACCCTTCAGCGAGCAAAGGCAAGCAAAACAGGCAAGACACCTTCGAATGAACTCGTCTGACTTCACCTCTGAGATCCTGCCCTGTTCCGATTGGGTATGGCAACTGTGCTGCACGCGGCCTACGAGGTTGCCTTGCTGTGAGACTCTGTGACTTGGCTTCTAAGAAATGCCACTCCAAACAGGCGAGTTTTACTGCAGCATCTTGCAGCTCGGCCTTCTAAAACATCACCAGGCATCACGATAAACATGTCACATCGAAAGCCACTTGGGAGTTTACGATATTGGGGTACCTTCCTGGGTCCTTTTTCTAAGGGGATCCTACTATTTGCGGGTACTTCTTGGGGGGGGGGTGCCCTATTCTCGTAGACCCCCACGTAGGATCCCAACTCAGTAGCCGTTTTCTTGCCAGGACCCTGGAAGCCAATCATGCTGGGGTCCGGGCGCTCTGAGATGAGCTGCACCTGCACAAGACTGTGGTGTCGGGCCCTCGGCACGAAAAGTCTGCGCGCAAACCCGGATTACAGTCTCAAGAAGGGGTTGAGGGCCAGTCCAACCACCAAGGCCCTCCGCCTCAACCTCTCACCTTGTGCCCGTCTTGTACGAGGCGTGTCGCGAGCATGTACTATACAGCTGGGCACAGCAGACCTTGCACCCTCGCGTCCTGCACGCATTTTACGAACCGAGCCAGCTGTGTCCAGGCGAGGTTTCAGCCTTGCGGAGCGATTGTTGAGACTTTCGCGCTTCATACGTCGCTCCTGTCGATTCGATTCCTTGCACTGTCCTGTTTCTGCAGCCCTGCAGATTCATATCGACCTGCACTCACGCTGGATCATCTACTGCTGCGCCGCGAGCCAAAACAATCGATGCGCGAACCTTGGAGAAAGGTGAGGCTGGAAAGCCCGTTAAACTGATCCAAACTGCAGCTCGACAAAAGGGCTGGAAGCTTGCTGTCGCGCAGGGGCCTTGAGGCGGCCTTTTAGGGTTTAGGGTTTAGGGCTAAGTTGCCGGGCCTTTACGAGTGCGGGGGGCGTTGACCACGTCGTCATGGTGAGCTCCGATCAGTCCTCCTCCATCACCTGACGAAGGTGTATACGCCTGGATCTCCTCCTCCTTCCTCCTTTCCACCGCGCGCATCATGTGCTCCCTCCTTTGCTTCTGCCACTGGCGAAGAGGCTGGCACTTGTGCAGCTGACCTCGTTGAGTCTCTCCCCGCCCCAAGTAGGGAGATCCCGGCCCCAGGGAAGACGGAGCGACCGTTGTGAGCTGGTGGTGCATCTTAAGAGTAACTTGCAGGTGCAAGGGCGAAACCCACACCTCCTCCAGGATCTTCTCCTGCAACTCCCAGGGACTCATCTCCCGGTCCAAGACCAACACCTCCTTTCACCGTCGTGCGCACACATCTTCCGCGGTCCTGGGCACTCTGGGCACTCTGGGCACCTCTCCACCTCCGCCATTGCCTGGCTCGGGGGCGGCCTGCGGCCGGGCGTAGCCGTCCATGACTGCTCTGGCTCAAGGCTAAACAGCTAAACGTCTAAACTTTCAAAACTCCGAAGCCGGATAAGCATCTAGCTGTGCCAGATACGGCCACCTTTATGAAGCCCTGATCCAAAACGGACTCCTCGGAAGCGTGCAGCCGGCAGCTTTGCACGAGCTGCCTCACGAAGCCTGCCTGGGCCAAGAAAGAGAAGTCGGTGGCAATCGCGTCGTGGAGCAGCTGCGGCTGCGAAGCATCTGAGGCATATTTCGAATAAAGGACACCAGCTTGGGAAAGTCGAGATCTATTTAAAAAGGGGGCTCACCACTGCTGAACAGCTAGCACATGCAACAATCCACAACCCTAAACCCTAAACCCTAAACCCTAAACCCTAAACCCTAAAACCCTAAAACCCTAAAACCCTAAAACCCTAAACCCCAACAGTGCCCCCTGGTGACCAGGCCTGGGCCCAGCTCCTCTTCGTAGGCCTGCAGTGATCGAACTCTTTTAATACTACGGTGATAGAAGGAGGGTCCCCTCGAAGCGACCCTGAATCTTATTCCCCTATATAACCCCTATATATATATATATATATATCTTATATAGTCCCTATTCTCCTACGTAGCCCATAAATAACCTCTAAGGTCCCTTATAAGGGTCCCTCCTTTGGTCCGTTGACCTTTGCGTCCAAACGTGGCTTCGTGACATTCGGGGCATGTCTCCACCCTGATAAGCCGCCCCACGGGGATCAACTCCTTCTGCACCACCTGCAGCACTTCCTGCCGAGCAAAAAAAAAACAAAAGAAACAATGTTCTTGCTAATAAGGGTAATATATATATGTATATATATATATATATCTTTTTTTTTTTTTTGGGGGGGGGGGGGTTCTTAAGCAAATGGTAGTAAAATGTTCTTCCTTAGAAGGGAAATATTACATAGGATTATTATCTTCTATTTTGTGGAGGGGGGGTTCTGAAGCAAGTAGTAGTTCGTCTGTAGGGCATCTTATGGGGCTTGCCACTTTCACGGACCCAGGCTGGCCATCGGGAGGTTGTACCATGTCCAGCCGGGGTTTACGAATTGTTTAGGGTTTAGGGTTTAGGGTTTAGGGTTTAGGGTTTAGGGTTTAGGGTTTAGGGTTTAGGGTTTAGGGACTAAGGCAACTTAGCATCAGCAAATCAAGAACGGCAGAAATAGCAGTTATAATGGTGACAGGAATCGTTCGGCGACTAGAAAAATCAAACAGCAGTAGTCTTAGCAATTGTAATAACAACAAAAGCGATATAGGGAAATAGCAATAGTACAGCAATACAGCAATAGACTTGTAAATGATTGAGATGGTTGATGGTTGGACGAGCAATCGAAAGTCGCATAGCAATAGTCGATTGGTTTAAGCACATCCCTTGCGGAAAGCGCACACACACACACACATGTCCCAACGGTGCTCGCGGCTCGCGGTAGTAGTAGCAGTAATCGTACCAGGAAGAAGTGGTAGCAGTAGCAATCGTCGGCGTCGTCATCAAATCCGTGGTGGTGTCAGAACCACAGTCTCAAGGCCTCGAACGGCGAGTTGAGCAGCGCAGGGCTTCCCGCTATCTCCCAGGCCTGGCGGCCCACGGGTTACAAGGCTTCGATTCGCTTTAAAGTTCGGGTGCAGGCATGCAGGTCTTTAGTGAAATTTGTGTCCATCTAGTGCGTAAGTAGAGTTTGTCAAATTGGACGGGCTGTGGCATTGCGGCAATTTGCGGCGTATCATCTTTCTACTTGAACATTGTGGAATTGCACAAAGCAGATGCTGAGTGCCAGCAATGCCTAGCCCACGCGTGTCCGACAACGTCATGCGGCTTTCAACAGACATGCCAGCTACCACCTATAAGAGACAACAACCTTGCGGACTGAATGAATCCTAAAAGGGTTGTGGTCGATATACCCTGACAGGGCATGGAGTCGCAGAGGGTATAGTCCCATTTTTTAGGGTTCACTTGAAGTCCCCAAGGTAGTGGCAGGGCTCAACCCTGGAAAACCGTGCGCACCATGCGCCGGATCAGGTCTGCGCGAGGCTCATCGGCCGGAACGAAGCGGCCAAAGCCTCAGCCGTTGTCTTGGCAGGCTGGAGATTGCAGCTACAAGGAGGGGCCACCTTACTATACTAACTGTAGTTGAGGGACTATAACTCTTATAACTAGGGGGCCCCACCTTGTAGAGCCAAGTGATTGCGCTACGGCACTTGAAAGCCACCACGCAATGCAGCTATGTCCTTGAGGATTCCGGCAGACTCTAGCGACTCTAGCGCCTTCATGCCACAAGCTCTTTGCAAGTCAGGCTTCTCGTCACGATATCGCCAGCACTTCTTGACCCGCCCTTAAGTGCAAAAACATAGCAAGATCACGGTGCGATCACCATGAACATGACTCGTTGCGCAATGGGCTCAAGTGAGACCTGTGCTGTTTCGGTCACGTGTAACTGATCCACACTCCAAGGGCCTTGTGTGGGACCAGCGTAACAGGCCTTACTGGAACCGGTAAGATCGGTAAGATATGCTAACCTGCATCTCTGATGCAGCCAACCCCGAAGCTCATGTTGCCCTAAAACCAGTTGCACGATCCCTTGGCTCACAGCACAAACTTGAAACGATGAGTATCAACGCCTGCGGGAGCCTATTAAAGAGCGCCGATGACGCTCTTGAAACATACCTCCCTGCAGTCGTAAGCTGGCAGTCTCGAGTCTCTGAAAGCTGCTTTCCTACTTTTGTAGGTGCTCAGATCACTCGAATTATCTCGAGATAAACATACAAAACCTTGAATCGCTCTCAACCCTCCGACTTGGGCTCAGCCGGCTCTGCCTTGACCTCCTTTGGTGGCAGCAAGTTCTCCCAAATCGGCTTCTGAACCTCCCAGATGCCTTTGGCGCATTTCTGGAAGGTGGCCTTTTCGGAGTCGGTTAGGGGCAGCACTGCCACGCGCTGCACTCCCTGGCTCGAGAGGCTGCAGGGAAGGCTCAGAAAGACGTCGCCCTCCACGTCGTAGAGGCCGCGCACGCAGGTAGAAACCGGGATGATGGTGCGGGTGTCGTTCAGCACAGCCTTGCAAATGTGAGCGGTGGACATGCCGATGGCCCAGTTGGTGTAGCCCTTGAGGCTGATGATGTCGTAAGCAGAGTTGACCACCGACTTGTGGATCTTCTTTAGCGTCTCATTGGGCTCTTCGCCCGGCTCCAGTAGTGGCAGTGCGCCAACGCGGACCGATGACCAAACCGGGATAGAAGAATCCCCGTGCTCACCGATGATGTACCCATGGACATTCTTGGGATCCAAGTCAATCGACTGGGCGATCAAAGTCTGGAACCGGGATGAGTCAAGGCAAGTTCCGGCTCCGAACACTTTGCCCTGTGGAAAGTCAGGACCCGCAAGCTTGGCGGCGATGGCCGTCATGATGTCGCACGGATTGCTAACAATGAGGATGGTTGCATTCGGGGAATACTTCAATACCTGGGGCATGATCTTCTTCATGATATTGGCGTTGCGGTCCACCAAACTCAACCGCGACTCGCCTGGCTGCTGGGCGACACCGGCCGTGATAACGACCATGTCCGAATTCTCACTCACATCATAGGTGTCCGAAGCCAGAATTGTAGTGTGCTGGTGGAAGGCACTTCCTTGCTGGAAGTCCTTCGCCTCGCCCTCCAGCTTCTTTGCAGCGATGTCAACCAGCGCCAGTGTCCCGCATATGTCCTGGTTCAGTATGGCAACGACGCAGCCCAAACCGACTTGACCCATTCCCACGACAGTCACCTTTTTGCTGCTGTGGTTGCCCAGCGGCGTCTCTTTGGCTGGCTTTTGGGGGATCGCCTCGTCATAGGGTATGGTGTTCACGGTCTTTGCTACGCGGAAGTCAACGAAGTGATCGCGGAATTGGGTATCCGGCTCCACAAGGTTCGGCATGGCACCGACCTGGAACTACCGTAGGTCGAAGTCTGGGAATCGGAGGCGAGCTTGAAACCTGTGTTTGAGCCGTGCATTCGCACGGTCTCGCATCTAGGGCATCGGCGTGGCTCGCGCACACACGCACACAGAGAGAGAGACACACACACACACACACAGAGACACAGAGGGACAGAGAGAGAGAGTGAGTGAGTGAGTGAGAGAGAGAGACACACATACACACACCCACACACACTCACACACACACACACACACACACGGGGAGAGTGCGTGCGTGTGTGTGACAGACACACGGACACTCTTCCTGGTGTTCCAGCGGCTCGTCTTCGTTTCTCTTTTGCTTATCTGAGGCTGCAGCTGCCGTCGCAGGGCCTCTTTGGCTCCTGGAGGCAAACGATTTAGGGTTTAGGGTCTATAGGGTTTGGGGTTTAGGGTTTAGGGTCTAAGGTTTGGGGTTTAGGGTTTAGGGTCTAAGGTTTGGGGTTTAGGGTTTGCGGCACCGCACCCTTTCTTTCTCCCCGTCCTGCTCGGAGAAGGCCCGGAAACCTCACAGCACCAGGTAGCGAACTGGCATCTACTGATCAAACACAGGGATTCTACGATGCACAGGCTGAAGTGTTAGGTTCCCCTACTCAGACCTGAGTGCAAGTGAGCAGCCGTTCTCCTGCTTGTTGCCTCCCACGATGATTTCCTGAGCTTGCGCCGCATGTGCCGCGAGCAGGCGCAGAGACCATGGAACTCAGCATGCCACACCCCGAACTTCGTCCCAACTTCCCGGAACCCCAAACCCTCCTAAACCCTAAACCCGAAAGGCCCTAAACCCTAAACAGCCGGATGAGAGAGGTGTGCAGGAAGGGCTGTGGGATGCTTTGGGCGAATCTTCAGCTGCGAGGGGCCAAATGGCTCGCAACGCCGTTCGCGAGCGCCAGAAGCGGAGGCTCCTGTCGCAGAGACATGTGGGGTTTCCCGAAAATAGGGGCGCCCTTTTTGGGAGGTCCCTTTAAGGGGATTCGTTTCTAGATGGGGTATATACCCCTGTTTGGGACATACCCACGTGTTTTCTGTCATGGCCGTGCGAAACACCGCCATGCCTTCAAGAACTCGCCATCAACGACCGCCACCTAGGACTCCAGTAGGGAACAGGGCAGGAATTTGCTCCGACATTCGCTCGAATTGCCCATCACCTTATTGCGTTTAAGGCCCTTGAGGCTCTCAGATCCCATCCATGAGGAAGTGCTCTCCCGCCTTAAGCGGAGTTGTGTGCGAAGGGGAGCTTCTAAAGGCAGCGTCCCAATACCCAGCATCTACAGTCCTGGGCAAAAAGCTGCCTGAAGCAACTCTTCTTGATATTTAGCCTCCATCTATGGCCCAGTGGTTGTTGAAAGTTGAACGCCAGCGGCGCCCATGAGCGTACCTCCTTAAACCCTAAACCCTAAACCAGAAACCCTAAACCCTAAACCCTAAACCCTCTGGATTTGTAGGCCCATGGCCGGCATCGGCCAGCCGCGTACGCCGTAGCCTCGAAGGAGCACACGACTGGGGGCTGTGAGAGGCTTATTGTTGCCATTCAATGGGGGCGAATGGCCCCCAAGAGAGTCCACATGCCAGGAGGGGCCATTGACCCCTTAGAAAGGCCCTCTTATCGGGTTGCCTATGCGGATTATTAGATATGCCCTACGTAGCCCATCTTGGTAGATCCTTCCTCAAGGCCGCAGCCTTCCGGCAGTTGGAAAAGCCCAGCGGCACTCGGCGCCTGAGCGGAAGAGACCACGGTTTTGGGTTTAGGGTTTAGGGTTTAGGGTTTAGTTTAGGGTTTAGGGTTTAGGGTTTGTTGGAGACAACTCAGCCCCAAGACCTGCCCGCAAAGTCAGGGCCTCTTTTTGAAGCAAACATCTCGCATCGCAACCTGTGCAGCTATGTCTCGCTTGCAAAATTTCCAGGTCAGGTCCAGATCTTTCCGCCTACATTGTACATATCGACAGGTACTTCAATCTCAAGCCTCACTTGTCGCCTCCACTGCAGGACTGGGATCAGAATCCTGGCGCTCCCCTGCCTATGCCACTTTCAGCCTTCGACGACTTGGGGGTGTATCACGGTCGCCCTCCAAGAATCTCCCAGAGCTCTCACATGGCTTCTCACCAGCAGTCCATAGACATGCCAGTGTCCCGATCCACAAGCTTTGCGACTGCGGAGCTTCGGAAGACCAAAGTTCAACCTTGCAAACTCCGGCTGCTCCAGAAGATTCCAGAAGCTTCATGCTCACCGCCGCGACACTTCGCCACTTAATAGACCGAGTTGTGGAGCGATGTCTGATGTCTGGCCTCCTCCATGCAGTGCCCGTACGCCTATATTCTGTGGAGTTCCGACAAGTTTCAGCTCAGCACCGTAGGGACTGCGTAGCAGCTCATTGATGAATGTCTCGCTCAGGAACGCTGAAGAAGCCGGAAACTTCACTGGCCCGGCGGCGACGCGTCGCAGACCCAGCGCACAGCCCGGGCAGCGCCGAGCCTAAGAGGAGCTCATGTGTGTGTTGGTAATTGCTATTAGCAAGTGTCTAAAGTTTGCTAAAATAACTTTTGTTTTGAGGAGCTCGAGATCTGCAGAATCACAGCCTTAAGAGGTCCAAAATGCATCCAATGCCCAAGTCTTATGCTTCGGTTCCAGGGCCATCTAGGGTTTAGGGTTTAGGGTTTAGGGTATGATCCTCCTGAACCCAAGCATGGAACATATAAAACATATGCCAAGGGCCTAGACATCTGGGGGTTTCCGAAAATGGGGGGGGGGGGGGGACCCTTTTAAGCGGAATACTCAGTATAACAGGGGAATCCTATACTACTTGGGGGTCTATAACTATTAGGGGGTCCCTTATGTTCCCAAAAAAACTCCCATTTAAACGGCGGTCGTTTTTGGGGGATTCTATTCGGGGTATTGAAGGGGTACCCAAACCCTAAACGCTAAACCCTAAACCCCCCCCCCTGCTGGGAAATGCCCATTTAAATTATGGGTCAAGCCACAAGTCAACGACGGCGTAGAGCTCAACATCTCGAGGGATGGATCGGGGTCCTGCGCAGACGGCAGTACCTGAGCATGGCAAAACGGATTTAAGGCTTTTAGGGGGTTTAGGATTTAAGGGTTTTAGGGGGTTTAGGATTAAGGGTTTTAGGGGGGTTTAGGATTTTAGGCTTTATTAGGGTTGTCGACTCTCACACTGGCATGCACGGGCGAGGCAACGAGCAGCGTTTTAGGGCTTGAGGGTTTGAGGGTTCGAGGGTTTTAGGGTTTGAGGGTTTTAGGGTTTGAGGGTTTTAGGGTTTTACGGTCTTAGGGTCTTAGGGTTTTAGGCTTTTCGGTTTTCGACTCTCACGCTAGCAGACGCACGCAAGGGTTTTAGAGTTTTAGGGATTGGGGTTTAGGGTCTAGGGAGTCTTAAGAATGTCAAGACGAACTCAGCTGTCTCAGCTAGAGGAAGTCATTGGCGCACCTGAGGCTGCTGCAGGACGGAAGGTCTTGATATGTCTTGCTCTTTCAATCAACTCCCTCCTAAAGTGGTTTCTGGATCATATAGCCGAATAGGGATTATGGTCGTGTTGGATATATGTCCCAAAATTAGGGTTCATGTGCCCCAAGGTTAATCAACTTCTGGTCGGCGGCACCATTCCGAAAGACAATGAGTTCGCCTTCCTTAGCAGTAACGAGCACGCCGATGATGTCGCCTCAGGAAGAAGCAGGGTGGGCTGTCATACCCTATAACCCCTGAAGGGCCATACACCCTAAATCCTTAACCCTACACCCCGTAAAAAGGATTTCCCTAAACCCTAAACCCTAAACCCTAAACCCTAAACCCTAAACAGGTAGAAGCAGAACTGTCATACCCTATAGAAGCCCCTTCACAGGCCAAAGGGCCCTTTTTGAGCCCAGGCATCTCTCCTTCAGGGCCTGAGCCAATTAACCCTACCACCCCTCAAAAAGGCCCTGACATCGGGCTTTATTCTGGGGATTCTCAGGCCTATGTAGCCCATCCTGAGAAGTAGAGGAACCGCATTCTGCCGGACTCTTCCTGATGCCCTGTGCTTACAGCAAAAAAACCCTCCGTCATCCTATCGATACACGTGAGTAAACACATGCATATATACATATATAAATAGGCATTATCATTCTTATCTTTCTCCACTTTACATGTATGCATGTTTTGGTGCTTATATGCAATGTCCTACTGGCTTCTGCGCGCACGTATCTGTTTACGTTTAGCAGTATAAGATAAATATATACACATCCGGTCACTTGTCGAAAAGAATGGTCCCTTTTGTTATGAAAGGTGACCCCTATTAACTATTCTTTCGGGTACCCAAACAGGGACCCTAATATATTGTGATGCATCAAAGCACGTAAGATTCAGATTCTGTCCGCTCCCCTTGGAGTCCTTCTTCACACCAGAGACTTGTCGCAGGGTTTAGGGTTTAGGGTTTAGGGTTTAGGGTTTAGGCCTACAAACCCTGTGTTGGCAAAGATGCCCGGAGCCACTTACATACCCTCACTTGACTCTTGGGCAACAGCCATATAACTATACCCTCATACTAAGATACAACATGACAATCATAACTATATATAAGATAATATGTAACTGTGAAAAACACTTACTAATTAGTAGATCCATATGTGTATATATATATATGTACATATATACACATATATATATATATGCTCTTGTGAACTGGACCCTGGAGCGATCCACATGTGCGCCTTCCATCAGCGATCGCGGATCCCAACCCACCTGCGTGAGGCTGGCACCTGAGAAGAGAGGCGCGCATGTGTGATGCCTTTCGGGACTTTATGGCCCTGAGCTTCACACCCCCGCATCAGCCTCCGAACCTGACTTCTAGTGCCTCAAGCTTCGCGCAAGACACCGCTCAAGACAGGGAAGCGTTTTGGGCTTTTGTGTTGTGGCTGTATTGGGCACTTGCTTAATTTCACATGCATCTTACGGCATGTGCCTCAGGTGGCCATAAGTCGTGCAGGAAGTACGCGCGCCAGCAGCGCGCTCAGCTCGAGGTTGCAGCGGGAGTGAAGTGTACTTCTGAGAGGTCTATAGTGCTCCAATGGGGTCGGGGAGTCTGCGGCTGTAAAGCCTGAACCTCGCATACCTCAAGAGCTGTGCTGGGCCGAGGTGTCGTGCAACTACGAGAGCTCTGCACACAGATCGAAAGTGCAAATTCTTCGCCAGCGCTTCAGGACATGGCTTGTCTAGAGCTCAGATTTGGGAGGTTGGCCCATAGGCACCTCCAGCTGTATACGCCAATGTTGCACTGAATGCTTATGGCTTATGAATCTGAAGCGCTGGAAAATGATACGTCATCTCTGGCAGGGCCTTTTCGAGAAAGTTTCAAACTGTTGCATGCTGGAGGGATGCCAAAAAACAAAGATGAGTCACAAGGGCTTACAGAACGGCATTTCCCCTTGTCACCAGAGTGAGTGACTTCACGACCTCTCCACTCTCCACGCCGGCAGAAAGGCATCCCCCCTCCAGATCACATCAAAGGGCAGCCATCTTGGCCGCCATGAAACATTGAACATGATGCTAGCCGTGCTTTGGCAGCCAGCCAGACATTGGCTGTTGCATAGGCACCGCACCTGGTGGCACGCCCGTCACGACGACTCTGGCTCGCTCGGGCGAAGCCCCCCGCACATGCTGCGCTTGCTCTTTAAAGCGCGCCAGGGGCGTCACGGATCGCACCACATTGCCTGTCTGTTCTTTGGACTTCTCCCTCCGTGGTGAGTTTGTGCGTGGAGCGCCACCGGGACCGACCTGGACAGAGCCACGGCCAATGAGGACCGAACCGGAAATCGGCATACCTGCAGCCGGCATTGTGCCTCCGGGCATCATCAGAACGGAGCCGCCACCGGGTTGATTTGGAGGAACCTGAACGGTGCCTCCTTGGACCACTGCCACAGGATTCGCAGGATCGCCCATGGCCGATCTGTAGGTCTGTAGCCCCTGTAGCCCCTGAAGCCCCTGAAGTGGCTCTCCCGGCTGCCAGGTGGCGCGGGGAAGCTGAACATGCTGCACGTCGTGCACCAGCACCTCTTGCGCGAGCTCCGCGTTGTTCTCGCGCAGCGCCGAGTTCTTCTCCCGAAGGGCCTGGATGGCGGCAATGAGCTGATGGTTCCCTGCCAACTCGTCCTCGCCCTGCAGGAGCTGGGCCAACTGCTCCATCTCCGCCTCCCCAGACCTCGCCCCAGCAGACGGAGCCGATGCGCTGTCGGAACGCACTGTCCCCTCAATGTCACCGGGCAAAGTCTGGGCCACGGTGTCATGGACATTTTTTTCCAGGACAGCAACTCTTTGCCGTAGTTCCTCGGGAATCAGCTGACGGCCTACGAGCCGCGGTAGCCGCTCTGCGGCCGTCGGTTCGCGGACGAGCTTGCGCTTCAACACCTCCACATCCGCCCTCAGACCTTCCATGAAGTTGTTGTCTCGGCCAAGTCGCGTGATCTCCGCCTCTGCTGCGTTGAGGCGTGCTGTGGTGGTGTCCCGGTCCCACTTGCGCAGCTCTGCTTCCAAAGCCTGAACGCGATTGCCCATGGGCGACATCGCACCGCGGAGGTCCTTCACCTGCGACTCAAGCTGCAGTGAGCGTGGCACCTGGCTGTCTGCTTGTGCCTCCAAGGCCTCCACACGCAGCCGGAGGGCCGCATCGGAGACCTGCTGAATTTCGCTGTCCTGATTTGCTGCCGTGGGCGAACCGGCGGCCGTCCTCCTGCACTCCGCGGCCAGCAGCCCTAGCGCGGACTGCAGCTCCGTGAGATCGTTCTTCGTTTCCTGCAAGGACATCTTGATTTCACTCATCTCCTGCGTTGTGCTACTTGGCTCCAGCTGCTCCAGCCTGTTGCACGCAGAGTCCACGCGTGTCTTGAGAATGCCGGACTCGCGAAGCCGTGAATCACGTTCGTCCGTTAGGCTCTGGGCAAGCTGCTTGAAGCGGGTCTCCACCTCCTCCACAAGCTCGGCTCGCAGCTCGCGATCGGCCTTCTGGATTTCCTGGCGAAGGTTGCTCTCTGCTTGCAGCATCGCGGTGGACACCTCCTCGATGCCACGGCCAAGATCCCCGGCGCTTTGCGAGATGACCTGGTGGAGGGAACGCTGTTCCTCGCTCGCCTGGCTCTGGAGGCGAACCTTCTCCTGCATCTCCGTGCAGTCCCTCTGCAGGGATTGAAGCAGCTTCTCCACCTGCTCCTGCGAATCGACACATCCAACCATGTCACGGCGGAGATCGATGAGAGTTGCTTCCAACTGCTGAACCTTCATGTTTTGGGGAGTGGCATCCGCAGGCACCTCTGCGACAGGCCTCGGCTGCGTCTGGAGGAGGTGTCGGGTCTCCTGCACCTCCTTCTGAAGCTGCTCGAAATCTGCCTCGGCGCCGGGGCGGAGCCATAGCGAGGCCTGCAAGGAGCTCAGCTGGTCTTTGAAATCTTGCTGCGACCGGATGAGTTCTGACAGCTCGGTGCCCTGGCTGTCGGCCTCACGCCTGATCTCTGCCAGCGCGTGGGCCCTTTGGTTGCTTTCGTTGGCCACGAGCTGCTCCAACTTCTGCTCACAGCCCGCGATGTCCCGGGTCAGGCGGTCTGCCAGACGGCTAAACTCCGTGCTGAAAGCGCTCTGCAGCTCCTTTGCCTGCCGTTCGCAAGCATCCGACCACCACAGGCGCTCAGCTTCCACTTCGGAGTTCTTCTCTTCCTTTCGTGTTGGTGAAGGCGTGTTGACCCATGCCGGTGTGGACTGCGGCCGGAAGACTGGTCCCACAGGCGGCTCGTTTGGTGTCACCAGCTTCGATGAGCCTGGTACAGAGTGCACCGCTCGCCCCTCCACAGGATACATGGCGACGGCGCACGGGGAAGAGCAAAATTGCACTTCGGATGGCTCCTGAGACGATGGGGCGGATCGTGAAGAGGTGCTATAGATCATACTTGTGCGAAGCTGGAACTTTCATTCTTGCAAGTTGAGAAGCACGACGCATGCCTTAAGCATGTGTTTGCAAATCCCGCTCTCTTGGGCCAACTGCTTGAGGTATAGAGTTTTTGGGGTCCGAGTCCGGACAGCATCTTGTTCTTTGGGTTCGAGTGAAAAAATCTGACGCGAGGGCGGCACTCTTGCAGTCCCACATCTGCCCATCATAGCCCACGCTCCACCTCACGTGCCGGATGCGGTTTCTTGGGGAGTTTGCTGTGCGGTACGAGGCCTTGGACCGTCCTGGCGGGTGACATCAAGAACTACGCAAGAGACATGGTAAGAATCGCCGGATCCCGCTTGAAGAGCCAAGTAGCGACTCATATAGATTGCTGCAGGAAGTCTCTACCACACAACTACACCTGGCAGCTGAACATGCCAGTGTAACTACCAGCAGATTCTGCAACTTGAGCCCCGAGCCTTTCATACCGGGTGTCGGAACCACTAACATGTCTGGCGCATCTCAAGGTGCAGCGCAAGGGACGTCTCTGAGATGTGCTCCGCGGTAGCCGGCACATTGGTCACATCTTCCGGGTGCGTCGTGGTGACACCCACCGTGAGCCCGTCGAGACTTTCGCCCGGCCGCACCTCCTCTAAGGCCACCTGGAGGTTTACGTAGGGGCATCTTTGCGGGTCTCTTTTAGGGGTCCCCTATATTGTCGCAAACCCCCACCTGCTTCAAGGGTCCCCGTGCTGGCTTTTGCTACTATGAGGGCCTTGGTATTCTGTTCTTTTACGTCACGCAGCTGCCCATGTCAACCCCCACAGACATAAA
The DNA here is from genome assembly GCA_905221605.1 of Symbiodinium natans. NCBI lineage: Eukaryota > Dinophyceae > Suessiales > Symbiodiniaceae > Symbiodinium > Symbiodinium natans. The sequence goes on along the minus strand of CAJNDS010000236.1, from coordinate 485,862 downwards.
CACCTCTCAACTCTGTAATGAGTATCATGATGTGGCAGGCTCTGAATCGTCGACCCCCCCAAGTCCCTCAAGGTCAGCCTCGAAGTACACCCCGGCTCGGCCCAGCACCAGCGGCCGAGTTCCAATCAGCACGCCATGCATCCTTTGTGTAGCGATGTTGGGGTTCAGGAGTTCTGGAAAACCCTTCCACCTCGAATTTCGGAACTGCCGCGCCTCTGCCAGCTGCACACATTGAGTCCGGTTTAGCGTTTAGGGTTTAGGGTTTTTTTAGGGTTTTGGGATCATGGTCCTCCATGCAGCTGGGTGGCTCCTCACCCGTGTCATCCAAATGTCGAGCCTGACGGCCGTCCTCGAAGTGGAAGCGCAAGCTCTTGAGACCCAGGCTCCAGCATGGGCCCACAACCCTACACCCTACAAACCTGATAATCCCTGTAAATCCTATAAACCCCTAGAAACCCTATAACCCCAATTCACCCTGTATGATAAACCCTATAAACCCTAAAGCCCTAAAATAAACCCTATGAACCCTATACCATATACACCCTAAACCCTACACCCAGATTCAGGGCAATGATCTCCCCCAGCCTCGGAGATCCAGAGCTGCTCCCCGGGTCCTGCAACTGATGTTTGTGCCAAAGGGTTTAGGGTTTAGGGTTTAGGGTTGAGGGTTTAGGGTTTAGGGTTTTGTTAGAGAAGTGATCAGATGAGATCTCATGTCCACCATACTTCGCCCTGTAATAATAACTACCCCACCCGGTCCCACCCCCCCTTTCCTCTAATATAACTGCCTTTTCCTCTAATGTAACTATAACAGGGGTATTTAATATTGGGAGGGGGACTAGTGCACTTGGAGTCCAGCACTTCGGAAGCCGTCTGGCACATCTGGCTGCTTTCGTGGTGGTGGGGACGGTCGAGGGCGCGGTGGCAGCGAACTGGCAAAGCCAAACAGACGCATCTCTCGAACGACTTTCTTTGGCAAGATGGGATTGTGCTCTTGAAGCTGCTAGACTTCTAGCCACAGATAGCCACAGCGACTTCTCCGTCCCTTTCCGCAGCTTAGTAGGTGCCTACTACAAGCAAGATCCTTTGCTTGCATGTGCATTTGCAGATATGGAGGCTCTCAGGCTCTCTAAGAGCACCTCTGGTGCGGAACCAGCTGCAGCCAACGCCCAGCAGAGGCCGTCTGCCACTGTGCTTCCACTGAGGCGGCAGCAGAGGTGCCGTCAGCCAGCAATCCTGACAAGCGCAGTCCGTGCTCGGCTGTGGTGTCCCAGGTTTAGGGTTTAGGGTTTAAGGTTGAGGGTTTAGGGTTTAACTTTGAGTCAGATGCCATATGGGGGGGGGGGGGGGTTCCGAAATCAGGGTTCCTTATTTGGGGTCCTTGTTTTCAGGGGAGACTACTACTTGGAGATCTATATCACGACGTGTGATCTATATTCGGGGTCCCAATGTCCCAGCGCAGATAAGTCGGTGCAGCTGCTTGAGATCTTCTATACTCCCCGCAGAACCTTGAAAAATGTCTGGTTTTTAATATCCTCTTGGGTTCTATATAAACAAAGAACTAATTCGCAAGGGGGATACAGTCTTGTGCTCGGGAGGTGCCAACATTGAGACCTCAAAGCATCTCTCTTCGCCTCGCCTCTGGGCGACCTGAGGTTCCCACACAAACCTGCGAGAGCTTTAAACCCTAAACCCTAAACCCTCAACCCGGCAGAACAGAAAAGGCAACCAAAGCTTGGGATGAAGTCTTCCTCCCCGTCGAGTTGGCATGCCCTTGAGCACAAGAGGGACACGCATCCCTAAAAACCCCATAAACCCTACAAACCCTGCAAACCCTACAAACCCTATAAACCCTATAAACCCCAGCCATAAACCCTAAATGAGGAGACCTGGGCATGGAGGACATCAGGCCTCGGCACTCTGCGATCATTGGGGTCTCTCGGCTGGCGAGGCGGTCGACGCGCAGGGTTTTTCCAAGTCTGCTTGAGACCCTTTGAAAACTTATTTGAGAATAGGTTCCCTTAAAAGGAAGGAAGGGGAAATCCAGGCCAAATTAAACATGAGCCCAACGCGCAACCCAGAAGTGTAGAAAGGGCTGCAAAGAGGTCACGTGTCACTGGAAAGTCCCCGTCCTGTAGAAGCCATGTCTTCTTTCTCTTCTTCGATGCTGCGCAAGCATGCCTGTAGTGCTGTAGAGTGGGGGCAGGTGCTGAAGAGTCATAGAGTTGCATTCCAGTTCCAACAGTTTGAGGCCCTCAAACGGCGAAATCATCCCGACTTCCCGCCAGGTAGCTTCTGTTTCGCGAAGCCCAGGTGACAGCGCCGCGACAGCGGCAAGGAGTCCGGGAGGTGCGCTGCGTGCCGCCTTCAGGACCTCGTGGGCAAAGTGCTGCTCGAACTACAACAGCACAACTAGATTCAGAAACTTGCATCATTAAGAAAGCCCATCCATGCAGCACCTGGCATGCGGTCTTGTCTGGCGAGCTTCAAACTGCCAGCGACCATCATCGTCCGACCCGCCATGGCGCTGACACAGCAGCTGCCTCAGCAGCCAAGTGAATGGGTGGGTATGGTCTCTGCCGAAGGAATGTACTGAAATAGAAACCTTCATACGAGCCTTGGTTGAGAGCCCTTTTCGAGGTCCCTCTTCTGATGGTACCGCATTCTATAGGGATCCTAAAGGAACCCTTGTAATTGAGAGAGCCACCCATATATGGTCTATGCAAACAAGCAACAGTGCCGTGGCCACATCGTACCATGCGTTGATGCGCCCGTCGCTTCGTATTCTAGGCCGAGCGCTGCCTTCAGTAGAGAAAAGTCATAGGCCTGGAAGCCTGCTGGCACTATGAATCTTTTTTGTCATAATTAGGCTGCTAGCGTAGTAAACACCGTGATAGCATATGCACATATCCGTCTAGCTGACGCATCGAATTCCTTGCGGAGGTTGATTTTTCAGGTTCGTGCGTCTGCACACGATCATGTACAACCAGTGCCAGAGGCGACAGTTGGCATGAGGGCATGCGGCACACATATCATCAATGACAGCTCGCCACTGGCCTCGGCCAATCTGCACCGGGCAAGCGCAGCCTTTGGTATCGCAAATGGCGCACGTTGGCGGCGGCATTCTTTCCTGGGCAGTCCCGGCTACTGTACACACAAAGCCAATGGCAAGTGCAGAAATTTCTGCATGACTTCATGGCACGCGTGCGCTTCCGTGGCCAGCCTATTTGAGGCCCGACAGCAGGGGCCACTTGAAAGCTGCGATCCCCATAAGTTCCCGACACACCATCAAGCCAAAAAAAAAAACGAATCCTAAATACAATGCTAGTACTAATAATAATCCAGGCTCTGGGGTTGCCGGCTCCTGGGCTTCTTTGGGAGTCCGTGGGGCTGCGGCACACAGCACTGCAGCCACCACCTCGAGCCATGCCCGGAGTTTGGGGGATTCGGGGCTTTTGGTCGGATTTTTCAAAGCAAATGAAGACGTGAAGGGTCCAGGGAGGGGGAGCAAGGGGTTCTAGCAACCATCTGTGCACTTCGGCACCAGAATGTGAAGCCGTTCGCCTCAGAATGTGTACTGCGCACAAGAACCAGGTACCAGACCCCGTCTCTCCCAGATCCCCCAATAAGCCTTCACACCAAAACACCCCTGCACACCCCAACAAAACGTACCTAAGCACAATGGACCGCCCTACATGTAAACCCGGCCCAAAACACCCCACAGCGACGACAAAAACTGTTCCCAGAACCTGTCTGTGCATTCCCGGGGCCTCCTGAAAGTCTGCATCTGGCAAGTCCTGCGCGAGAAACGCTTCTAAACAACATTTTGTTTTCTTGAGTTCTATTTTGAGATGGTCTCCGTTATACTAACAATCCTTAAACTAGGGATATACTGGGGGGTACTCATCCCTATTCAGGACTGTTAGTACAAGGGGGAACATCCCAAGTTCTATTCTGTTCGAAATGGGCCATCCCCTTGAACACTGTCCTGCTGTTGTGCGGGTCTTGGTCCTGAGCTCCATGCCAAACCACGCAACAAAGGCGGCACCGTGCCCAGTCAGGTCAAGCGGCTGCTGCGGGCGAGAAGGTCGCGGATTTGCTCCAGGGCATCTTTGGCAGGTTCCTTGAACAGCGCCGCGTCCGCGAGCAGCAGCATGACTCCCAAAGGGTACCGCCTGACCATGAAGCAGCATTTGGCATTCCATTCTGGCAAGCTACTAAGATACCCTAAACCATAAACCCTTTTTCAACGAGGGCTCTCTCACGTGCCTCGAGCTTCTCACAACAGCACTGGTTTCAGACCGTGTTTGTCCGATTTGCCCTAAACCCTATAAACCCTAAACCCAATGAGTTGGGCAAGCGACAGCTGGCGGCACAGCTCTTGGCAGAGCTGAGCGTGCTGGGCGCCATAGCGGCGCAACAAAGCATCCGCCAGCAGGCAGCGACCGGCCTCAGAGCGTTCTGGCATGCTGAACATCTGCCAACAAAAACTTTGAGTCCAACAAACCGCCAAGAGGTCCAAAAGTCCCATTCAACGTTCACATCAGCTAGAAAATATGTATGCTGCAAATGGCACTAAAAACAGACACCCGCAACCCCTCTAGTCATCTTGGCTCACCTTTCTCTTTCAAGTCACAGTGCCGCAGCCTTCAACTTGGGAGCCACAGATGATTTGAAAGATGAGCCCCGGAACAAAAAACAAGCGAAGCAAGCTTTTTGAAGTGCATGACCAGGATGGGCTATTGGGCCTTTATATCCTCATATTGTTCCCTATCAGGGGGCCTTTCAAGGGGATTCAAGGGTGTAATAGCCCATCCTGGGATGACTCCCTCGCCCAGGTGCCCGAAGCGGCACCGGTACAAGCATCTCAAACGGGCGGCGGTGCAGCGCAAGGGCAAGGACGGCCTGCGAAAGATTCGAAAGAACTGGGACGTTGCTTTTTTCTGAAGTTCGGGACCCTGTTTAAAAACAATTGGGGAATTGAAGGGGGCTCCTATTTTGCTGCGGAGCCCTTTTTTCTGCGGGTACACCCAAAACGGGTTATGATTTAGAAAAGCTCGTGCTCAAGTTGCTCTCCAGCCGCGGATGAGGTTCTCTTCAAAGACACGTTTTCTGGGCTCGGATGTTGACAGGGCAAGGGGGGCGGATGTCGCAGGAGATCGCCGCTTGAGCTGTTCTGTCCCAGAGTTGCAGCAGGGCTTAGTGGCTTAGTGGCTACAAGCGCCAGGGACCAAGCCTTCAAGAGTTCTGCGAAGCCGGGTCTGCTCTCACCTCAAGGCGATTCTGGCTGAAGCGGGATTCTGGGGGAGGCAACACGCCCCAACTTGACCTCAGAATAGCAAGAGACAGGCACGGGATGAGAAACCATCCCACAGGCGGCAGATTCAGTTTGTCCGACCGACCCCTAATTACCCTCCCGCCCCCCACGAAGTTTAGTTGTGATCGAGGGGCACGTCGGTAGCAGCTTCATCGTGTACTGAAGCAGCTCTTGCACTAGGGAATCCTGGGCCGAGGGGGAGGGTAGGTAGAGCCCGTGCAAACTGTGCGCTGGCATGCCCGAAAAAGCTGCTGAGATCTGAGCCCGGCGATGTCGCAGCGAGGAGGTTGACCTTAAGGAGGAATTTGGGCTCCTTTTGAAAGGGGCACGAGAAGCACCCCCCAAAACCCCAGCGAGTTTGAGGCCGGGCAGCTCAAAGGTCCAGGACATCCAGTCCACCAAGTTCCAGGGCAACACCTGCCATCTGAAGCTTGGAATCCTTGTGGTTTAGGGCTTAGGGTTTAGGGTTTAGGGTTTAGGGTTTAATCTGAGCATAGGCTGGGTAACACTGCCATGGGCTCAGGTAGGAGGAGCAGAAGCCAAAGTCTTTTCGTTCAAGTGACTATAATATGGCGGCTACTGGGCTACCAAGCGCAGGGAATCTGACCTGCCCAATAAACCCCCTAAACGGCCCTAACCCCTAAACCCTAAACCCTAAAACCCTTGCTTTCAAACGTTCGCCCAAGGAAAGATAGCGGCCCCTTCCTTCGGGAAGCCCGTCAAGGCCACGTCGAAGACTTCTCCTGCGGTGCGGGAGGCTAAGCTGAAGGCAGCAGAATCACACAAACCACAATAATAATACTAATACTCATAACAACAATAATAATCATAATCACAACAACAATAATAATCATAATTAAGAATCATAATACGAAGAATAGTACGAATAACAAGCATGTCACTAAAAAATGATCATAATGTTCATGAGAATTAAACGAAATAGAATGGGAATGGTGCAGAGTCCGGTATATATTCGACTCAAGCTCCCCGTCTCCTGGCGTGGCCACATTGCCGCCACTGGGCGCCAAGCCCTGGGCAATCAGCGCCTGGAGTGGGCCGCAGCGGTCCGCAGCCAGGGCAGCCAGGGCCGCCTCACATGAAGCGGATAGGTTCAGGGCTTGTAGGGTTTTTAGGGGTTTTAGGGGTTTAGGGTTATAGGATTTAGGGATACCTCCCTAATTATACAGATTACATACAGGCTAAGGCGTCGTTTTGGGCATCCGCATAGCTGGACGAACCGCTCAGCAGGAATCCGACACTCTCTCACAGATTCAAGCATTCTCGCCACTCTGGCTTCAGCACACATGAGATGATTTCGAGCACTCGGCTCTCCAGCCAACCAGAGCAGAAGTCAAACCCAGCTTCCCCTCAAGTTGAGCGCTTGGGGTTTATAGGGATAACTCCGTAATTATACAGGCTATATACAGACTGCCTCTGTCAGGCGCACTCTTCCCCAGAGCACGCGTGACAGCAAGTGCTCTTGGTGACTCTGTCAGATCTCTCCACCTGCCCTCCTTGACACAGAACTCGCCCTACATCGTCACATCTTCAGCAACCGTTCTCCTCTCCACTCTCCTCTCCCTCCTCGGTGCCTCGCGCCAGCCCTTGCCACTCACCGGCTGCAGTGGCGTTGCCGGGCCAAGGCTCTTCACGAAGGAGAGTACTTCCCGCCAGCCAGGGAGACCTTGCGGCCCAGCCCCAGGCACAGGAGGGTTAACGAACGTTACCGTGGGAGCTTTGGCTGAAACGGTCGACAGACAGCTGCTGGAAAAGCTACATGGTCTCGCTCACAGCAAAACAGCCCTGTGGAAAAAACCATGCCGACACACGTGGACGATGTATCTGCCGACAATAAAGGCAAAGCCCAAGCTGCTCGCCACGAGGCCATTGGCCCAAAAGCCGCAACGCTCGGCTGCTAAGGCATCGCCTTCGGTCAAACCTCGGTGTCCGAGCTCTTTGAGCGCAGGAAACAGAGTCTCGGCACGCCATTGCACGCCTCTGCTGCATTCGGCTGCCGGGCTGCAAAGCTGGCACAGTGCCAGTGCCGCTGAGGCAGGCAGGGCTGCACCAGGTGTCGCACCGCGGAGGTGTGCTGCAAGTTGAAGCCTGCGATGGGAGGCTGCTGAGACTGTAGAGACTATAGTCCATGGTGCGACTGCTGCCATTGGGAACAAGTACATTTTACATTTGTGGATATGCTGAGGCTGATGAAGGTTGGGTTATGCAATCCATGGAGAGCAGTCAGTGCATCTGCTTTTGGGGACTGAAGGGCTCAGGGCTGGGACCACTTCGGATGGACAAAAACCCCACACCCAACCCTCTGAATCCCATAGAGTCCGAGAGCCACCTGTCCCATGGCTTCAGCTCACTGGACTCACTGCAGGCCGAGGGGGTGAGGCCGATCGCTGGCCAAGCCTGCCACAGCAAAGCTTAAGCGTTTTCTTTGGAGCTAAGCCTTTTTTTTTCTCTGTTAAGTCTGTAAAAAGAGGTTGCATTGTTGGGCTGGGCTTTCATTGGGTCTTGAAGTCTCTGGGAGCTTCTCCGTCATCATGCAGATCCGGGCAGTTCGGGAGTCCTCACTGGCCACGAGCAGCTCCAAAGCCAGCGCCGCGGTCGAAGCAAGGTCCGCTGCCCCTGCCTCCAGCCTTTCGCAGGCTGTCAGCTTCATGAGACGCGCGGGATCTTGACAGAACAGTTGACACACAGAAGCAAAAAACAAACACGCACACGCAGCGCAGACAGAGACGGGGGCACACTGACGCTGTGCAGCCTTACACGGGTGGGATGGTGCTACAGGGTTACATAGTAGGTCGTGCAAATTGTGCAGCACCCTGCAGAAGCAAAAAAATGTGCTCTCGGCTTTGCAGCAGGTGGGGTTCACTGATCCTTTTTCCATGCCTCAGAACCGACTCCGATCCTCTTCAATCCTCGATGCCCCACTTCGACTTCACAGCCTGAGGGGCTCGGCCGATTCACTGACTGACTGCCAGACCAACCAGCTCACCCTCTTTGAACAGAGGCAGCAAGACGCCGTTTGGGTTTTTGGAATGATTGATCATTGAAACTGCAGGGTAGAAGTTGGTGTCCCCACCCAGCATCCGGTCCTCGCTGTGCTACCTCCATGGATGTTCACACTCACTATGCCGCGAACGTAGGAGTGGCTGAGCTCAAGCCTCTCCGCCTTGGGAAAGAAGTCGGAGTGCTGGCGCAGCAAAGGAAGCACACAGGATTGAAGCCCATCAAGCAAGCTGCTGAGACTTGCTGTGGGACGCTCCTTCCCGCGAACTCGTTTGACCGCTTCGCCCTGTGGTGATGGCAACTGGCCATGTGCCTCCTCACGGGTCTCGGTCGTGGTACCCTTCGGCCACATGTGAGGAGAACCAGCCTCAACCCATCGATGTCTTCTGCGCCGTACTCTTGCTCAGAAACCAGCTTCAGGGCCTTCGTCAGCAGGCAATTCTTGCGAGTTGTTGTTCTTGCAGAGCCAGTCTTCTGGGACATGCATTTCTGCATCGCGAGCTGCTACTTGGACGTAGATGGCCGGCGCCTCCTTCTCAGCTCTCGCGCGCGCTCCCTGCCGAGGCGCTTGGGCTTGCTAGCGACATCTCCATCTGCCTCATGCCTGATTCATGGTTGGGATAGTGTTAAAAAATTTACATGTTTATTCCTTATAGGGTTTAAGTACCCTTAAAAATCCAAAATGGTCCCCAACTATTTGACGGAGCTCTGGCGGCATCTCCTGCATGATCCGCTCCAGGTGCTCGAGCGGCATCGAGCCAAGCTGCTGAAGGAGCAACTCCATGGCTGGGCTGTTGCTTCAGGGGATGGGACCCTGCGCAATTAACATGTTGAATTTTACAGCTTCCTGCCACTGAGGTCCACCATAGTTTCGGCACATTGGTTTCAAAAGAAACGAGAAACTGCATTCGGAGGCTCTCATGCGAGCTTTGCAGCTTCAGCACCTGGCTGGCCTCCCCCCGTTTGCTTCATGGAGGCTTGGAGACACGTAGCTCACCCAGCGTGAAGTGTGCCAAGAAAGGAAGCACGCATACCCTGCAAACTCCAAGTCCATGGACTGACAGAATTCGCGCTTTACAACCTACAGTGCCGATCAGCTGGCGTGTTCGATCTCCGGTGCAATTCGGTGCCCCCGGCCTATCTGCCAGCCACGGCAGTAGGGCGGTGCCTTGCTGGCACACGCTGAGATGCCCAGGCGTCTCCAAAGCCTTTGCAACTGGACAGTCAAGTCGACCGCGGCTACTAAGGTGATGGAGGCAGTTCGCATGAGCCCTGCATTCTAGTTCAGATACATATATACATAGATATGATGAAGTTTGTATATATATATATGGACTATACAGACCTTTTTCTTTCTCTCTCTCTCTCTCTCTCTCTCTCTTTGTTGTTCGTTCGTTCCGTCCGTCGGCCTGCTTGCTTGCTTGAGCGTTTGTGTGTGCGCACGTGGCCTCGCCGAAAAGGCCAACATGCCCCCCCCCCCCCCCCCGGCAAAAAAAGGGGTGCCCCACAGCCCTAAACCCTAAACCCTAAACTCTAAACTCTAAACCCTAAAGCAAAACATCCCCAAGGCCGCCTGCACCACAGGCTGCAGGAAGACTGGGTCGAAGGCAGCGAGGCAGGGCGGCACCTTAAGAGTTTCTTTTTTTTTATACCGCTTTCAAGTTGAGGGTTTAGGGTTTAGGGTTTAGAGCTTAGGGTTTACCTTTTTGAATTGAGTTTGGGTTTGAGGGGTTTATAAGGCTTGTATATTTCTTCATGTCTGTACATTTCTTTTGATTGTGGCGGGGAAGGGCAATCAACCTGGTGCAGTAGGGTTGCGCGTCTCCATGGCCACCCCAAGCAGAAGCCCGGAGGTCCGGAGCTCCGGAGGGTGAACCCCTGGTTCTTAGTAGGGAATGAGGGAATGAGGGCCGTATATATATATATATACATCTATATATATATATGTACCCTTTCAGGGATTATATAGGGTACCTCATTCTCTCCTTCCCTGCTAAGAACCAGCCAGGTGAACCTCTCAGTGCTGCCCTGCCACACCCGCTTCTTTGCCGTGACGTGCGATCTGCTCCAAGGACTGGAGCCAAAGGCTCGGAGAAAGCAATCCTGGAAGATCCAAGCGCCCCAAGCCGAAACCTAAAAAACACCCAAGCAGATCGATAACATGTCGTGCAGGCACAGAAAAAGCCTGTTGGCAGACTGTCGCTGCGTAAATGAATACCTCAGCAAGCAGGAGTCCATGGGGTTACTGTAGCTTCAGACCCGTCTCTCAAGAAACCAGATTGCAACATTTGCCCATATTGCCCGCAAGACAGCCAGACCCTGAACCCTAAACCCTAAACCCTAAACCAATGTTGTGTCCTTCGATGTCCTGGCCACTCTGATCTGCCTGCAAGGCTCGCAGCTGAACGCAAGGGGCAGTAACGAGGATTGAGATGTTGGCGAGTCACGTGGCAAAGAGCCTGCCCACCAACCAGCTAACCCCATATTGCTTACAGTAGTCGCCCTAAACCCTATTTTCCTTCCGGACCCCTAAACAAAGCCCCGCACTATGTGCAGGGTAGGGCCTGGGCTCCGGAAGATAGCTCCTCGTGGACATCCCAGGCCGCCACGGGAAAGTTGGACAAGGGAGCCTTAATCACTCCAAGAATTCCTTCATGAGGGTTGAGGGTTTATGGGGTTTATGGGGTTTACAGGGTTTAGGGTTTGGGGTTAAGGGCTTAGGGTTGAGGGTTTAGGGAAAGAGACACAGCGCCCAGTTCAGGAGACTTGCTTACAGCAGAAGCCACAGATCAGCAGAGGTTCATCCACGAGGCGGACGCACAGCCAGAGCCTGCCTTTCGTCAGTGTGCTGCTATTGTGTGGCAGGCCGCTCATACTCTATTAGGGTTTAAGGAACTCTGCAAGGGTTGAAGGAACTCTATTAGGGTCTGAGGAAGTCTACCAGGGTTTAAGGAACTCTATTCGGGCTTAAGGAACTCTACTACTAGGGTTTAAGGAAGTTTCTTAGGGTTTAAGGAACTCGTCTCGTCTGGCAGCTGCACCAGTGCATCCTACAAGCTTCGGGTAGTTGCTTGTCAACTGCTGTTGGATAGGTAGATAGACCGTATTCAGCTGATGTAAAACCATACTAAACCCACACTTGGAGGTTCGGGGTACTTGTAACACAAAAGAATAACCGCACTTTTTATTCCGTAAGTCCTCTAAATTGGTTACAAGTAGACTGATGGTTGGGGCTAGAAGTGCCCATCGACCGCCAAGTCGTACCAGCCTTTTACGAATTTTCAGCCCACTACGAACACCCGGCAGCGGCGCCTGCGGCTAGCGCTGCCCCACGATCCGCCTCGAGCCTGGGTCGGTTGAAGCTACGGGCGCTTTGCAATCATATCATACATATATAAACAGAAAAAGGGAAAGAGAAAAAGAGAAAGAGAAAGATAAAGAGAAAGGGAAAGAGACAGAGTGAGAGAGACACACTCATTCTCATTATGACAATAAATAAAGCATGTGCTTGTATATACCTATACACTACACACATTCTCACATGCATGCATGTACCTATATACACGCATGTTTGCCTCCTGGCTTGTCTAACTCCCAGGATAGTTGCTGTAGCTCGCTGGGACAAGCTATGTAGCTCTTAAACACTTCAGGGCCGGCAAGCCCAAGAAAGAGTGCTCAGCAGGAATAAAACCCTAAACCCTAAACCCTATAACCCCTAAACCCTAAGCTGCGCCCAGGACCGGCCGAGCCACTGTTGCTCCTCGAGGTCGGAGACCTCCGCCGAGCGCAACTGTTACCCGTTCGGGAATTGGGGATGGGACGGTTTAGGATTGAGGGTTTAGGGTTTAGGGTTTAGGGGAGGATACCGGTTCTTGACTACGGACTACGGCTAGTAAAGGTACACTGTAGGGGTCGGAAGAATTACTAACAGTCTTCCCTTCGGGTCCCTTTATACTTATGCTACAATGATCCCTGAAACCTTCTTCTAGTTATTAAGGCCCCTGCATTACCCAGCAACCATCGGCTTGTACTGGAATCCTCGGCACCCGCCCCGAGCTTCCTCGCAAGCCTTAAGTGTCCAAGTGGCCCACCGTCGAAACTCGGCTTTGTGCCTCTCGACCTCCTGCAGAAACTGTTGCATAAATAAGAGGATAATAACAGTCATACGTGTATATATATATATACTCCATATATATATATATACTGTATATTTGTATTTATATTTATATATTTATATTTATATTCATATATTTATGCTTATATTTATATTATGATCGCAAGTATATGTATATTTATATTTATATCTATATTTATCTTTATATTTGTATTTATATTTATATTTATATGTATAGTTATATATGTTGTATTTATATTTTTCTTGTTGATATTCATTTGTTGATATCTATTCTACTTGTATATCTTTACATTGTACATTTCTACATACTAAATCGTCTGTCGCTGGGCCTCATCACCTTCTGTGGTATCGGCTGCCATGGCAGCGATCACTGGCATCAGGCCTCTCGGGGATCTTGCGCTGCTTGCTTGGGGGGAACTTCGGGATTCCTCTTGGGGTAGTTACATGGTCCCAGACTACGGGCCCTTCGAAGGGGACCCCTGATATACCCCGATTTTGCCTACAACCCCGGGGCCCATACTTCAGAGCCCTTGAAGGGAGGTCAGGAAGCTGTTTACGGGCCTCTAGAACTAATCTGAGAATTCCCGTTGATTTTGTGCAGATGTGAACCCATCCTGGGCTAGAAAAGGTCGACTGGCCCATTAGACTCGGTTAGACCTGAACACACTCTGCACCACAGTGTGCGTAAACGACGTACCAAGCAATGCAGTAACCCAGGGAGTGTTAGGGAAGCTCAGGGAGCCTTAGGGAGTAGTGGGGGAGTATCAGGGAACCTTGGGTTACATTGTTACATACCCCCCTTGAACCCCCTCCCTTAAGAACCTGTTGCCTGAGGTTGATTGCTGTGGCGCGACTCTTCAGAGCCGGAGGCTCGAATCGAGACAGGCCAGGACATCCGACATAGAGAGGCAGCACACACTCGACATAAGCAACTTACAGCATTGCAGATCTGCTGTGGTGTGCGTGAAAAAATCCCATGTCCGATCGCCATAATCCCATTGCCATGCCGTCCTCCAATCCACCTGATGACATGCAATCAGTGCATAACCTGGGCCCCGCCGGCCAACAGGTTATGAGCCCAAGCGCTCAGGGCTTGGCTTTGGATGGTGAAGATCGAGGTCCCGACTACGGCGGTGAAGCTGCTGCAACTGGAATGGATGGTGGTGGCCCATGCGGGATACTGATGAATGGTGTTGCTGGATCTCGGGCTCAGCGGGTTTTTTCGACCTATGGGTCGGTGGTGCCCCCTGACTCTGATGTTGACACTGCACGTATCCCTGGGCAGACTGCAGCTTCTGTTTCGGACGCTACGACAGCTGATGACACCGGACCGGGCGCGGCGACCAACGTGGGACACACGTATACTAGGAATGCGGACGTACGCATCGTGACGGCGCCGGCAGCAACTGTACAAGAGATGACCACTACGACGACCGTGGAGCAGTATGCTGCACTGCCTGTGGCTGAGGTGACAATGAGCTCTCAGACTAACCATCTGGGGTTTTCTCCTCCGGAGGAGCTGTTGGATGGGTCACCACGGGCAGCGGGTGCCAACAATGGGCCAGTATGGATTGCACGCCTTGGAGAATTTCTCCAACGCAGGGTGACTCAAGCGGGGGCTATCTTGGAGAGGACGACGAGGCAAACTCCGACCCTTTCCCCGCCAGCGAGTTGGGCCCAAGATCCAGGGCGCTTGTTCACGCCAGAGGCTGAGCAGGTGATGCAGTCTTGGAATAGGCGTGCACCCCTCCTACATGGTCCTGTTCCTCCTCGTGACATTGAGTCATCAAGTGGTTCCTTGACGCAGGAGCAGATCCTACAAGAAGTTCAGCGGCAAGTTCAATCTGCTATGAGGGATCACCAGGAGGAGCTCAAGAGGACTAAAGGACGCCAAGAGGCCTTGGAAGAAGAGAACAATCGGCTTCGAGGTTCACTACGGCAACTGCTGGAAGCAGGAGTTCCTGTGCGGGACACGAATCAACTTGATGGTGGCGGCAATCTGGTAGGACCTCCAGGAGATCCTGAGCACACGCTCGCTACGCCTCCCGGACTTGCACGAGGTGGTGGGGTGGGCTCTGAGCTTATGGGTGGAGGCAATCCTGCTGGACTACCACGACACGCTGAAGTTGTTCAGGGTGAAGTTGGTGAGCAACGTGTACGTGCAGAAGAGCAAGCAAGGCATCCAGCGGCCGGTAGTGTACGATTCAACCTACTTGAAGGTGATCTTGGTGTGCATCAAGAAGGGCATGAACGTGGAGCGACAAGACCTGAATCGGGGGCTTCTGCATGTGATCCTCTTGGCCTTGGACATGGAAGGCAGTCAAGGGGGGCAGGAGTTTCCCAGGAGGCTCTACGTGCACCGGGACAACACCGAACCTTGAGTGGTAGCGCTGCGCCACCACCTCCACCGAAGATGTCGGCATCAACAGGCCAGCAAGGCCCCTCTGATCCCTTCGGGTTGCTTGCCCAGGGAATTGCACAACTACAATCGGCGATGACCGCGAACTTGACGGCGAGGACTTCGGAACCTGAGGTGGTGAAACCAGGTCTGGTTGATCTCCCGCGCCTTGCCGAAGCATCGGATACGAGTGCCATAGATGTGGGAGACTGGCTTCACAGCCTCATGAACCCTATGGGAGACCTCTCCAACTCCTCTTCTTCTTGGTGGCACGCGATCCTCACATCCCTCGAGGCCTATTACCAGGCATATCTACGAGCTTCCACTAGAGACAAGCTGAGTTTGAGGCCGGAGACGTTTGCCTGCGCTGAGGTTGGGGATAGCAAGTGGTCACGGGTAGACAAGCGAGCGGCATCCATGATCCTTGCCAGTCTTCCGGAGTCGGTGAGGGGCGAGGTTATGGCGGCAAGACTTTCCGGCACGCTACAGATTTTGGCTCGGGTGATGGTGCTTTATCGACCAGGAGGAGCAGCAGAACGACAGCAGGTGTTGAAGGCTCTGGAGAGTCCTACAATCGCCAACACACCCCTTGAGGCCGTGGAAGCGCTACGGCGATGGTCTCGTTGGCTGAGAAGGGCAGAAGATGTGGGACTACAACCCCCAGATTCCAGCGTATTGCTGAAAGGCCTGGACATGATGGTTCGGAAGCCCATCACGGAGAGCAGTGAGATATCGTTCCGCATCGGCATCCTCCGATACAACCTGGAAGTGGACACGAAGCCTTGCACTGCCACGGTCAAAGAGCTACACCAAGCGCTGCTGTCTGAGTTTGAGCAGGTTGCCTTCAAGGGGAGGTCTAAGGGTGCTACGAACTTGAGAGCAATTGGGGCCGGGACACCCTCAGAATCTACCCCCTCTCCAATGGCCAACGTTGCCTTCGAACGACCCCAACAAGAAGAAGTCCACACCTTGCAAATTCTTCCTTACCGACAATGGATGCAAGAAGGGAGGATCATGTCAGTTTTCCCATGATGCTGACAGAAAGCAGAAGCAAGGCAGATGCTTCACTTGTGGAAGCAAGCAGCATGTCCAGAAAGAGTGTCCTACACGCCCCAGGAGCCCAGCGAAGACAACACCGACGGCTGCGACATCGTCCAAGACCACAACTACTTCTTCATCTGGCACCTCTGGCGAACCTCCTGCTTCAACATCGGCGGCTTCCCTGAATGCCCTTCCACCAAGTACAGAGTCGGTAGTATCTGGGCAATCATCGTCGGGCACTGAATCACAGGCTGACGTTCAGTCGCTTTTGAGAGAGGCCAATATGATGTTGCGCCAGATGACACAGATGAACCTCAAGACCCTGACTTTGGCCACAGTGGAGCGAGAAGCAGCTTGTCGAACAGGCTTGTTGGATTCTGGAGCGTCGCATGCGTACAGGATTGGGTCAGAGGAAGAGTTCCAAGCGGCCACAAAAGTGCAGGTCCAATTGGCAGACGGCAAGGAGGTTGAGCTACGGCAGACCTCAACGGGGACCCTTTTATCCCCGAATGATCAGACGAGTCCCATAGTCCCTCTCGGTGAACTCATCGAGAGCCTGGACTGCACCTTGGAATGGACTAGAGATGGGATGACGATACAGCACCCCCAGCGAGGTGAAATTCGTCCTCGCATGGTCGCTAATTGCCCGACGGTGACAGAAGGACAGGCGCTGGAGCTGATCAGGGACATAGAGGAGAAGAAGAATCAGTTGGTGGATGCTACAAGATCTTCAGCGAAGTTGCTTTGGTGCTGGGACAAGGAGCAATCCTGGTCGCAGCATCTGTTTGACTTCTTGGATACAGGGTCAAGGACTGCTCAACTTCGGGCCATGGAGGCGGAGGATTCTCCGTTCAAGGGGCTGTCAGCTTCTGTGCGAGCTGCCTTGGCTGAGGAGGTGGTTCTCAATGTGGATGCTGGCGCTAAGTACGTGAAGGCTATGCCGATATCAAGAAGAATGCGGCGAACGCTTTTGGCTGCCCCTTGGACATTGCATCTCTATGCTGGAGCAGGCAATCATGGGGACTTGAAGTCTCTCGGGCCAATGCTTGAGGTGGATATCCAGATCTCCAAGGCCTATGACCTTCGAAAAACCGCCGGAACTTACCGAGCTCTCCTCTGGTCCGCTGCACAGGGTTTACTTGATGGTGTTGTTGGCGCCCCCCCTTGTCGAGGAACGGAGGACGAAGAGTTGGTAGCAAAGCAGATGTGGCTGATGATGGTTGCGAAGGCTGCGAGGATCAAGAGAACGGGTTTTCCGGTGTACTTGGCGATGGAAGGAGACAGGCTGCTGGGTGAGCTCGCGAAGAATGAAGATGGCTGCTTACCGAATGTGGCGAAAATCTTCACGAACTACAAGGATGCCATGTGCTTGGAGACCTTGACTCCGGGTGTCCTTACCAACCTTGATATGCAGGGCTGGGACGGATGCATAAGAAGGTGAAGACACCGAGCTCGTACTGCCTATCGCTGGACATTCTCGGACCACTACGACAACGAGGTGAAGATCCTGATCACCGGGATTATCGCTACATGCTGGTGGGAGCTTATCTCTTTCCTAAGCTCGAGTCCTTCAAGAAGAAAGAAGACCAAGAAAACCCAGAACCACCACCAGCACCGGATCCAGCGGAAGAAGAAGGTGTAGATGAGGGCCATCGTTTCCATCCTGTCATGGAAGGGAAGAGCGTCATAGGTGGCGTGGGTGTGGAGGACCTTGTCGGGGAGCAGGGTGCCATTTCCTTCGACGACATGTTTGCGGAAGAGGAGGAGGACCTTGCACCACTTCCAGAAGAAGAACTACCCGTTGGATTGTCAGATGAAGACTTCAAGAAGTTGTTCGGTGAGGAAGTTGGTGACGGGAACCCGGAGTTTCAAGTTCTCTATGTGGCTCATCCGTTGCGCACTCGGACGACAAACGAGATCGGCGCCGCCGTGCAGGAGATCTACCTCAAACTGCGTGCAGAAGGTTTTCCGATTGTTCGAGTTCATGCTGACCGAGCTCGGGAGTTGAGGGGTACGGCTTTGAGGCGGTGGCTACTACAACGGGGAACCATTGCTACGTATACCGAAGGCCAGTCACCGCAGAGCAACGGAAGAGCGGAAGCTGCAGTCAAATGGATGAAAAATCAGGCGAAACGACTTCTCCTCTCGACGCCTGTTCCTCGGTCGTGTTGGACGGCTGCCATGACCTATTCGGCCTGGGCGCAGAGGGAAAGAGCTATGGGACGCGGCGCTGACCTCCTTCCTTTCGGCTCCAGAGTTCACCTCAGATCCAAGGTCTACGGCACTGGTGGCAAGTACGATTTGAACTCGAGGTGGAAGCCAGGCTACTATGTGGGACCTAGTGTGGATGTTCGCGGCGGGCATGTGGTTCGTTGTGATGATGGCACTTACCTGACGTCCCAGCACTTGCGTCCGAACCTCGTAGACTCAGACAAGCTTGGTGGTAAGCCCGAGTTTGAAGCCATCGTCACAGAGCCTGTCAGAAGAGTGGTGGGCAAACAAAAACCAAACACGATGGAGGAACCTCAGGAGGAGGATGTTGAGCATCTAGTGGACCCCGGGCATCCCGCAGAAGAGTATGCGAGGGTGCTGCTTGAGGAGGAGTTCCTGGAGAAGGATCAAGTGGAAGTACTGGCGGGGTTGTTACCAATGAAGACCGACGCCCCGAGGAGATTTGGTGAAACAGGTGAAGATGGCGGCTGGTGGTCGTCGGGCACTTTCGTCCATGGAGGTGTGGCGGGGGTCCGGTCATCGTCATCTGCTTTCCCCTGCACCACGAGAGTCCTCACCAAGTATTTGAAGCAACTCCAACCGGATGCCTCCTTCTCAGCGGTGGCCCTGTTTATCAACATGCAGACGAAGGCTCACAAGGATGTGCACAATTTGGGCATGAACATCATCACTCCACTTTCGAAGTTTGAGGGAGGAGGTTTGCTGATGGAGCCAGCTGGGGAGGAGTCCTATCAGCTGAAAGTGAATGAAGGGACCGTGCAGTTCGACCCCAAGGTGAAACACTCTACGCTTCCTTGGTCAGGAGGAGATAGATTGGTCCTTGTCGGATACCACACTCGAGGCGTGGAAAAGATCAAGGAGGAGGACCGACAACGTCTTCATGAGCTGGGGTTCCCACTACGTCCCATCACATCGTCGCCACCAAGGATCGCCAAGGCACAGTCTAGCGCGCCAAAGACGAGGGGGTTGGGATCACCGAACGATTTCCGCCCTCTGCACTCAATCAATGAGGACTTGGAGATGGTGCTCAAGGATTTGGACGAATGGGCAACGAGACTGAGAGACTTGCTTGAAGAGGAAGAGATCCTTGCAGAAGAGTACCGCAGGTGTGGAGACGTTACGAGGGAGACGCTGAACGATACCAGAAATGCGGTGTCGAAATTCTTGGAGGAGACCCATGAGCAGATTGTGGAGATTGAACGAGTTCGCATGTTGAATTGCTTGAGGATTGCTAGCATGGCCACAGGCAATCAGGAGATGGCGGAAGTGGATTACGAGCAATTGTTGGCGGACCTGGAAGGGGACTTGGACGTTCTCCACAATGTGCCTTTGGAACAAGTGAAGAGCGTTCTCTCACGATGGGTGGAAGCCATCAAAGAGGAGGTGACGGCACTCTTCAATTCTGGCACCATCGTCAAGGTCTCCCACCAGCAGGCAATGGACATGGAATCAGCAGGGGAGCTGAAGATGGCCCCGGCCAAATGCGTCTTCACGCTCAAGCCTCCGAAATCAAAGGGGGGCAAGTACCGGCGGAAGTGCCGGACCGTCATCTGCGGGAACTACGTCGATCCCTCCAACATGTCCTTGTACGCCTCGGGTGCTAGCACGGAAGCTCTGCGTGTGGCTCTAGTGACTGCGGCGATGCATCACTGGGATGGGGCCACTGCTGACATCGTGACAGCTTTTCTCCTCGCGACATGGCCTGGTGACATGCCAAAATATGGGATGAGACCGCCAAAGGTAGTGAGGGATGCAGGAGCTGCGGGTGATGAGACGTGGGTCATTGTGCGCCCACTATATGGACTCAGAGAGAGTCCAGCCATATGGAGCAACTTCAGGAATGCCAGATTGAAGGCGGCGAAGATCAAGTTTGGTTCCCTGGAGTTGACCCTTACCCCCACGATAGCCGAATCGGAGCTTTGGCTGGTGAGAGATTCCTCCAAGCGGTTGCACGGCCTTGTTGTGACGTACGTCGATGATTTGTTCTACTTCGGCAACACCCCGGTGATCCAGTGCCTGCACAACTTCGTGAAAGAGGAGTGGCCTACTTCGGATTTGGAGTGGATCAACGAGAACACTGCCGTCAGATATCTGGGAGTGGAAGTGAAAAAGGAGGGAGCCAGCTACAGCATTAGCCAGCAAGCATACATCATGGAGCTGTTGCGTGCCCATGACCTCCAGGATGCGTTGCACACAGAACTTCCGGTACCTCGTGAATGGCTGGAGCAGGTGGAGCTTCAAGAACCAGAGCCCGAGGATTTCTCCGAGGAGGAGTTACGCATGGACCAACGATATGTTGGCGAGGTCTCCTGGCTAGCCATGAAGACGAGACCAGATATCGTTTTTGTGGTAAACCACATGGCGACCCATGTAGGACGTCGACCTCTGCATGTGGCAAGGCTTGGAAAACGATTGATGTCGTATTTGGCAGCAACAGCAGGGATGCGATTGCGTATGGCACCAAGGCTCGACAAGCCCAAGGAGCTCGTGTGCTACACAGATGCAAGCTATGCCCCGTATGGTTCGAGGAGCTTCGGGGCGGCAGTGATCGTTCAATGCGGCGTTCCTGTAGCCTGGAAAGCTGGCAGGCAGAGCTTCATTACTATGAGCGTGATGGAGGCAGAGCTCTATGCCGCCACCCAGGGCTGCAACCTCCTGGACTCGATTGCGGCCATTTTGGATGAGTTGGCGCCAGGGGTCTACAAGCGCGTGCTGGCTATAGACAACACATCGGCGGCTGCGATGTGTCGAGGTGGACCGGGGTCGCAAAGGACGCGACACCTAAAGATCCGAGCACATTATCTTCGAGAAGCCACTGAGCTGGGATTGCTGGAGATTCGTCACACCCCAGGAGTCCAACAGTTGGCCGATCTGGCTACCAAGATGATGACAAAGGTCCGCCTTCGCCAGCTCTTAGAGCTCTGGGGTTTTGTTGGGTTCAGAATCGCAGAGACCTTGGCCACTCTCCAACTGAAGATCCTAGCAGCGATCCTCACAGTGATCTCGTTGTTCACACCGGCCACCGGAAGCTCGTTGGAAGATGAGGACTTGAAGGAGCCGATCCCGACAATCCACTATCTTGAGCTCATGTGCATCACCGTGATGATATGTGCTTCGATTATCGGTTGCTGGGAGGGTGCGAAACTGGTGTATCGATGGGGACTTCGACAGCATCGGCGTGCAAAGAAGGCATCGAAATTGGAGCAGGTGAGGAATCTGGTTTCGAGGGCGGCCCAAACTGAAGTTGCAATCCAGGCCACAGCAGCTGATCTGGATGAGACACCGACGATCGTGATGGAAGCACCGAGTTCGCGGCCGGTGACCCTACGGAGACGAGCAGCTAGCCAGAGTTCCCCTACTACCGCCCACGATGGTCTATCAGCTTTCTCGGATGTGCCTACGGAAGTTCGCCAAGATGATGCTGATATGAGAGAAAGGTTGCGAGTGGCTAGAGATCTCCTCATGCTGATGACGGTTGAACACCTCCGACAGGCATTGAGGATTCAAGGTCAGCCTACGTCAGGGGTGAAAGGAGATTTGGCAGAGAGGCTGAAGAATTACTTCGGAGCTGAAGAGCCTCCCGCCGGCTCAATGCTCCCGTCCACCAGGCAGCTTCGCTGTCCTTTACATCTGGCGTCATCGTAACATCTCCGGCCGACATCACTTGCTTTGGAGCGAGGTGTGTACCAGAGCAGAGATCTCCAAGTGGATTGAGACTTGGAGACACGCTTGAGCGGAGCTCAGTGACCTGGAGACAGAGTCTTCGGATGAGAGCAAGTCGAGACGAGGCTGGCTCGCTGAATTCATTGGCGTGGACTGCTCCCGAAGGGATGGTCCAAGGAGGAGTGTTGCCTGAGGTTGATTGCTGTGGCGCGACTCTTCAGAGCCGGAGGCTCGAATCGAGACAGGCCAGGACATCCGACATAGAGAGGCAGCACACACTCGACATAAGCAACTTACAGCATTGCAGATCTGCTGTGGTGTGCGTGAAAAAATCCCATGTCCGATCGCCATAATCCCATTGCCATGCCGTCCTCCAATCCACCTGATGACATGCAATCAGTGCATAACCTGGGCCCCGCCGGCCAACAGAACCCTATCATCGTGGCCTTCGAGCACGTCGCCAGCCGGCACCGCTTCCAGCGATGGCCTGGCTTTGGGGTTGTGTTCAAGCAAGTCCGGAAGCTTAGGCCGCTGAAAACTTTTGGATCTTAGGACGCGGCGGGTGTACCCTAAACCCTTAAACCCTAACCCCTACAGTAAGGACCTGCCGGAACTCTTCACCGCCATAGGGATTGGGCATTCAGAAAACGCAGGCGGGCATGATAGTGACAAGTGAACTGCAGCCGGGAATACTCGGTCCGCAAGACAACTACATGTAGCCCAAGCCCCAGAAACAGTCAGCAGCTTGCACTCCCCCGCCGAACTACACTAAAAAACATGCTAGTTGTTTTTGCCGGACCTTATTTCCTGGTCTCAACCAACCCGAACTCAAGCTGCGCACCCTAAACCCTAAACCCTAAACCCTTTTTTTAAAACCCTAAACCCTATAATTAGACCCTATAAACCTGGTAAGGACAGCCAGGGATGCCGCAATGCGTTTACCTTCGCCAGGCTCCCCAGGAGGTTGGCGCCCTGCGCGGCGATGGTGGCGCGGCCTCGAGCTGGGTTTGCACAAAGAAAAACGGATGGACAAGTAATCATAATAATAATAATCATATGTATCTGTATATTATATTGTAGATCTACAGAAACGACATGTGTATATATACATATATGTATATATATATATATATGTATATATATATATATACATGTAGGCACATGCAAACAACCCAAAGATATGACGTGGCAAAATTGGGCCCATTGGAGTTCTCCTTTTGCTGCCGTTTGAGTCCGCGGTTGGTGCATCAATTATCCAACGTCGCATTCGCAGGGGAGCTTAGGGCTTGGGGTTGAAGGAGGTTTTTTTTTTTTTGGGGGGGGGGGGGGGGGGTTACCTGGCCCACTCCCCCATGAGAATCCAAGGCCCCCATGCAATTACACTATGAATGCTGGCTCTGTAGACTTCAACAGCGCTTCGAAAAGTCGTCTTCTTGCAAGCCAGGCGCAGATCACCAAGGGCCTGAGACCCCTCTACGTCAAGGTTCATGGAGCTGCCACACGTTAACACGTGTAACTTTTTACATAAACGGATGATGGTGCACACACACACACACATCGAAGACCTAGAGTCGCAGTGGCCAGCGTGACTCAGAATGTCGTCCTGCATGTGCTGCTCCACAAGACCCGTCCAAGGCCCCCATGCTACAAACGGATGCAGATCGCCAGTGCTTTCCATGCTTTCTCAAGGTCATGGGTTCCCTACGACCCCCCTTTATACTACCCCCCCCCCCCCCTAGGTTTCCCTTAAAGCCTTAACTCTGGGGGAACCTAGGGGGGGTAGTATAGAGGAGGGTAAGGGAACCCACTGGAACAAGGCTCAAGGCACCCAGCTGAGAGCAACACCAGCGAGGCCCCTCCCTGGCACAGGAGACAAGGCTGCGAAACGCTGCGAACCGTGAAAAAGCACTCCCCGGAAAGGCTGACTCTCTGGACCTACTTCGGGTTTAGGGTTTAGGGTTTAGGGTTGAGGGTTGAGGGTTTAGGGTTTAGGCGCATGAGCTCTCTGAAGCGAAACCTCAGGGAGCTTTTGCAATCGACTTCTCAGGAGGTGCCTTTTTGGCGGGTGGCGCATTTCGGTCATGCCTGAGCCCTGGCTCAGGAGCTCATCAGGAATGGCTACCCAGAGAGAACCTTGGCATGCCCTAAACCCTAAACCCTTTTTTGCATCCGGGCTATGATGTCCTGGCGCCGGAAAGTCTTAGCAACAGTCGCAGACCCTAGCACTCGTGGCTACGATCGCAAGCCTTGCGAATCCATGAGTCAGGACCCTAAACCCTAAACCCTACACCCTAAACCGTTGATTGATGCAACTTCCCAGAGGCCCATCGCACCTGCGCATGCGCCAGCAGAGCTCCGCCAGGACAGGGCACCGCATCGACGACCTTCGGGGAAGAGGCTAGATGTACTCACACACGGTTCAAGTTTCACAGGATTGCTGTTGCTCTAGCCATGATTCTTGAAAATAAAGGATTCTTGCTGCTATAGCCATTTCTGGGAGAAAAAAAAACGAAAACTTGCCAGCCGAGCAGCGGAGGGCGTGGACCACTGCGAGCAAATTGCGATGGCCTCGAGGTCCAAGAGCACCACCTCCGGGAGGTTCGGCTGGGCATGGTTTGGGGTTTAGGGTTTAGGGTGTTTTGGGGCTTGGGGGTGACCCAATTCCTACCAAAACCCCCGAAATGTGTAAACTAGTTACCCTTGTGTGGGTTTGGGTCGATTTTTTAATCATACTCTGGTGGTCCAAGTACACCATAAACCCTAAACCTGTGGCGCCAAACTCATGGTTCTTGCGAAGAGCGATCTTCTCCATTTTGGACTCTAACTGCATCCCACTCAGTAAGCGCAACGTTGGATGCAGCCTACTTTGCCAATCCTGTCTTCCATGCGGTGGTTTAAGGCTGGCTTACAGGGATGGGTTTGAGGGTTTAGGTTTTCCCCTCTGCCCCCTACTTGGTTCGTGGTGGGTTTCATCGCTCACACCTAGGACAAGGCAGGGAAGCCCTAAACCCTAAGCCCGGTTGGGGGACCTGGTGGGTTTAGGGCTGAGGATTGAGGGGGGAGGAGGGAGAACGTGGAGTGCGGATGCATATGGGGGCTTCCGAAACTGTTGGGGTCCTCATTAAGAAGGGAATCCTACTACTTTCTGGACTATATGAAGGGTCCCTTAAATTGGTAATCCCCCATATGTAAACCAGACCCCAAAATAAACCCTGCGCGGCCTGGGCTGCCTCCGCTGCATCACTCCGTGCGACACTGAGCACGCGGTCGCCCCGCAGGGGAAGGAGCGAGCCCAAGGCTGCCTCGTGCGAAGGAACCCGTCTTGCATGCGGGCCCACTGCTGCCGGGATCCGGCTTCGTAAGCTCTTTGAGCTGCAAAGGAACCCTAAACCCCAAACCCCTAAATTAAAAGGGTTTTGTGCTTAGGCATGGAGGTGCTCTCTCGCACTCGCACGGCGCAGGCAAGACAACTGGCCTCGGCCATCACGCGTGAACAACAGCAGGCAAGGCAATGAGGTAATGTCCGAGGGTTTTTTTCGACACAGCAGAGGAAGTCCACGTGACGAGAATGGGCTTAGGGCTTACATGGCTTTCCTTGAAACCTTTGGAGCAACGGACTATGAGGCTGCCGGCAGAAAAACCACTAAAACCCTAAGGGCTGCAAACCGATGCCATGGAGGGTCCCGCTTGTCGGTGGCTCCTACAGGGGGAGTGCCTCAAAAACCCCCGCACCCCCCCCACCCCCCCACCACCCCCCCACCCCCCCCCCCCCCCCCCAGCCCCCCCCCACCCCCCCCACCCCCCGCCCCACCCCCCCCACACCCCCCCCCCCCCACCCGCTCTGCCCTTCCCCCCTTTTTTTGCGAAACCCTCTTTCCTCCTTTCCTGTCCTGGGGCCGGCCCGGCTGCCGAGGCGGCGCGCGCAAGCGTTTACAATTTACATTTTTACGTGTGTGCAGAGGGTGAGTTAAGTTAGGAGCTTGTGGGCCAAAAGACTTAGCAAGCATGGAAATCATTGCTGCATCTTGATGCGTGCGTCAGCATGCTGCTTGGTGGGTCCTTCGAGTCTTTGAGATTCTCTTAGTTGTCCAGTAACCTGGGGGGAGCTAAAGGTTAACCTTTAGGATTAGAAGAGGATTTTACTACCCCAAAAGGTTAAAGGTTACCTGCTCTACTACCAGGTTCTTCAACCTACTCTACTACTAGGTTCTTCATGGCCTTGCATGCGCTGGAATGCTCTGGCCTTGCCCTCGCCGCCCGGGTTCTGGAAAATCAACGTTGTCCTGTCCAGAGACGTGGGGGCAGGGCAGTATGGGGGGGAGGGGGGGCAGCAGGGGGGGGGGGGTGGGTAGTAGGCTGGGGTGGCAGTTGGGGGGCAGTATGGGGCTGTGCTCAGGTGGAAAGGCGGCATCTACGAGTGACACTGCATTCTGCGCATGGCGCATGGGCCCAGAACCCGCAAACCCCCCTTTGGCGGCTCTTTCGACTCTCACACGAGCACAGGCCGGCGAGGCTTTTGGAACGAGTTCACGGTGAAAAGATACTCTGAGAAGTTGTCACGAGAATCATGCAACGCCAGAGAACAATCGCACGTGCTTGATTTCAGCACGCGAAGGTGAAACGATGCAATGGCACGGCTGCCATGTTGAAATCACTCGTCTTCTATGTCAGCTAGAACTTCGTCATCCGCCCCGTCCATGCCCTGGACGGGTGGTGGAGGCAGGGCTGCTTCCTCTCGATCAACCAGTCCCATGAAGGCCAGCACTGTCTGCACGTATGCGGGAATGGCCTTATCCAGAGGCGTGCCCAGCCCGGCCACCAAACCACGGCAGGAATCCATGACCACCTCAAAGAACTCCCAGAAGAGAAGTGCTCGCGCGTCAAACTCTTCTGGGTGATTCGCAGTGATCTTGCTAACGTGAGAATCAAAGCTCTGCAGGATCACCTGAAGCTGTTCGAGGTCGAGGCGCTCCTCCCCACCGAAGACGGCAGCCATGTCAACACTGACAGCCTTAACAGCAGGCGCTTCGGCAGCCTCCCCCTCTGCCGGCGGTGGCGGGGCGCCCTCACCACCTGCTTCTGACAGCTTCTCGTGGGCGAACTCCAAGACATACTTGAGAGTAGCCGGAACTAAAACACGCTCTCCTTGATAGTGTGGCCATGGCTGCGCCAAGAAAGCATAGATCGACCGGATCGACCGTCGGTTCTCCTGAATCACCACAAGGTTTTCATGCTGAACTGCATCTTTTCGAATCGGGTCGTCATCGTAGATGTCCATAACTGGAATCAGTATGTCCGTGATGAAACGGAAGAGCCCCTCGTCCAGGGGCATGGGCGGCCTCCCCTTCTCCGGTGCGTACTTCTCCCGAGGATGCTCGCACATGGTCCACGATGCTGTCCGCATCAACAGCTCCAGAAAGTGCGCCCGGGTCAGCCTCTGAGCCAAAAAGGGCCTTCCATCCCGGATACCCGCGGCTTCCTCAAACCACGCGCAGACCTGGGACCAGCTTAGTGAGCCCTCTGCCTGACCCTCCAGCAAGCCACAGTTGATGACCAGGTGCTTCCAATCATCCATGCCAATTGTGTGCTGGCTTGCCGAAAGGTCCAAGCCCATGAACGCATAGGAGTCGAACAAGTCGATCAGAATGGCGTAAAACTCCGTCAGCACGTCCTTCACACGCACCTTCATGAAGGACTCCACCCACTTTAGTCGTAGGGCCTCCCAGTCCTGCTCGAATCTGGGATCGACTTGCGCCCCATCTCTGGAGGACGCCGTGGAAGGCCGGCTGTCGATTTCCGGATAGGGCTCGGGAGCAATTGGCACGTCCCAATGAAACTCGATGTAGTGCGCGAGGCCGTCCGAAGTCAAAGTGTCCGGGTCAGCCTTGCAAATGGACTCGTAGTCATTCCTTGGCGGACTTCTGAATTCTGAACCCGTCCTGAAAGTTTACCTGTTAGGCTCCTTGTTGTAGCTTCTACCAAAAAACCCAAAAGGTTAAACTCCTAAGAGCCAGCCGGAGGAAGCCAAGATTCTTCATGACAAACCTGTAGGTACAGCTGCCGGGCGGCGCTTTCCTGGAAGCAATCCAGTCCACCTCATCCGGTGTGATGTCCACGGGGATGATCTGTATCTCGAAGGGGCCACCATAGTCTTTCTGGGGATATACTCCCTGCCACCGAGGTGCGACGACGTACTCGCCACGCACATACTTTGGGAAATCCTGCTGGCCACCAACCTTCCACCTGAACTTGCATTCCATCAGGTTGGCTTGAGGGCCATATGCTTCTTCGGACCACTCGAGTGCGTCGACATCCTCCTCAGCAATAGCGGCGCCTTGCCGGAGTTCGATAAAGACCTCTTCAGAATCCTCCAAGGTGGCGCAGATCACTTGTCGAGGCTTGAGCGTCATGCCCTCGGAGTTCACAACTCTTTGGGGCACCCTGAAGGCGTGCGGATACTTCTCCCTCTGCACGCGTGAGGCAGCAACTAGTGCCAGCCAGCGCATGTGCTGCTTGCCAGCACCGCATTGCACCTCAAACTTCAAGTCTTGGCAGTTC
>CAJNDS010000236.1:325000-452500 GCA_905221605.1 Symbiodinium natans | reverse complement strand
TTAAGGTTGAGCTTGTTTCACGAGAAGGACGCATCGACGTCTTAGGGCCCTCGGGCTGGAAGGATTGAAGGAGTCGTACCTATGATTTTTATTATTACTATTGTTAATACGATTCATATTATTAATATTTTGTGATTATTATTACTATTATTATTGATATTACTATTATTGTTATGATTACCAGAAATATTCTTGCCTAGAGATTGAGAAATCTGTCACACCGGCCTCCCAAACCATCGGTCGCAGGGCTCAAGAGCAGCGTCGTGACTGCCGCTGGACCGTGCCTTTGCTTTGGAGAGCTTGGGCATTAGGGTCTACAGGGCTTCTAGCGTTGAGGTTGGTGAGGGCCTTCTGGGGCTGCGTGTTCTCTCACTCGGTATCCAGCGTGGCCTTATAGCAAGAACTGCTTGCAGACCCAAACATCTCTGACTGGCAACCAGATCCTGAAAAATCCTGAAACAGATCCCCCTAAACCCTAAACCCTAAACCCTAAACCCTAAACCCTAAACCCTAAATGGAGGGAAGAAGTCCCGAAAACTCCCGAGAGAAGCACCTTTATGTCGCTCAGGCGCCCCTTCTCCAAGGAGCGAAGCTGCCCGCCAGGGCCAGCAAGCAGCAGCCGGCCATCACGAGTTCCTCTTCATCTTTCATCGGTTTAGGGTTTAGGGGTTTAGGGTTTAGGGTTTAGGGCTTAGGGTTTAGGGTTTGCTAAGCTGTAGGAGGCTTTAGAAGCCGTCTAGGATGCAAATACCATCTGCTTGAGATACAGCCGTGCATGTCATCCGACGACCGCGCCAGCTCTGTACACTGCCCTTCCAAAATCTGAATATAAGCTCTATGGAGAACCCAGAACCTTTTTTTAGCCACCCACGTAGCTAACACCCTCCGAACATATATATATATATATATACATATATATTTATACCGAACTTAGTTATATATATATATGCATGTACATATACATATACATATCTTGGGTCGGTGGCGTGCCTGCCACGATCAGGGCTTCACCTGCCAGCGCCACCGCCGTGACCTCCACGGGATTTTGGCATCTGCGGAGCTTAGCGGAGCCTCTGCTTCCTTGTTGGGGGGAATATCAAAAATTATCATTTTTCTTCCTTCTTGGGAATTTAACATGACAGGAATGTGAAATTATCATTTTGGTTCCTTCTTGGGGGTTTCAATATGACAAAAAGGTAACAATATAGCCAACAAGGACCCAGGCATGGTCTCTGGGACATGTTCTGAACTGTCCAGTAGCCTAGAAGACTTAAGTTAAGAGAACAAGCAACCTCAAATGTCTTAATTCCAGAAAACCCAGCCGGAATATCCTAAGACCAAAGGTTAACCTTGGGTATTCTACAGCGTTTCGCCACCCGCACTGCGCGCACATCAGCACCCGCTCCGCAGGGTTTGGGGTTTAGGGAAATGCCCCCAAGAGGTTCAAGGGTCAAGGTATCTACTCTACTGCTAGGTGTTAGGGCAGACGCTGAAGCAGCCATGCAAGCCTTGCATGATCCCTCCGTGCCCTGTTGGGACCCCTCTCATGCATCCTTCGAGAAGCGAATTTCTGATGCCATATAAGCAAATAATCAGGCAGTTGGTGACCGCTTGCAATCGGGTTGGCAAGTGCCTCCGTTTTCCAAGGATTCTGGTTCTGTGCTACCATGGGAAGGCCTTTGTACTTGTTTTAGCGCACTGCCGCTCTGTTGAGAAAAAAAAAGGATCCAAACACGCCAGGCCAAAATCCAGAGCCACAGCTGTCATAAGATGCCTGTCCATCTTCCTGGGCTCGCGTCACACGCATGAAGCGACCCACTGAACCCCCAAACGTTGAAGCCTCCCTAAACCATCTTGTAACAGAGGAGTTTTGTACACAACCCCAAACCCTAAGCCTTTTGAACCCCAGACCCTGAACCGTGCAAAACGCAATCAGCACAAGCAGTGGCCTCGCCCAGCTGCCAGGTCTGCAGCGGCAGCGGCGCCGCGGAACCTCGCTTCAAATTGGGCTCAGTGCCGTGCCGGTTTTTGAGTGTGACTACAAGAGATCGACAGAGACGGAGAAACAGAGAGAGAAACAGAGAAAGAGAGAGCGAGAGCGAGGGCGAGGGGAGAGAGGAGAGAGGAGAGAGGAGAGAGGAGAGAGGAGAGAGGAGAGAGGAGAGAGGAGAGAGGAGAGAGCGAGGGAGCGAGGGAGCGAGGGAACGAGGGAGAGAGGGAGGCAGGGAGAGGGAGGGGGAGCAGGAAGGGCAAGGGCAGGGCATGGGGCAAGGAAGGACAAGGGGAAGGGGAAGGGGAAGGGGAGGGGCAAGGGGATTGGGAAGGGAAGGGGAGGGGACGGTAAAAGAAGAGGGGAGGGGAGGGGAGGGGAGGCGAGGGGAGCGGAATGGGATAGGAGAAGCACAGAAGCACAGCAACTGAAAAGCAACAATACTTGACGATTTGAATCGACCTTCATCTTGAACACATAGCACATGACACCAGACTTGCTGGGGCTGGTAATTCGATGCATTCTCGAGCGGCGAGTCGGAGGTGAGTTAACGGATCTATCCTAGGCCCTCCTAGGTGCCACCGGCAGCTCCTCCCGAAACAGACTCTCTCTAGGGGGCCCTTTCAAAGCCGCCCCGGGCCTTGTGAGGCATAGAGAACCAAGCCTCGGCTCCAGCTTGAGGCTTCGTCGGTGTAAGGAGTCTTGACCCATGGGTTTAGGGTTTTGGGCTTAGGGCTTAGGGCTTAGGGTTTAGGTGTAGGAATGTGACCTCTGGGTTCTATAGGAGAAGGTTTCAAAGAGCCTCATCAACCTACAGCTCGTCACCGCTTTTTTCCGACATCGGGAGGTTTGGGGGGGGGGGGGGGGGGGCCGTTTCATGGTCTGCCCAGCGTCTTCCATCGTCGAACGCCGCCGCCAGGTACCTCTCACTGCACCGATCCCTTACCCCAGGATTCCATAGCCCAAGACCCCCCACTTTTCCAGAATCATTCCATTCCCTGGCATAAGAAAAAATTGCAAGTTAGCCATATAAGGCAAAAAGACTTACACACAGCATCTAGAAGACTGAGAGCTTGCACCAGCCATGCGAGTGCGACAGGTTGACAGGTTTTGGGTGTATGGCCTGGCCTCCCTTCGTTCATTCGCCACGTAAGCCCTCAACCGCCCAAACCCAGACATCACTCAGCGACCCTTCTGCGCCTGACTACATGTCATGCAGTCGTGTGCAGCCTAGATCCATGGCCTTGCGCTATCGCAGCCCTAGGAGTACCAGTACCTTGAATTAATTGGGTGCCGACGTGTGCAGCATGCCAAAAGATCAATTAAAACCGACTTCGGAGATATGCCTTCGAGGCCTCTCCGGCATGCAAACGGGCCTCATCCTGCCTATTGCGGCTCAAGAGAGGCCGTGCTGTAAGCTTCATGCTGAGACATGCTCTGAGAAGCCACGGCAAGGATATCGTTGCAACTTCTTTTTGCATCCTTGAGCTTCTGAGCTTAGGGCTACAGGATGCACGGGTCCGGGAGGTTTCGAGAAGTGCAATGTTCCATTCTTGCTCTGAAGCAGCCGATGAGCTTCTCACTTGCTGCGGCGGCTCTCGGGCTGCGCAAGCCCGAGTCAAGAATCCTTCAACTCAACGACTTCCTCTGTTTCAGAAGGGCCCGCAGTTGATCTGGAAGGAGCCCACACACACATCCTCTTCCTCGCTTGCCCCGGAGGCTTTCAGGGCATTTGCCGCTTGAGGGGCAGGCTGCGAAAGCACAAACGAACTTGCACCCCAAACCCTAGATCAATACCAGCAGGACTTCAGCCATGAGAAAACGATGACTCCAACAAAAAACTCTACTGAAGAGCCTCGCATCGTAAGTTTCGAGGCTCTCTGGCGTCCACCCCATCTGCGAGAGCTTCTTGGCCAAGCCCAGCCTGCGAAACTTGCGCTTTGGTTGTGTCTTGAAGAGACTGCCTATATGTGCACATAGAGGTGATATCCACAAGATTTTTTAAACCATGTAGATACATAGCTCTCACTAGTGCGCCTTGTCAACCGTCAACCCAGACTCGCTCACTAGCGCGCCTAAACCCGAAACCCTAAACCCTAAGCCCGAAACCCTAAACCCTACCCCTAAACCCTAAACCCTAAACCCTAAACCCTAAACCCTAAACCCTAAACCCTAAACCCTAAACCAAAAAAAGCTCAGCGGCCTGATGAGGTTGATCAGGCTCCAATCCCACCACTCGAAATCTACCCAGTCAGAATCCTTGCGCGGTGCTTCCATGCGGCGGGATATCCAAATTCTGAACCCTTTTGGGGGTAACCTATATATATATATATGTGTGTTCAAAAACCAAAAAAAGCATTAAACAAAAAACATATGTGTATATATACATATATACAAGACATCGTATGATCATAGTAGGATTCCAGTAAGATCCCCACCCCTCACCAAAAAAAGAAGAAGAAACCGAGAACCCGCGAGGTCAGGCGCCTTCCCAGGTGCATGGGCTTCGGGTCTGAGTCTGCCCATGTACTTGGAGGTTCGGTTTGCGGTTTCGGGTTTAGGGTTTAGGGCTTAGGGTTTAGGGTTTAGGGTTTAGGGTTTAGGGTTTAGGGTTTAGGGCACTTATAACCCCAGGAAACCTGTACTTTTCTCCTACTTAGGGGGAGTCAGAGGGGCTTATACGTGGGATCTAAGTACCCCATGAACCTCCAAGCAATCATACCAAGCTTGGTAGCCGCGCAAGCTAATGATGGACTTCCTATTGAAATCCCAGAACTGGTGGCTTCATGCTTTCTGATGCCATTCCCGATATCATCGCGTCATGTGGAAGCGGGCTGCTTTTTCATTACCAATACAAGCGCCTGCGTGTGGCGCTGACCACTGGAGTCAAAGCTTGCACCTCGCCTTTCAACCGCACCATGTCCAAATCAAAACCCGATTGAGAAAACTTCAGCGCCATGCTTGTTGATCTTGAACCTTGCTTTCCCAGAACAGCCGCATGCGGTTGGTTTCTCGTGCTTTCACAAAGGCGGCCTGACAAACGACAGCTGCCGCTCATTGCCATCATATCCCGTGCATGGCTCAGCCAGGCTTGAGGTTTGCTGGAACAACGAGAACAAAACAACAACCAGTGTCCTCGTGACAGCAGCACACCGATGGGTCTGCATTCCAGTTGTGGCCCATGCCTGACAAAAGAGAAGCCGACGCTCAAGGAGACTGTCGTGTCAACCCACTTAGATTGATGTCTAGTGACCCTAAACCCTAAACCCTAACCTTTCCTAAACCTCGCGTGGTCTACGAATACGTTCCTCCCTGCCGAGTTCCGTGGCCAAGTCGTATCCAAGCTGCGGCCCGCCCAGTAGTAGTCCCCGAAGAAGGACGACTGGCTCTGTGCTGCCCGGCCCTGGTAGTGCAGGTAGTTTCGGAGAAAGGAGAACCTGTGCTCAAGCCAAGTGCTTATCAAGGGCGTTTTCGAGTATGCCCCATTGGACACCATCGACCTCACACAAATGCCCCAGAACCCAAGAGCCCACACTCCAGAACCCTTGCAAGGGAGGTCAGAGACCATATTAAGGGCCCAGAACACTACCCTTAGAATCTTAAACGGAGTTGGTCCTAGGAGCTTCTGCGCCCTCCACATGACCTGGGCCTGCTTGGGGTTCGGCAACTTGGTGGGGTTGTTGCAATTTCGAGCCACCTCAGCCAGGCGTGTGGTGTGCTGGCAAAATCGGAAAGCTACCTTCTCCACTTGAGAGCTTCTGGAAACTCCTGTGAATCACTTCAGGTTTCTAGGCTGTAGGACTGGTGGTCTTAGGAGGCCACCTGCAGCCCTGCACTCCACTCGCCAATGTAGAGTCTGTACCTGAGCGGCGGATGCAAGGCGATGGCCAAAGAGCAAGAGCCTACCCTGTGCCGGGAAGCACCTGAAACTTGCAAATGAACTCAAAGTGCACAGTGCAGAAAATCACTTTTCTTCTGGATCATCAAGAGGGAACCTCCACAAGACTTGCATCCCAACTTTGTTCTTGATCGAAGGTGCCCCTTGTCCAGCAGCCCCATCTTCATGAAGCCCGACCAGGCGTGCTGCTCATACTGGTGCGTGGTGTTGGGCACGTTGGCCTTCTACCAGCATGATCATGTGGTGCCCTAAGGACGCAGCGGTCTCAGATGACTACAGCAAATGCAAGAAGGGGTTTGAGGTTGTGTATCATCTTGAAGGTGAACCACGAGATTGCCCAGATTGCCCGAGCTACGCCCGCATGGGGACTTGAACTACTGCATTTGCGCTCGCCGACCTCGCACACGCAGGGCACGGAGATGTAGCTCTCCTCTGCGCCGTAGACGTTGCACATGGATGGCCAGTTGAAGTAGTGATGGATGTCCAGCAACCAGCGATCCTCATCGGGGCTCATGCTAGCAGAAAGGGTTTCCCGGTTTGATCAGGCTTGGATAGATAGAGAGAGAGCGAGAGCGAGAGAGCGAGAGAGCGAGACAGCGAGAGAGCGAGACAGCGAGAGAGCGCGAGAGAGAGAGGGAGAGGGAGAGGGAGAGAGGTAGAGAGAGGTAGAGAGAGAGAGAGAGAGGGAGAGAGCACAATTAGTATGCGTCTTCGATGTGTTATTTTTACATGTAACATATATATATATACATGTGTACTGACTAGTCATAATCATAACAACTACTACTAATGAGAAGAAGAAGTATATATTCTTTCATTCTACAAGTACACACACACACACATATATATATATATATGTTTCCATGTATATCATATGTATCTGACCTTCGGAAGCAAGTTGAAGCCATGGCGCCTTGAGAGGAGAATAGGGGCCCAGGAGGTCCTTGGAGATCGTGGTGGTGTCATAGTTCTCCGTGCCGTCATTGATGCCGAAGCCAATCTTTGTGGTGAGGACCAAAAGGCCCGGTTTAGGGTTTAGGGTCTAGGGTTTAGGGTTGAGGGCGGAACGCATGTTCGAAAACACTTTCAAGCAGCCGAGATTGGGGGGAGCTCTCTGTCAAATCTGCGGTACGAACAGAAACGTTCAAGCGCGAATCATGGTGTGGGTCGCTTTATCCTTAGTACCACACGGTCCACGTATCAGTGTGACGTCACTTCGATGTGGCCCTCCAGAACTACAAGCCAACAGGAGATGTGGGAGTATGTGGGTGAAATACGTCTAGAGTAGAGGGCTTCGCTTGAAAGACGTGGTGACTCAGCCCAGTGTGTGGCGCCCAGCCTCATCCACAAACTGGGACATGACGGTTGCCAGCCCCACTGTGGCAGACCGAACGGCCTGTTCCTTCGCATCTCGCTGCAGAAGGTCCGGCTCCTAAGCGGGAGAGGAAAACTGCAAATTGCTGAAGAACACCCCCCCCCCCCCCACCCCCAAAAAAAAAAGAGATAATATTCGGGGGGTCTTAAGCAAAAAGTAGAAAAGGCAAGTGCGGCAGGGGGAAGGGAGTAGGGGAGGGATGTTGATGTCGCGAGCGTTCAACAGAAGGCCAACGCTGTCACAGAGTCGGGGATGTGCCCGAAACCAAATTGCTACGCAGACTCCATGCAGTCGTCCGAATATGGACATGCGTGCAAGTTCCAGAGCACATAAGCCACAACACTTCTTCTAACGAGACACAGCTTTTTCAGGTCAGCGATTCCCGGGCAGTTGTGGACAAAATGGCCCGTTTATGCCTGGCACTGCAGAAAGCAGACTCGTACAGCAACGGAGACAGATCGCAAGCTGTCGTGAATGAGGGCAGGGCACGGCAAAGCTAACAAGAAGGGCCGTGATCAACAACAGTTCACACAGGGGGCGGTCAATCTCAAGGCCACTTTGTTTACAAGGCAAAAAGGGGCAGGCATGCTCATACCTATACATCCTCATACTCACACACACACACACACACACACACACACACACACACACACACACACACACACACACACACACACACACACACACACACACGCAACCCTAAACCCTGAACCCGATAAACCCCAAACCCTCAACGAGGGGATGGCGGGGCACGTTGATGACTTCATAGGCGATGATGGCCCCAGGCATCCGGTCATTGATGAACCTCGCAACTGTCAGAAAAACGGGCCCGGACGGACGGCTCTAGGGTTCACGGGCATACTTCCAGAAGCCAAAAGCGCCGCTTACCAGAGAGCGAAACGGCTCACTTCAAGAACCGAGGTAGGAACCTCGCAAACTCTTAGAAAGATCCTATGCAAGTCCTACAGCGCGGAGGCTTCCAAGGTTTTGAGGCCCAGTTGTCTCTGAGTGCTGGACTTGATGTAGGGGACCACGCGGTCCAGGGCAATCTTCCAGTAGACATCCGCCCAGGTCTTCCCATCCTGGCGCGAAAAATACGTGAAAGTCGCAATTACGTCTTGTGGGCATCCCTATAGTGAGGCATGAGGACCCCATCAATGTAGCTTCCAACTTTTTTGCGACTCAAAGAAGAAGAAATGGTACGGGGCACTAACATATACGGCGATGCTCATATGAGATGTTCATGGCAACCTTGTGCTACCATGGTGGTTACAGGTTCTTTGTGCTTCTAGTGCCATGAACACGTTTCCAGGTTGGTCGCCATATCCGCAGCCAGCTGCCTGTTAGGTTGAGAGGTCATGGGGCAGCTCTTATTGCACGAGTAGTTCTACTAGTTGTGGCCCCGACATGGACTTCTCCCTGAGATGAAAATTGCAAGGGGCCCGGTCCTTCTCCCGATAAGTCGGATAAGGACTGCCGCCAGCATTCGAGATGCCATCTTCCGCAAGCCCTGCCGGGTGGCGTCAGGGTTTCCTTTCTTGCGCTTTGGACCCCTAACCGTAAACCCTAAACCCTAGACCCTAGACCCTGAACCCTAAACTCTGCGAACCCTGGATTTCGCGGCACCTTCCCAGAAGTTGGGGGCTTCTGGAGCGCACTCGATGCCGGCATAGGACTGGAAAGGGGTGCTGCACCCAGGAAGCGCATGCATGTCGAGCATCACCTGCAAAGTTTCTGCTTGGAGGTTTTGGGTTTTTTTAGTGTTTCGGGGAGGGGGGGGGGGGGGGGGGGGGGGGGGGGTTCGGGGGATGTTTTGGAGTGTTTGGGAGAGGGATGTTTTGGAGTGTTTAGGAGAGTTTAGGGTCCCATGGAAGAAACTCGGATCGAACTTGGCAGCTTCGTTGGCTTCGTGAACTGAGGGAACTGCTTTTAGTTTAAAAAACTAAAAAAAACCTACGACAGAAAACTCTAAAACCCTAAAACAACCCAAAAAGCCCCCAAAGCTGACCCGTCGCTGCTGGAAGCCTTCATGTTGCGATTCCACAGCTTCACGATGACATTGGTCAATGCGAGTGTGCCCGGCGTCACGAATCCTTGCTGGGACTGGGCATAATATATCTATATACAAAGAAGTATGGCAAACAATATATATATATATGTATACATATGTATCATTATTATTCTTACTATTGTTATTATTATTATTAATAATATATACATATATATATATAGAAACAGGTACATACACAATAGTAGGGCGACTGGCTTTGCCAACCCCACTGGGAAAGCCTTGGGATGGCTTCTGGTCAAGGGCGCCCCAAACTTTTCCGAGCGGTCCGAAAACTCGAAGCCCTAAACCCTAAATCCTTTTTCTGCAACTGGGCTTGAGGACCAACCAGTAAACCCTAAACCCTAAACCCTCAAACCTGGCCGAGATTCCCTCAGGGTTCACGCCGTAAGGCCGGTCTCCGGTCGTCAGCGGGACCGGCCAGTAGTCCAGGGGATACAGCTCTGTGTCGTCGAAGATCCAATACCTCGAAGCGCAGACTGGGCCATTTGTGGAGGGACGGGAGGCGGATGGAGGCGGCAGATCCTATACAGGTCCTTTGGAGTAAGGCTTGGCATTGTCACACAACTGCCTTGCCTTGTCTCTAGGATGTGTAAAATATGATGAATGAAAAACAAAAACATGCCCAACAGTGCCCCAAGTGCCCCACTGGAATCCGAACGGAGTTGATCCCGAACTCTGCGAACTTGTCCAAGAGGTCATCGTTGTAGTACTGCTCTAAGTGGCACCACATCGTCTCAGAGGCGATGCTGCCATCTCCCCCGCCGCCTGCACCATCCTCCTTCTTCTTACCTTTGTGGCGCAGGTGTCTTTTGTCATCTTCATCCTCGTCCGCCGTGCTGGAGGACGTCTTGTTCAACATGGCAATTGACCACATGTTGTTGTTGAACCTCAGCTCGGGATCCGCACTCTACACAGGGAAGCTTCAACCTTGCAACTACGACGAAGGGCACCTGGGTATCTTGGAGTAGTCGAGCTGGAGGAAGGCGTCATCAAAGGGGGGCTTGCTCCGCATGAACCTCGCATCGAAACCGGTCTTATCTACGTCTGATGCGAAACTTAGGTTCCTTCGGGCACTTTGGGAGTTTCCGCTCAGGGATGCCTTCTAAATTCTAAATAGGAAAAGACCGATAGGAACTGACGAACCACACGGTCCATGCTTCTGCCTAGTTATGCCTAGAGGGGGTATATTATTGCAGCTCCTCAACCCGACAAGGTACTTCCATCAGATCCAATCTTCCAGGAACTAGCGATGCAACAACTCCTCCACTTGCTGAGTTCGAGTGATTGAGTGGGTGACGGAGCGTGCCATCATCGGGGCTCCGGCGCGCAGAGAGTTCAACGCTCCGGGCCCCTCAGGGGCGGCACCCGAACCTCCACGGGCCCGTCCCCCCAAGCCGGGCGGCTTGGGTTGGAACTGGGCACTTGGCAAGACAGCCCAGTTCGCCAACTCACCAAGCTACGAAGCTGGGGGACTGGCCGAACAAACGCGAACCGGCAGCAGGACTAAGGGCAAAAGCAAAACAAGAGGGACTTGCTGACTGCCAGACGCCTGCCTATCCTCGCCTTCTTGAACCCCAAACCCCAAACCCCAAACCCTAAACCCAGAATTCCCTACGCTAAGGAAACTCGTGAAGTCAACGGTGTTGAGCTTTCACAACGCCCCAGGAGCATCCAGTTCTCGATCACAAAGCTGCCCCCGAGGTTGACGCCGTTCTGGTAGCCAGGCCAGTGCTCCTTACTTTGGGGCTTCGGGCTCTTTTTTTAGTTTAAGGGTACTTAGGGCTGTTATAGGGTTTAGGGTCTTTTGGGTTTCGGTTTTCTTTTGAGATAATTCCGCTCTTCGGCTTCGTTATTTTGGGGAAGGGTTTGGGTTTAACATCTGTTGAGCTACAGCAAGGGCTTAGGGTATCTTAGGGTTTTACAGGGTTTAGGGCTTTTCTGCTTCGGATCCCCCGCCCGCCCCCCCCCCCCCCTCTTCCCTCCAAAAGACATGAGAAAACATTGCAGGGAAGGGTGGATTCGGGATGCGTGGCAAGGAGCATCCATCCAGAGCTGCTCCTCGGTCTTTTCCGCCTGCTTCGGCTCCACTGTGGGCGCTGGAAAATCCTGAGGGTGGGCAGCAAGTAGGGTTTAGGGGTTGGGGTCTAGGGTTTAGGGTTTTTAATGTGTTGCAAAGTTCGAAGGCAAAGCCCTGTAGAAATTTAAGGGCTCGTAGCCCAGCCATGCATCAGGCAGCTCGAAATACTGCGTACACAAGCTGAAGCTCTCTGGCCCACGAATGCCCAAACGGGAGTTTCCCACGTAGGGGTATATACCATATGGGGGTCTATACAATATTTTATAGGGGAATCCAACGATTTGGGGGGTCTAATGTTGAGGCTCCCTTATTCTGGTCATCCCCCAAACGGAAAACATGTTGAGGGTACGAACAACAAAGAGAATCGCAAGAGTATAGCACTACCGGAACAGCATTAGGGAGGCACGGATCTGCCAGCCCCACTGAACCTACCTCAAGAGCATGAAAAGCCCATGACTTTACCCTAAACCCTCTCTCTCTCTCTCTCTGCACGCTTAGCCGCCCCCCGTAGGGAGAGCTGCCCCGAGGGGCGCGCAAGTCCCAAGAGCCTCTCTCTCTGTCTCTCTCTCTCGCTCTCGCTCTCTCGCTCTCGCTCTCTCTCTCTCTCTCTCTCTCTCTCTCTCTCTCTCTCTCTGAAACCCTAAACCCCAAATCCTAAACCCTAAACACTAAACCCAAAGAAAAAGCCCAAAAGATGTGCCCCTGGGCCCGCGGACGATCCCGCGGCTCGGCTCGCCGAGGGCGGCCGCCAGGAGCAAGCATCGGAAGGCCCGAAACATGCCTCCTCTTGCTTGGAGGTTCATGGCACTCATGGACCTTTAGGGTTTAGGGTTTAGGGTTTAGGGTTTTGGGTTCAGGGTTTAGGGTTTAGGGGTTAGGGTTATAACTGTACTTGTAACTGTACTTATAACCATACTCGGGCCGAAACCGGCCTCCTCTCTAGGGTGCAGAAAGCGCGATTGCTGCTATTTTAGGGGGGTTAGGGTTTAAAGGTTAGTTTAGGGTTCAGGGTTTAGGGTGGTTTAGGGTTTAGGGTTTCGGGTTTCAGGTCTAGGTTTCTTCTCCGCCTTGTTGTTATTCCTGTTATTCACTCCTGCACCGCTTGGGCGAATCCACGCCGCTGGGATCATGACGAAGGCCGACAATTGGTTTAGGGTTTGGGGTTCAGCTTTTTACTCGCTCACGCCCGGACGAACCAGGCGAGGCACTCGGTCAGCAGTCACTTCTGGGTTCGGGGCTTTTGTCTTTAGGGTTTCGGGCTTCATGGTCCATATTGAACCATAGCCGCATAGGGCCCTTCTGTACTAAGTGAACATACAACACCTAAGACACGCACCACCAGGACCCATTCTCTAGTTCAACTAGAGAAAAAAGGCCAAAGGCTCCATGTCTTCCAGCTTTTGAGAAACCACGGACCGAGAAACCCCACATCACATCGCAAATGACGCTCTCCGTGATTCAAGGCCATAAGAGAAAGACAGTTTCTCCAAGAGCATGTGCAGGGGACTGCGGCGCAGAGCAAGATTTGGACTCTTTTGTACTTTGCCTGAGGCGCGCAAGGGACTGAGGCGGGTGCCACGAGTGTGACGTCGGAAGGGGCCGGAGATTCAGCAAAGCACACGAGCGCATGGGACCGCAATGGGAGCTACAGCATGCGCATGGGACCTAGGTGTGTGGGTTTGATTTGGCACGTTGGGCGATGCTGGCTTATGTGACACAACCCAGGGTGGGCTATTAGGCCTGAAAATCCCCATTTTTGAACCTTTACAAAGGGCCTTTTAAGGGGATTCTAGGGTAGAATAAAGCCCATACCAGCCCGGTGACCCTCAACCCGAGACCGGCGTGCAGTCCTCGGCGGGGTAGCTGCCGCCGGCCGAGGCGCAGCTTGGTCTAAAATCGGCTCCCTAACTGCGGCACCGAATAGGGATATCAGGATGCAAACCCTAAACCCTAAACCCTAAACCCTAAACCATGGGCTATTATGCCTCGACTAAATGGGGTATCATAGCCCATCCTGGGAATGTGCAGCGTTGAAGCTTCATTGGGGAAAAAGGCTGAATTGGGCGTCAAGATTGGGCTATGGTACCCGTAGGACCCACGTGCGCCTCACAGACCCTTGCAGTCCGCACCTTAC
Source organism: Symbiodinium natans (assembly GCA_905221605.1). NCBI lineage: Eukaryota > Dinophyceae > Suessiales > Symbiodiniaceae > Symbiodinium > Symbiodinium natans. The sequence continues at coordinate 438,955 of CAJNDS010000236.1, read as the reverse complement.
TGTCGATTTAGGGGGGTGCTGGATTGGGAGAAATGTTGGGCCGGACCCTACAATAGCCGGATTTTCTGTGGAACTCTCCTCCTACAGGGGTGGTTGTCAAAATTGATGGTCCCTTTTGGGGTAATACTAGGTGCCGTACTATGCGAGGGATCCCAAAAGGGACCATCATTTTGACAACCACCCTGACAAATCTGATACATGAAACCCTCCAAGCTTCAGACTACAGGAGCGCACCCGTTGTGAGAGGCAAGACGCCGAAGTGGCTTCTCTCCCAGAGGCAGGGGCAGCAGCACGGCCATCCGGTTCCCGGGCTTCAGGGGTTGACGGCGCAGCAACTGACCCCGATTTGATGTATATCTGCTGATCCTGAGGGCATGCCGCAGCTATTTTGGTAGAGCTTTGGGGGGAACTCAAGGGGGTTGGCATGAGCCTTTTGTGGGCCTAATGCACAGAAAGCCCTAACACCCGCAAAGCCGGAAACTTGGGCGGCGAGCATGTTGATGGCGGAGGCTACAGGCGGGGGGGGGGTGTAAGGAGTGCTGCATGTCGGGTCCCGGTTTGACAGAAACCCTCTCATAACTATCAACCCTGGGTTCCAAAATTCATGAATCTCAATGCTCGTGAAGCCGAGCATTTCTTTGGGGCAGGGGATGGGGATTGATTTTCAATCAGAACCCGATGAGTTTCATAGGGGCCAACGCCCATACAAATCAACAATCCGACCTCAACCAGATAGGGGATAGGCTTCCGGGGACCCTTGCGGATATAGACCCTCTCAACAAGGTCTCTGTTTAAGCCAGAAGAGGGTTCAGAAGGGTTCCGCTTTAAGGGTCCCCCCTTCTCCTACCTAGGACCCCGGAAGAACCCTGAGCCACTGGCCGGCTCAGGATCCACGCTGGGTAGGGACCTTCGGGCGCTTTCCATCTTCCGAGGTTAGGGTTTAGGGTTTAGGGTTTAGGGTTCAGGGTTCAGGGTTTAGGGTTTAGGGTTCAGGGTTTAGCATTTAGGACATCTTCCAGGTCAGGTTTGTTTGTTTCGCTCCGGCTTCAAACAACAACTCTTGGCCTGGACCCTCTAGGTTTAGGGTTTAGGGTTTAGGGTTTAGGGTTTAGGGTTTAGGGTTTAGGGTTCTACCTGGGACCCTTAAGGTTGCACCTTTGGGTTTTGGGGGGGGTCCCCTTTTAAAAGGATCCCTAAGGGAATTGAAGGGCCATGTTAGGATTAAGGGAACCTTTACCAGTACGACCTTCGTTGGAGGTTCATGGAACTTAACAACCGGTTATAACTGTACAGAAAACCATGGAACTTAACAACCAATTATAGCTGTACAGGAAACACACATCTAAGCCCCTGAAGTGAAGTGCCCTAATATGGTTATAAGTACAGTTATAAGTACACTTATAATTTAAAGCCCCTGAAGTGCCCAAATATGGTTATAAGTACAGCTATAAGTACACTTATAAATTTAGTGAATGAGCCCCAGGCCCACCAGCCATGAGCTCTCGCCAACCCGGCCCGGTGGTTGGAAAGATGCCTTGGGATAGGGTGGGTTTAGGGTTTAGGGTTTAGGGTTTAGGGTTTAGGGTTCAGGGTTCAGGGTTCAGGGTTCAGGGTTCAGGGTTTAGGGTTTAGGGTTTAGGGTTTAGGGTTTAGGGTTTAGGGTTTAGGGTTTTCGGTTCAGGGCTCAGCTCAACATGTCCTTCTTTCCCCAAAGCCCTAAACCCGAAGCCGGCGTTTTCTCTCAGGGCGCCTGGGCTCGGTAGAGCCGTGAAGGCCCCCGAGTAAGCTCCTACACGGTTCGCGATAGAAGCGAGTACTGCTGGGCCTCGAAGGAGCACCAGAACGAAGCACCTGTAACCTGGAACCGACTGCATCCGGGCTACGGTAGGAGCCCTCCACCTGGGTTTTGAGAACCACCTGAGACAGGGAGGGCATACCGGCCGCCCGGAGCTTGCGAATCGACGCCCCAAGCCCGAATACCGATACTTCTAACGAACTTTGCCTTAAGCGGTGAATCTGAAACCCTGCAACATTCAGCAACGCCACCCAACGCCCACAGTCAGAAGGCAGGAACCTGAATCGACCTTCCGCTGGTTCTGGGGAGCTCATGCCATAGCCGCATAGCCCAAGCAAAAAGGGCCTGAAGCCTTCAGCCTGCCCCCCCCCCCCCCCCCAATTCCCAAGTCAAGCCTGAACCCAAACTATCTCCAAGTCCTCCCCCCCCTCCCCCCCAGAGAAAACGACCCTTTTCTCCGCAAAAGAATTTTGGCCTCCATGGACAGGTCTTGCATGTCTGCGAGGGCGGTGGACTTTGCCTGTGGGTTGGTTCTGAGGGGTCGTGAAGCTCGTGAGCTTTGGGCCTTGACTTCATCAGCTGCGGTCCAAGACATGCATTCGGCATCGAATAGTTTGGTGCGCATGTCCCGCCTTAAGACACTCTGCCGAACATGCATGTCGCATTCTGTGCTCTCGCCGGAGGGCAGTGAATGAGGCAGCACGGTTGCTGCTTCAACTAGACCGCTCCGAAACCAGATGCAGCGTGACGCGCTGCAGGAACCGCAACATCGTGCACCCATCACCAACTAATTATAGAGATTACGGTCCTTGACGGTTCAAGAGGGACACGATTGCAGCTCAATATGCGCCAGCATCCCGTGTACCTCCGGCGGCTTGTCCCAAGTCTCGTTGCAGCCAAGTTGCGCCGGCGTTCTTCGCAAACTCTGCTGCTAACTCCTCAGCCTGGCGAATGGGGAGGGGACCCTTTGAGAAGGGAAACCCTTGCTGCGACTATCCCTGGGCCCTGGACGCTTCCAAAAATCAGCTTAAGAAGGATCTTCAGTCACAAAGCAACAGCTCGGGAGTTTCTCCAAGAGAGGCAAAGTTGTGCTCCACCCCCCATGGTCATACACACATCGTGAGCTGGGCAGCCGGATGCAGATACTAATCAGGATCTGCTCCTGAAACTTCCTCCTCCGTGCGGGGCGAGCCGACAACTGTCGGGGTCTTGGTGCCAATATGGGGCAAGAGCCGAACATCTTTCCGAAAGGGCCACGAATATGAGCTACTAAGCTACTATATAAATATATATATATATGTATATTAGCATTTCTATATATATATATATACACTTTTGTCTTGCGTATTTATTGATTTATAGTTTATCTATGTCTATATTGATCTTGATAATTTTATAGGAAATGGATGAACCTGAGCCCGAGCCGGCTTCACCACGAAGCCAATATCCGATAGAAATCTCCCCACCTGCTCCGGCGTGATGGTAAACGAGGCGGGGCCTGCCCACGGGTTCAGACGGGTTCTTTAAGCTTCAATCCGGCCACGCCTACGCAAAGGGAAATCTCAAGCCTTTGCACTGCCAGCAGCGTTGGAGAGCCCTCCACTCCGAATGCCGCGCGTTTCGGGATGAAACTATGGGTTTTGCAAGCTTGAGCACCAGGCTCATCATGATCGCCCGGCAGAAGAGCTGGTTCGCCACGGGCGATGCACAAAGCCTGCGAGGGCGAGGGCCAGGCGGGTGGGGAGGGGGTCTATACAAAGTCTGCCAAAGTTGACAAGATTGAACCCCAAGCTCGATCAATTTTCATCCCTGCTTGATCACTGGAGCTCGATGCCGTCGATGCCCGACTGCCGCGCCAGGCTTTGACGAGCGAGGTCGCCGAAGCCACAGGCGTTCCGGAGAGTTTTGCTCATGTAGCCTTAGAGTTTGGGATGCGTTGCTCATGTAGCCTCAGAGTTTGGGATGCGAGCCGTGAAAAACGTTGAGGGTTCACATGCCGAAGACGCTAAAGAAATTGAAAGGAACCTTTTGAGTAGGACCTGGTCTTGAGGTTCGAGATCGGATGCGGCCTTATGCTCACGCCTTGCATGAAGAAGGTTCCCTTTCCTTTCCTTCCCTTTCCTTGCCTTTCCTTGCCTTTCCTTCGCACTCAACTCACCGAAGGGGGCCGCCTGTGAATCATAGAGCACGAATCATAGAGCACTTATATAGGGCTTCAACCGAATGTACAGCCCAGCTATACAGATGGCAAGCTTTGTAAGTGATCTTTTCTATATCACAAGTATAGCGTTTCTTTGTATTCGATTCTCCCCATTTCAATCGGTTGCGTAACTTAGTTTGATACACATTAAACATCATGGGTGCTAGAATACATAAGTTAAGCTCATGGAACTAAAGCTTGCATTTCTCGTGCACGACATTCACTCTGGCGTTTTCTATGGCAACCCACACGCAACTGAATTGTCCAATCGTTCTTCTCGGACCTCATCCCTTGGGTTTGCGCGGTATATGTTCGAGGTCGTCTCCAGAAAAAGAATGTGTTTCTGGGACGCAAACTTTTGTGTCAGAGCTCCGCGGGCGCCTTGCATGCTGAGTACGTGTGCTTCGGGTCCCAGCAACGGCCTCCATAATGCTCGCAGTCACGCATCACGCAGACGAAAAGAGTGGTGATGCAGACGTCGTAGATGCCAGCTGCCAGTCGGGTTGTGACCTAATGGTCGGACTCTTGGGGGATGTTTTTTAAGGGCGTGGCATCCAACTCGCTCATGCCAAGGCCGCTTAACAACAGCAACCCGTCGCCCTGGTGAATGTCAGATGGTGTTCTCAAAATAGCAGCAATCGCGAATTCGTGCGCGTAGGCTAAATCCTACATGCTTACCAGGATGGGCGATTCTACCCTCTAATCCCTTAAAGGGAGCCCTTTATAGTTCACTAAAGGGATTTTAAGGCCTAATCGCCCATCCTCCAACCCTAAACCCTAAACCCTCAACCCTAAACCCTGAACCCTGAACCCTTAGGCTTAGTCTGACCGATCAGTTGGGAGGCATACGACAGGGCGATGATGACGAAGGCACACGGAGGCCATGCCTTGCCAGTTCGAAAGGTCCCAAGCGAAGGCTTTTAAGGGTTTAGGGTTTAGGGTTTAGGGTTTAGGGAGGTTTGGGATGTTTGGCTCACCTTGAGGGCATGCAACTTTTAGGAAATTTTGGCCGAGCCCCGACGGAACTCTGCATGGTTCCCCTCCAGGATCCTATATGGGGGGGTTTACGATATTAGGGGATACCTTATTAGTCGGGTCCTCATTATAAGGGGATCCCCCTAAACCCTAAACCCTAAACCCTAAACGCTAAACGCTAAACCCTAAACCCTAAACCTAAACCCCAAACCCTAAACCTACTATTTGGGGGGGGGGGGGGGGGGGTGCTATTAAACTGCTATTATAGGGGTCCCTTATTTTCGTAAACCCCCCTATCCCCCTATCGCCCTGCCTGGGACAGCCAGGGGAAGGCGACCACAGCCAGGCCGAGAGGCACTGTAACACAAAGTAGGTAGCCCAAGGCCTGTGGGAGTTTAGGGTTTAGGGTTTAGGGTTTAGGGTTTAGGGTTTAGGGTTTAGGGTTTAGGGTTTAGGGTTTAGGGAGGCCAGCAGAAGTGCAGCAACTGAATGCCCTTTCAGGGCTCAGGCTTTCTCGGAACCCTGAACTCCCCTGAACCGCCCCTGGAGATTTGTGCAATTCAAGGTTCGGGTCGACCCAAGGCAGGTGAAGTGTCCATCCAGGTTGGGAAAGAATTTCTGAGATCCCGAGATCGAAAAAGGAGCACGTTGGGTGTTGAGTCGGTGTTGAGGAATCTGCTGCCGTGCTTGGGAACCGAGATTGGGGGGGTTTCCGATGATAGGGTACCTTGTCTTGGGGTCCTCATTTCTTGGGACTCGGACTTTGGGGGGGCTATATTCGGGGTCCCTGCCCTAAACCCTAAACCCTCAACCCATGTGGGACAGCTTGCTGAGTTTGGACTAGAAGCCGCAGATGCCATCTTGTCCATGGCAGTTTGCACCTTCAGTGAGGCTCTAACTCTGTCTCCGTCCTGCCTTATGTATGTCCCACTCTCCCCGAAATCCCAGCACACGTTTGTGCTAAAGGCACCGCGGAATTCTTGAGTGCACACCAGTGCACACGCTCATGTCAGGCCCGACTCAGCCCGGATAGGACCCTCAAGTGGCATGACAAAATGGGACGAGGGAACCGGGTACTTGGCAAAGAAGACGAACGACGCGTGAGCAGAAGCGCAGAATGTCTTGCCGGTCACAGCCACATAGACCTGATTTTGCAATCTCTTGCACAACCTCAAGTCAGACATACACATGGACTGGAGCGAAGGTTTAGGGTTTAGGGTTTAGGGTTTAGGGCATTCGGAACTCAGCTGCTCCGGGAAAAGATCCACTCAGCTCGTTCGACCGACCGATCTGAGACCCTCGTGTCGGCTGACTTAGCTGTTGTGGACCATGAAAAGACATGTACATAAAGATCTACAATGTATATACATATATATGCACATACATATATATATATACGACACATTATATATATATACATGTATAGGTGGACACCCCCTATGACAGTTGCTGTAGCTCTTGGGCGCCCCTGCGTAGGCGTACTCCGTGATGAACTGCAGGCAGCGCTCCAGGCACCAGAGGCCGCAGCGGCATGCGCACACCACCGCTCGCACCACGGGGTTGGACTCCTGCAGTGGTGCTGGACGGCGTACATATGCAGATATGTACATATATATATATATATACACACATATGTTTTTCTGTATACTATATAAAGATAGATCATGCATATTAAGAAAAAGTACAATTCAGTTATTGCTCTACATATGTTCCACATACATGCACAGATAAGCCTTTAGCAGGGTTGATGGGTCCGGTGTCTTACACCACTGCGCGGGCAGCGACGTCAATGTCTCCCAATGCTGTTCCTGGTCTTTCGTCTTCGCGGCGATGTACTCGAAGATGAGTCCTCGAGAGGCACTGAGGACCTAGTAACGAATTCTTGGAGGAATCTTGGCACAGAGAGTCGATGTATGCGTGGGAGCGCACTGTAATTATAGCACAGACACGTGCCACGAGGGGTGTCGTGGTGCGCAAGCCATTGCCATGCCAAGATTCGTAGCATGGTGGCGACGGCCATGATACCTTTGTATCGTGAGAGCATTCTTTTCCGCACACTGCAAAGGCGCCCCAGGCTGACATTCCAAAAGTTCCAAGGCTCCTTGAAAGCACCCAAAAGAGGCCACCGATGATTCTGGGGAGGCCGGGTGACAGGAGCCGAAGACCAGCGAGCCGAGGTGGTGACGGCAGAGGCGAAGAAAGGCCAAGAGGACGGGTCCTGAGATCACCAACCAGAGGGGCCAAAGGGCCCTCCGAGGGGCCCCTTGGGGCCCAAGAAAAACAAAGGGTTTAAGGTGCATAAGCAAACAACGCCCCACAACAACATGTAGCACCATGCAGCCTGCTCATGCAGGCGCCGTAGACCCTACGCTGGACCCTAGGCTGTACCCCTTCCAAGTGCAACCGGACTCGCATCGGACCGCCAGGAAACAGGACTAATCACGACGTGCACAAAAAAATCAGATGCATCATGCGGCACAAGCCCCTTTCTTGGCAGGGTAGGGGGGAGGGGTCTTCAAAGCCTTCCATCTCCAACCCCCTTAAACCTCCGGTAAGAGGTCCCTCTGTCTTGATTTTCGTCCAGGGGGCGACCGAAGAACCAGCCATCCGAGTTGACTCCTGAGCAGCTACCGCGAAAGAAACAGGCAAGCTTGAGTAGCTCATGCGCGTAGGAGTCATGTTAAGGCGCATTGGCTACACCTGGCTCGTGAGCAGATTATGTGATGAGATGCTGTGCTCGTGAGCACGCTTGATCCTACATGCAACTCATGACTGCTCTGCTTTGTACAACCGACATCTAAAGCAATGTGATCTGAGCCCTGACTGGGCGTGGCATGCGCAAACCCCGCAAGCATCCGTAGATTCCGTGCCGCCCTTTTGTCTCGCGCGCCCCAGCCCGAAGGTGTCTGCTCTACAGGCATTTCAGCCTGCGAAGTTCTCTGGATTGGCGAAGGGGTTACCCCAAGGCCCCCAGAGAGCTAGGTGCAGCGTTAGCTGGGCGATGAGATGGTGACAGAAGCAATGGGCACGTGCGGAGGGTTTGGAAGGCAGGGTTCGAAGTAGTGCAACGGTCAGCATGTAGAGCCTTGTACTTGACCGAACTCAGCGTACGGCAGCGTGACCATCGCCACAGGAACTGCTTCCACGCAGCGGCAACCGCCTGCTGCGGTGCTTCTTCGTGCAATCAGTACAACCGGCGGCCCTTCAGGCGAAAGACCTGCAGCAGTCGTAACCAGCTACAGTAGAGCTACAGTATTGAGTATTATAACTGGGTCCGGGACTTGTCCATGTAATGTCTGCTGCCTCTGGCCTCAACCCTGTTGGACCACGAAGATTCCGGTCAAGGGGCCAAAAAGGGATGTGGCTGAGATCGCTCAGGCACAGAGGGCGGTGGGAGGTGAAAGAGCCCTTATTGAAGCCCTGCACGTGTTGTGGCGTAGAGTCGATCTACCGCAACTCAACAACTTCTCGACCCCTCGCCCGCCACCTGTGCCCCAAGGAATCTGCAGCAAAGACACCGGGGCTCGTTTAGCACCCTGTGCCTGCAGAAGCCAAGCTTCATACGACACCCTCAAGACCCTCGGGGAGGGTGCAACAAGTCTCAGCCCTGTAAAGGTAACCCTACAAATATAGGTCTTCCATTGTTCAATCCACTTCAACCCCCCCCCCGCAAAGGCTTGGAATAGTTGGCACAAACGGACCGTATGAGCTCAGCAGCTGTCTCGTGGTGGCCTTGATCCTTAGTTGCTGAGGCCGCTAAGCACGAAGGGGCCACAGGCCTTCTCGCTCTCCTCCCAAAGAATCTTGCGAGACTCGGCCTTTGTGCAGATGGGCTCCAACGGAAACTTTTGCGGCAAGCCTTTCATCCGCATGCCCATCGACTTTGTCTGCGGCTCCCAAAAATCTCCGTTCTCACTTCCTTCTCCGAAACAGCATTGAACCAGGGGCATGGTCCCATCTTCCCCCGACTGCCCGTATTTCATGATCCAGGTCTCGCTCATCCCATCGGCCTGATTCGTGGTGACCTGGAGATTTGTGGATGCCAGCCCGGGCGCAGCACACAGAACTTTCACCTTGGAGCTGGCGTTCTTCAACCTCTCAGCCAGCTCCACGGTGTACACAGCGTTGGCCAGCTTTGTCTGATGGTACCTCTCCCAACGCGCCCCGCCACACAACATAGAACTGCTGTTGCCTCCAAGAGCACCGCCATTCTTCCCGAGATACTTTGCTGTCAGCGGTGTGCTTGGCGCAAACCGCGCGCCGCTCGAGTGATTCACAATGCGAGCCTCCCCGCGCAACGCTGCCCCTTTCTCCAAGAGGGGGAAGATCTCCTTGGTCAACAGGAAGTGGGACAAGTGGTTGGTCTGCATCTGCACATCGTACCCGTCCTTGGTCGCCTCATCGGCTAAAGCCATGACTCCGGCATTGTTGCACAAGACATCAACGCCGGTCTCCGAAAAGAGTTCCTTGAGTTTGGCGGCCGCTGCCTTGACATTCTCAAAGCTCTGCAGGTCACACTCCACCGTCATGACCTTACCCTCAGTCACTACCTTTTGGACCTCCGCCTCGGCAGCCTCGGAACGGGAGCTCTTGCGGTTCAGCATCACCACCGTGGCTCCCTTTTTTGCTGCACAGCACGCGGCAATGAATCCCGTTCCGGTGGTGCAGCCTGTGATGAGCACGACTTTGCCAGCCAAAGAGGGGATCTTCTTCTCGAAGTCGTGGTAGAACTTCGTCTCGATCTTCCGGGGCTCCGTGTAGGATCGCTTCGAGGCACCGCAGCCCATGACTCTTTCGTGTGCTGGCGGTAGGCACGCGGCGCGGAGGAAGGGCTTGAGACAGAGGCTCGAGCATGGTTGCGACGGTTTGTTGGGTGGTTTCAGGGCCTTTCTGATGTTTTCTGGGCGTCGATTTGTGCCTGCTGATGGCAGATGCAGGATCTGTCCTGTGCCCGCGTTCCGGTCTGGGTCGTTGCGGTAGAAGTACCTGCCAAAAACTCCCTTCAAACCACGTGAGATGCCGGTTGTCTCGGCTATAGGCTATAGGAGTTGCTGACTTGGTGTGAGACGTTCAATAGAAGATTGAGAAATAGTCAAGAGGTCCTTGAGAGCCCAGGCACCAGTGAGAGACACACATGGCCGTAATGGCGATGCACAGGGACGCGTGGAAGTGGTAGATGAAGAGGAACCTGGGATAGGAATGCAAAAAAAATAACAGGTACATTGCCCCATGTCATGTCTAGTTGTGAGCAGAAACTTGCCCTATCTTGGAGCTAGAATTGGCCACACCAAACCATGGAGCTTAAACCCTAAACCCTGCAAGACATCAGGAACCCCAGCCAAGAGAGCCAAGAGGCACGAAGAGGTTGAAAATCAGAGCCGTCCTGGTCACCAGCTTCTTAGGTACATGGTCCCGTGACATGGGCCCCTAAAAGGGGACCCCTTATATACCCGATGCAACCCAAGGGCCCGCACTTCAGAACCCTTTGAAGGATTTTCAATGACTGGCCACTGGCCCAAATTGCAAGGCAAGCCTGTGCACCAGGCTCACAAACAAGCGCCCGAAGGGGAGAATTTCAACCCTCCCAGAACTCGCCAACTCCTGAAACCCCTCCTAAACCCTAAAACCCTAAACCCTAAACCCTGAGAAGTTTTCGCCGAGGAGCTGGCGCAACTGCGACATCTCATCAGCCTGTGCCAGGCCGACCGCCTTCCATGGAGGGTTTAGGGTTTAGGGTTTAGGGTTTAGGGTTTAGGGTTTAGGGTTTAGGGCGAGTTCTTAAGGAACTTTGCTCTACCATCCCGAGGTCGGCCTCGAGAGCCGGGTGGATGTAGAAATGCCACGCCTGGCTGCGGAACAATATGCTGTGCATCCTCTGCGTGTTTCCGCCAGACTTCTCATGACAAGCCCCCTATGACTCTGTAAGGGCCCTCTTTTTTGGCTTTTGGGTTTGGGTTCTAGAGCCTTTCTCGGGGCCTGAAACTCGGAGAGAAAACCCACGAGGCACTGCGCCTGGTTTGGAGTTTAGGGTGTTGTGGTAAAGTCACCTCCAAGGTCCGTGGGATGTCGGTGGCGCTGGCGGTGGCCACGGCCAGCGCGACCTCGGAAGTCTTCAGCAGGGCCTTAGAGGTTTCCTGTGGTGGTTCGGGCCCTTCTTACTACGGGCCTGATGGCTTGTTAGAGGGCCTTGTTTTTTGGGCCTTATTGCAGGCTTATTTTCGGACATGTTTGGGCTCCATGGGGTTTTCTGGGGCTTCATTATTATTTACAGAGCCTTCTTTAGGGGGACAGGGACAATTGGGATGTGCAATCTCCATAAAGTTGTTCACCTACGAGTACCACGGTACCACGTTCTGAGGTTCCCAATCAAGTTGTGGGAGGACTCCGCAACGCGGCAGCTACGAAAAAAAAAAAAAAAAAGAGGCTACCAGAAGCGACTTGAAGTGGCCAAGGAGCGCCTGCCACCGTCAGAGTCCTAGCACCAGGTCACTGATTCTACGGCTGCCCCCCAACGTTGGCAAGGCGCCCACAGCATCACCACCGACATGAAGATCATGCTCAGGGCCAGCACAAAAGGGGCCAGGAGCAACGAGGGCATCTCGCCTCAGAAGTCGCTTTGTGATGCTTCAGGCGGCCCAAAGGGAGCCTTTTTGGGAGTCACTAATCCCCTTACCCCCTAATATGAACCCCCGCCAAATAACCCCCATAATTTTAAACACCCCCAGTCTTGTTATACTGCAGCACATTGGGGGTCCCTCCCCCAAATATTAAATATGTCGAGTATAGTCATGTTAAAGTATGTGGAGGGGGGGGGGGGGGGTGTGTAGTACTAGGGGGTAGGGGGGGAGGCTAATATTAGGGGTGGGGATTATGCGCCATGGGCCCCACATGCCTCCAACCCAGCGACTCCCTGAGCCCAAGTGGCGCATCGTGTTGGACGCCTCTTTCAGCAACTCCACCAGGATTCGGAAGTTTTTCTGGGCAGCTGAGGCCGGATTCTCAAGGTTGGAAAGGATTATATCAGTGGAGGCTTAGGTAGCTACGAGCAAGGCAGGCGAGGCACGGATGAGTGCTCGGATGGCAGCACGTTCTTTGTCTGAGGGCCCTAAGTCTGCACCAAGCTTCCCGCGTCGCCACCGCCGCGCAAGCGAGCACCAGAATTCCGACCAGGAGCCCGATGGCAGACCTGGTCAAAAGCTGTTTTTTTCTGGTGCCTCCGCGTGCTCTTGCCTTACGACAAACTGCGCAGATGCAGCATTCCGAAGAACTTGCAAATGTCCGGGCTTACCAAGGGCTCCATCCATTGCAGGGATAGCAGGGAACCGATTTACTGTCTCCATCCGAGCCGCCATTTGTATATCGCGCGCATCTGCTCATCTTCCGTCGAGTCTTCGATCAAGGTCTCCAGCCTCAAAGCAAGGCGCCCGAAGCCCTCAATGAAGGAAAGATTGCGGATCCGGCTGTGGTCTTACGGATGTCCCTTGAAAGCTGGCTCTGCGGCAGCTAACCGTAGACCGACTTTGCGCGTTGGCTTTTATAAGGCTATGTGTACTTGCGGAAATCCTCCCGTGTGCCCCCTGCTACCCCTATGGCCCATACGAGTGCATAGGCTCATGTTCGGTTTCACTACCTCTCCGTTTGGAGGGTCCCATGGAGCCGCGAGGCGTGGTCTCAAGTCCAGGGGAGGTGGGTCTCGGAGACCCACCCCTTCTCTCTCCTTCGCTCTATCAGCCTTTCTTCCTCCCTTTCTCTCTTGCTTTCCTTCTTTCGCTCTTTCATCTTCCTTTCCGTCTGTCTTTCTGAGACTATTTCTGTCGGGGCTTAGGGCACAAGGCCCGGCACCAACAGGCTCTTCTGCCATGTGTCTCAAACCCCCATTTATTACAGAATCTTCCGAAACTATGCCATGAAACGTGTGTTGTGTCCTGGGCCTGTCTCGCATGAACGAGCTACGCCGCAACGCCTCTCCCTGCAACGCACAAAGCTTCGCAACCCAAAATTGAACTAGCCACGGCTTGCGAGACGTGACTTGCACATTATGGGCACCTGTTTGGGATGCAAGGTTCTCCCACACCGTTCCATCATGTCAGCCCAAACCATCCCAAAAAACTCAACACCCGACACACCCAAGGCAGGTGGCTCAGCCGGCATATCCCACTCCGTGGCTTGCTGTACCAAGTCGACGACCATCCTTCCCGTTCGCCCGGTCACAATGCCGGCCTCTAAGGCGGCAGGTTTAGGGGTGTTGGGCCGGAAGGGGCTTCGGGTCTAGGGCTCAATGCTTCGGCTTTCGGCTGCAGTTTCGCGGATCTCACAACACCGATGAACACCAGGATGGGCTATTGGGCCTTATAATCCCCATAATGAACCCTATAAAGGGCCTTTTTCAGGGATTATAGGGGTATAATAGCCCATCCTGGCATGTAAGTTGGGAGGTGTGAATTCGGCCTGGAAGAAGAGGACGTAATCGGCGCAAATCAACACGAGGAAGAGGAGGGCGATGAGGACGTTCCTCCGGCGCCGAGCGAGTGTTTTCCTAAACAAGACCGGGCTTTCTCGGCTACTTTCATGGGATCTTTGAGGGAGGCCAGGGAACCTGAGGGAGGCTTTGGGAGCCTAAAGAGTAGCGGGGGAGTTGTGCAAAGCTTGCTCCAAGAGTCAGAACCAGTCCCACACCTCAGCCAAGCCGAAGCTCGCAAGTCAGCACAGAACACAACAGAGCCACACTGTGGCCAAGAGGCAGCAGGCGAATCCCATAATGATGACCTGCGCAGTTTAGGGGTGAGGGTCTTTTTTTTATTTTTTTTTTGGGGGGGGGGGGGGGGGGTTTAGGGTGTAGGGTTAAGGGTTTAGGGAAGTCAGCAATCATGACTGGTTTGGAGCTATACTGCAGTCGAGCCTATGGTGTAGGGGGGGGGTGTTGAATGTTCGCGGGAGGGGACTTTTCTCCATCCTTGGGTGTGGCACTATCTGTGCGACTTGGCACAACTTGGGGCTTTTGGGCCCGGTCAAACCCTAAACCCTAAATCCATGATGCTGGGGCTGCCGCCATCGAGAGAATCAGGGATCCTCCGATGCCGAGGCCCAGAACCAACCTGGGATTTCCCACGTTGTGGTCATGCTCCCCCAAACTGGTCCAACCTACCTCCGACGACGTGGCAGAGACCGGAACCCAGCCAGAAACACAGGGCGTTGCGACGGACTCCCGTGAGATTCTGCGCTGCCCCAGAAATCCCATCAGGTGGCCATCGGTGCTCGTAGATCATGGTGCACCTGCAACCGATCTGGGGTGGGGGGGGTTTGGGGTTTAGGATTTAGGGTTTAGGATGGTTTTTTTTTCGCTCCCGCATAGCTGGCCGAACCGCAGGCAGGGTTAGTCGTTGGTCTGCTCAGAGGAAAAAGGGTGGTCCCGCCGGAGGACCCACAACAACGTTCTCTTCCCCTTTCACTTTACCAGCCATCCAAATGGTTTCTTTAGGATGGTTTAGGGTTTGGGGTGTAGGGGCCATTTCTGGAAGGTGTTTCACATTGTGTCCCCAACCTGTCACAAGCCACTCTTTTTCGTAAAGGGATCTCCTCCGGAGTTGGGCCCCAACGCTACCGAAGGACTTCAGTTGCCTCGCTGATGCATAATGCAACACAACATAATTCATGGTTATGCAAAGGGATCAAACGAATATATCATGCAATGTACTGCTATTGAATATGTAAGCACAGTATAGACTATGTACTACGCTTAAAAAGACATAAATGACGAAATAAATCTATCCATATATATATATACATATATATATATATATGTATATGATGTGGCATTTAGTCTAGCATAGAACAAAGGCTTCAACAAGATTGCTAAGCCTTGAAGCACGCTTGCACGGCTTTAAAATAAGTGGGCCTGGGGTCGGGGGGGCTTTGAAGCACGCTTGCACGGCCGGGGGGGGGAGGGGTTGGGGACCCACAGCTACCCCCCCCCCCCCGCCTCCATTTGCAAACACAATGCTCGCATGATGGGTTTCAACAAGATTCATATGCTTTGAAGCACGCTTTGCAGTAGACCAGAAGACCAGAGGACCAGCAGACGAGGCGACCAGGACAATCCAAAAAAGAGTCCTGACAAAATAGGCCTTCCATACAGAAACCTCAAACCCCAGTTATGCCTCTTCCCTGTCATCCTGATTAAAAGCCCCAGTGGCCAGGTAAAGATCTGGCCCGTGTACTTCGTCAGAAGACCTGGCATGTTAGGTCATGGTCTCGTCGCAGATGTGGAGCATTCGGAGTGCCCTCTTGGCAACTTAGAGTGCTGCCTACTGGGCGTGGCAGCCACTGCACCATTCTATCCCTCAGGTCCCTTGCAATAATTCTCTTTGCAGGCAGCCACCACTCTAGAGGCGCGTGCAGACAGGAGGCTATAAGTGAGGCTGGCATCAACTGGCGCAGTTCGGACGCGAGTGTCGCGGTAGACTTTGACCTTGCCTGGGCAGACATTCCGGCTCCTACCAGTACGGGCCCTAAACCGGTCTGAGGCTGTTGCTTAGGTGTGGGTTTAAGAATCTGAAACAGCGCTCAAACTGCCCCCCCCCCCCCTGCAAAAAAAATAACCAGCTCGGCGGCTAAATACCCGAAGCAATACCACAAGGGACAGTGCTGTATCTTGTCATTCGCGGCGAGGCGGATGCGCTCGGCCAACACCTAGCGCGGTCTCGGGGTTGGGAGGGGGGGGGGGGGGATATGAGGTGGAGTTAGGGTTTATAGGGTTTATGAGGTTTATGTGGTTTATAGGTTTATGGGGTTTAGGGTTTCTAGGGTTTAAAGGGTTTAATCGGACAAGCCAGGTGAGGCACAGAGTGTCTGAGAGTCCCCTCATGAAATTTTCAGACTAGGTGATACTCACAGTTGCTCACGGAATCGCAGGATTCATACTCCGTCGGCTGCAAACCTACCCTCCCTCAGCACACTTTGGGCGGAGGGGGATCCAACGCGACGATATCCTATCCACCCCCAGCTCCGATTACAAGGATACTCTAAGCTCATCCCTCCTCTCACGGGAGCTATACCTCCTCTTCGCACTCTCACGTATTCATTTAGCAGGCGTTCTCGGCTCCGTTTGTTCACCCCGGCACTCACTGTTTTTGGCTTGGGCAGCGTCTCTCCATACTGCTTTCCGCCCCAGCCCGTTTCCATTCGGTGTGGACCACATGGCCCGGGAACTCATAGAAAGGTCATCGTTGTGCTGTCGCAGCAACACCGTCCCTGAACCATGGCCACAGCAAAAACCATGACTTCCACCTTCCCAAAATGGCTACAGCTCAAGGCTCACTTGACGTGCTTAAGCGCATGGTGTTTGCTGAATTGGGCGCTTTCTTGGGGGGGGGGGGGGGCATCAACTTTTTCGTTCCCAGCATCCATGCCCGAACGGTGGTAACGTCCATGTTACCAGCACATCCATTGGTCCACCGTCCAAAGACTTGACTTCCATAGAGCTTTACAGATGACTCGACTTGCATAGAGCTTTACAGACGAATCGTTTTGCACAGAATCTTGCAGATGACTCGTTTTTTCAAAGAGTTTACATATGACTCGACTCCGTGTTGTCAGTGCGCAACTCGACCTGCATAGAGTTCAGCAGATGCCTCCTTTTGCGTAAAGTTTGACACATGACTTGCCAGAGCATCCACCCGCACGGCGATTATGTCCATGCTACCCGTGCGTGCGAAAGGTCTGAGTATCCATGCAGTTCAAGTTTGGGTAAGATCTGGACGCCTGCCAGCGTTTTAGCGCACATGCAAAAATCTCACGTCCATCCCGGAAAGCATGTACGTGTTGCTGACACGACACGCCTCCATTTGAAAGCATGTACATGTTGCTGAAGTGACGGCAGCCAGTGTTTTCGAACATTAGCGACGCACAAAAACACACCGTCAACCACCTGTGCACCTCCTCCTCCTCCTCCTCCTACTACTACTACTCCTCCTTCTTCTTCTTCTTCCTCTTCTTCTTCTTCTTCTTCTTCTTCTTCTTCCTCTTCTGCTTCTTCTTCTTCTTCTTCTTCGTCCTCTTTTTCACACTTGCCGCAGAAGATGCAGTCTTGACCCAAGCCAAGCAAAGGAATCGGAGTATCACATTCGATATCAAGAGTACATAGGTGTTGAGGCTGAGATCAAGATGTTTCAACTTTCAGCACATGGCGGGTGGTTCTTTGCTGAAGGATGTCTCTATACAAAAGATTAGGACGACATTTTGCCGCATCAGCTTGTACTGCATTTCACTCGCTGGCTGGAACGGCACTTTCAGGCCCACCCTTGGTCAAACTGTGGGTGTCTAGTAACCTCTCTGAGCTTTGCTGTCGCTAAAGGACCTGGGCAATCAGCACTAGAGGAGGCTGATATTGATCTAGATCGGGGAGGCAATCAATGTGTGGCATGCCAGTTGATAGGAAGGGGGAGGACACGGGGTGCTGGCTTGATCCGGTCGTGGTCGCTAGGGTGTTGGGAATCCAGGAGGAAGACGTCAAGCAGCATTTCCGCACCGCTGAGGAGACCGGGGGGACAAAACGAGCGAGCTGCGAGCCATGACCTGGAACCTGCATGGTAAAGATTTGACTCAGCTCTCGGATCCTGCTAGAAAAGAGCGAAGACCCTCCGACTCCTGAAGGAACTTGGGGGGAATATGGGGGGCTGTGGGGAAGTTCTTACCAATCAAGCAGAAAATTCTGACCGCCCCGGTGTATTGCTGTCTCCCTTCGAGACCCTTGCCGGAAAGCCCAGTACCCCTTGATTAGGGAATATGCCGCAAATCATACTAAGGATCCCTATATAGTTTAAGGTATATTCCTTAAGGAATATTCCGTAAATCACATTAAGGATCCCTGTATACCTTGCATATTCCTTAAGGGGTATTGGGCGCCCTTGTCGGTCCCTTTGTGTCACAGGAAGGAAAAACGATGTGGATTCACTCCGCTGGCCTCACTCCCGGAGGATGATGCATTTAGGTTTGTTTGTTTTTTGTTGAAGGTTTAGGGTTTAGGGTTTAGGGTTTAGGGTTTAGGGTTTAGGGTTTAGGTTTAGGGTTTAGGGTTTAGGTGTTTTGTTTCCGTTCTGCACAGCTGGGGTGAACCCACATCGCAGGGCTACCGTCAAGGTTCTACACCGGCACCCGTCTTGCGAGATCTCTTTCTCCGCTCTCGACAAACACCCCGCAACCAAAAGCACAGGCGATCAAGTTCTCAATACCCTTCAACACAACGCAAACCCAAACTCAGCTCAAGCCCCCACCCAGAGATCTCATTCTTTTCTGACGTGTGAATTTGCCATGTCCCGCCCAAAGCTACCTAGAAAGACGCGGGATTTAGCCAGTCGCTCACATCCTTGACATTCGTCACAGTTTAAACACTACGCCGGATCACAGATAATACACCGTATCACACCCAAACCAATTAGGTTTAGGATTTGGGGTTCGGGATTTAAGCGCTCACACTGGGACGACCCAGGTTTGGGGTTTCGGGTGTTTGAGGCTTTTCTAGGGCCTTCGATTCCCCTTGTTGAAACCCTAAAAAGACCTTCAATAAACACACGACATAAACCCTAAACACATCCACCAGACACCCTGGATAAACCCAGATAAGACACTAAACGGAGGAACAACACATATCAATGTTGAGCTCCGGGCCGCACCCTGCATGCGTTCGTAAGCTTTAGCTTTCTTTTTTGCTATAGGGTTTAGCGTTAGGTCTTTGGGTTTGCTGCATAACAGCACATGTCTGTTTATGTATGGCTAGCATGGAGGCGCGCAGGCATGCAAGCATGCACATGTCTATGTGCGCGCATGGTTTGGTCTACGTATCGGTATGCAAATGCCTTATGTGCACAACAGACATGGAGAACCAACACACGTGTATTCAAGTATGTATATAAATGACCCCCTGGTGTACGCAGGCACGTACGCATATGTGTATGCACCCATGGCCTGTCTACCTCTATGCCTGCTCTGCGCCTACCGTGCCCGAAACGCTTTTGCAACGAGCGTGTGTGTCCCGCCCGGCTTGACTCCCGAAAGCAGCTGTCCTCGTGACCGAAACCCTACCCAAACCAAAAACCCTAAACTCCGAAACCCTAAACTCCTAAACCCTAAACTCCTAACCCTTAACCCCGAACGCTTGTTGGATCACATCTGGCTTCGTCCTCTTGTCAGGCGTCCGAGTCCGTCTTCCGGAACCTCGAAATGAAAAAGCCTGATCGGGGTTTGAGAGTTACATGGGGCTTTCGCGCTGGGATGTTCCCCCTTTTTTTCGAACAATCCTTAAGAGGGATTGTCGTACCCCCGGCTCTAGTATCATCCCCATCATCCCAACTTTCGGGTTGAAAGGGCCTTATAAGGTGTCAGGATATTCGGTTTTACGGAGTGTTTGCACAAAGTCTTACGGTTTAGTCGGTGGCTTCTGAGCTTGAAGGCTTCATTTGAAGTCCAGGGCGAGTTTCTATGCGGGATTATGATTGCAAGTGCTTTTTACGATGGACCATTTGGCTCTAGGCTTTAGGGGACCCTCACCAGCACGTTCCCCCGGCTTCAACACACACATGGGAAGTGCATGAATCGAATCGATGAATTGAACTGAATTGAATTGAACTAAATTATGGACCCTTTCGGGGGTCCCCGGCTGCGATCACCCAGTGCCTGGACTTTGTAAACCAGGTCCCCCCGTTTTGTTAGAAGAGCGAACGTTGCGCTTATTGGCAGTCGCAGTAGGCGTGCGACACGACAGCGGACTTCGCAATACTTCTTGGCTTTTTCTCAACAAAGGCCAGCGAAGCGGACATGATGTAGTCATCGGTCATTCATGATTTGGTCTGCATGCTGGGCCGGCACGGATGCGTTTTATTCGAGTGCGTAAGCCCCAAGACTTGGAGCCAACTAAAAGACACGAGAACAGCAGCCACAAAAGACACCAACCATAGTGACCATACTTGAGATCGACACAAGGTCGCACAGCAGGGCCCCACCTGAATCCCAATATCGTGGGTCGAACCGGAGCACCTGTTTCTGCTGGCTCCTGGCGAGCACTCGGGGAGTATGAGTGCCGGCAAACTCGCTGCAAGACCAGCCGCAAGTAGAAAGCAAGCACAAAAGGGAAGAGCTGGAAGTGGGGATGTTCCGCCTTATACGAACAGTCCTTGATAGGCAATATACTACCCCCTACTTAAGGACCGTCAGCATAAGGGGGGAACGTCCCAAGCTGGAAGTTGAAACAGACCCCGCAATATCCCGCAACCATCACTTTTTGATGTTTCCACTGGAGCCGGGGCTCTCAGTCAGGTCGCAACCCGCCAGTCCCGCCAGAATGGTGCTGCCCTTCTGCTCGGGCTGGAACGCCTCTCAAGTTTTCGGGTGGGTTTCATGTGGACTCGGTGCCCCGTAGCAAACGGCACCTTGTAAAAAGGACCCCAAGAAAGACGGGGCCCTATTTAGTGAACTTCCCATGTACCGAAGGGTTGAAAAAGATGGCAAACTGATTTGTATAGTTATAAGCTTGCGCAGACTCCGAAGAGGAACGGGAGAGCTCATTGAAGGGCTGGATACCACTGGTGCCCAGCTCCACACAAAAAGCCAGTGCCTGCTCCCGGGCGTCCAGAAGCTCCACCGGCAAAGTCTGCAGTGCCCAGTGCACATTCTCCTCATTCTCCTCCGGCGTGCAGGTGCAGGTGCTGTACACCATCTCACCTGGCCATTCTGAGTTGATGGTGCAGGGTTTAGGGTTTAGGGTTTAGGGTTTAGGGTTTAGGGTTTAGGGTTTAGGGTTTAGGGTTTAGGGTTTAGGGTTTAGGGTTTAGGGTTTAGGGCTCTTCTTGGGCTCATGGATGTACAAAAACAGCCTCTCTGAATCAAGCCCTCCCCTCTCACCTCCCACAGCCAGAAGCCGCACGGCCGTGCGCAGGAACTGCTTCTGGTAGTTCGCATGGCTCTGGACCTGCAAGGACTTCAGTTGGCTTCGCGGTTAAGAAAAAAGGGTTTAGGTTTAGGGTTTAAACCCTAAACCCTAAGCACTTGGGGACCCCCCCCCCGGTTCGCGATGTCGGGCCTCCTCGGCACGGAGCCCCCAGCGCAAGAGAGGGCGCTGGCCCATCGCGGAACAGGAGGGATCCAGTAGGATCTTGTCCTTGGAAGGTTTAGGGTTTAGGGTTTAGGGTTTGGGGCTTTTTGCAAATAGGGTTTAGGGTTTAGGGTTTAGGGTTTAGGGTTTAGGGTTGAGGAGGCTTCGGCCGAGGAGCTAGCTCTGACAGGTTGGCCCGCCCTTCACAGCGCCAATCAGGAAACCCTGCTCCACCACGACAACATATTTCATTCGAACATCGCCCCTAAAGCTACCTTGATGGGCACTGTACGGATTACTGTCTTCATCACCCGTGATTGATGATTTGGCACTCTGCAGGGATATTCTGCAGGATCAGCTGGGTTGGGCGCTTCCGGGATACTCCACGGGATTCTTTGCAGGATTCTCTAATTCTCTAATTGTCTGGGAGTGAGCACTTCAGGGGATACTCTGCAAGATTCTCCACAAGTTCTGGGCGTGGCTCCCTGCACCGAGGGTGGGGCAGAACGGCAAACAACGAGCAACGATAACAGCAGACGATGGCAGAGGGCAAATGAAGAAGGGTTTACGGTTAGGGTTTAAGGTTTCGGCCACAACTCTAAACGCAAATGACACGCACGAGCTAGAACAACAATGAAACATTTTCGGCAGAACAAGCAGAAACAAGAAACAAAGGAAGCACATCTGTTTGAAACGGCGGCCCACTTCTCCTTCCAACCATTTCTTGCGGTCTGCTTAGTTGACCGACCCGGAACACAAGCACAAGCACAAGCACAGCCCTTATCACCCTTCGTTGATGATGGTGGACCATGCGCGCATTGGGGCAGGAGGCGAGAAAGGTGCCGTGTTGAAACCACTGTGGCAAGAAGTAAGCAGCACATAAAGTCCGAGCATCAAAAGAGCCCTCGGCAAAGGGTGGGCCTTCCTCCTCGGGCAGAGAGCAGAGAATCCGGTTGCGCGGAGGGCTGCTGGAGTTTCGGCGTGCCGTTTCTCTTTCTGGCACGCATTCAAGAGCCCTACAACTGCCACACCTTAACAATTCGAGGGGGGGATTGAGTTAGGACTCCCCATTCCCGCTTTGGAGATATAAACAGCGAAGAACATTAGGGTTGCAATACTTGCCCTTCTTGCTTCTTGCCTCAGACGTGGTCAAGACACTTTAACAAACCACCGCATTTGAAGCCAACAACAGCATACTTATGATGCAAGTATAAGACATAAGCAGATAGATGATATATATATATATACACATTTATACATACATTTATACATACATACATACATACATACATACATACATACATACATACATACATACATACATATACACATATAATACACTCGAGTTACAATCCTTAACCCCGAGCCCTGAACCAAATTCTACAAGAACCCCATTCCCGTTTTGGCACCTAGGCTTGTATTCTAACGTTGGGATGGTGGATGCCACATGGGATGGGGCTAGTGGTGTCATAGCCCCAGAACGGGATTGAGGGGGGGTCCTAACTTATTGTAGTACAAGCATACACGGACCATAAGGGAGTACCATGAGTACCTATTTCGACCCCCGAAAAAAAGCAACTTCCGTACCCTGGCCTTTCCGTCTTGGCTTTGGCCCTCTGGCAGCGTGGCCCGGTGCTGGCCCTCCAGGCGTCGAAGGCGCTCATCCACCTGTCAGGGGAATGCTGAAATTCCAGGCTCTTAAGACAAAAGAAGGGGGGGGGAGGGAGCCAAGAGAGAGGAACGAAAATCCAAGACGGAGAGCTGCCAAAAGAGAGACCAGAGGGGGTCTGAGTGTGATGAGGCAATGGGGCCCCTGTCACGCCTGCATTCGGGAGACGGGCCCACGACCACAGGCGGACACCACCGCCTTCCAGATCCGCTTGGTGCTGCGGAAGCGGTCCGCGCCGTGCTCTGCGAAAGCTGCAGCAAAGGCCGCTTCGGCCTCTGCAGGCCAGGGCTCCGAGGGCTCTGACGGCTCCGACACCTGCGGAGCCGGAGCTGATTCCTCCTCCTCCGGAGGTTTCACGCGGGGCTTGCGGCTCGTGCCGGCCTCATGACACAGGTGCCGGGAGTCGGCGGCCAAGCAACGCACCTTCCCAAAGCCATGCGCGGCGCAGAGTGCTTCCACCCGCCGCAACTTGGCACGGGAGCGGTCGATTGCTATGAGCCCCTGGCCGCCTTGCCCCAGCATGTCTGCCAGGTGCGTGGTCTTCCCGCCGGGGGCAGCACACATATCGAGCACTTTCTGCCCCGGGCTCGGGTTCAGCACACGGGCGCAGAGGCAGCTCGGAAGCTGTTGAAGCAACACCTTGCCCTTCAACTGTGGGTCTGCCAGGATCTCATTCATAGGAGCCAAGGCTGAGGCGACTCCCCTCCGCCACCACACGTTGACTGCGGTGCCCTTGGCTCCGGGGGCGAAGATTGCGCGCCGGGACATCATCAGTTGGCCACCGGCCACCAGGACTGCCGGCCACTTGTCTGGGAAGTCCTGCAAGAGCCAACGAAGGCTTCAAAAAGGGTCTTCGAAGGCTCAAGACCAATAGACGCGGATAGGACTGGGCATGGTTTTGGGCCCACAGAAACCCTTAGCCCTCAGAAAACCTTTTTCTTGTCCACTTCGGTAAGCCTAACCGTATGACCCAAGATGGCACAAGCGAAGTCCTGCAAAATCGCCCCTCGGTTCGGTGGCTTGACTCCCTCCGGCACCGCCCAGAGTCGTACCAGCTGCCGCTCGATGGGTTCAGGCGTTGCCGCCATGACCCCCATGCCTGATGCTCCATACTACTGAGAAAAGACCGGCTCGGGTACCAGCGGTTACCAACCCACTTATCCCACCTGAGGCCATGAGAACGAGTATGAAAGCATTGGTCCCAAGGTGCAGAAGACGTCGGCACCTCTGAGAACGGCCATGGCGCAGGCGGCATCGATGATGAAATCGCCACAAACCGGCAGCTGCGAAGCTACGGAGAGCGGTGCCGGAGCTGCATAGCCGCCGGGTGCGCCACCTCCTCCAGCTATGCCGGTGCGGCGCCCAACAATGGTCCTTAAGGCTGCCACTGGACATCTGGTCACATTGCAAAGGAGCGAAGCTTTCCGGGAATGCTCACGCGCATGCTTACGCAGCATGTGCAGAATTGTGCCAATGCAGCTCAGCATCCGTGCCTCTGGACAGTAGAGTGGAGCAGGCACCTCCTGCACTTCTAAAGAACACCCCACCTTCCGGCTCACCGTTCTCAGGCACTCCCGGAGGCGCGCCTGCCAGCTATCAAGGTGAGATGGGTTCAAAAATGGAGGCTTCGGAAGGTTGCCTAGACAACACAGGAAACTCTCGCAGGCTTCCGATGCTCGCGACCGGAGAATCCCCCCAAGCGGAACCCTCAAGACCCTCAGAGGGGGGGAGCCTCGGCCCCACCCGCTGCGGAGAAGAGGCGGATCGAAACGCTGGAGGGCGGGGAAGCCAAAGCTCCGAGCAGCTCTTGGATTCCTTGGGTGGTGTGGCGTGTCCACAGCTGAACCCGAAACCACTGTCCGAAGCGTTCAGAGAAAGACGGCAGACGTTGAAGACGCAGAACTACCCGCGATGTTCGAGGGGGGGCTTGGATGCGAGGAATCCTATCTCCCGTGTCTGTGTCTCCTTGGGACTTCCTTGGGTGAGGGCCTTCGTAGCTGCCTATCTGTGCCATCGCCACTCCCAATCGAGATCTTGAGCGAACGCCGTTTCCAGCAAGCTCTCTTCTCAAGGCCCGGCCACCTGGGTCGTCACAAGCCGCCAAACGCGCGCCCAGGATGTCCTTGTTGGGATTGCAAACCCTAAACCCCAAACCCTAAACCCTAAACCCTTTTGCAGTAGGTTGCGGGCTCATCTACCCCCAAAGCCCCTAACTTAGGGGTTGAGAAAGCAAGGAACTCCAAGCTCCCCTGAACCTTGGGATGTTCCCCCTTATACTAACAGCCCTTCATAACCTTAATAGAAATTATAACCAAGTATTCTAACAGCCCTTAATAGAAATTATATGAAATTATAGTACCCGTTATAATCCCTATTAAGGATTGTTAGTACAAGGGGGCACATCCCCGCTTGAACCCTAAACCCTTAAAGGCACTTGAGCTCCTGCACCTCCCGAGGCACCGCGGCCTCTGCCAAGCGAAGCAGTCCTTCCCAATAGAACATGGCGGAACATGGTTCTAACCACTGAAGGCTTGAAGGGTTCGAGGTTCCTGAAGGGAGGGCGTTCACGGGGGGAGGGTTGGGAAGCTTCGGGAGCCTGAGGGAGTAGTCAGTAGTGGGGCGTATGTGGGAACCTTGCATTACATGCCCCCCTTTGAACCCCCCGTCCCTTCAGCACCTTAAAACAGGGGGGTGACATGGTCCCTTCATATGGGCCCTGCCAAGAAGGTAGGGGACCACATTCTCGGACCATGTAACTACCCTCAGAAGGGCGGCACATGGTAGAACCGAAGCCCTAAACTTACACTGCCGTATACTAAACCCTACACCCTAGAAATGGGCAGAAAACAAACGGCAACACCAAACAACAACACCAACAACAACTTGAAAATGGAGAACCCGCGCGCCTGGGACGAGCGCCAAAACCCTAACACCCTGAACCCTCTGCATCTCTTCAGGTGTCCGGAGAACCACCGTTCTTGCTGCGGGTTTCGAATGTAGAGAAACCGCCCTCAACCCCAAACCCTTTTGTGGCCTCATCTAATTCTAAAACCCTAAACGCATTTAAATCCACAGTCCCCAGGGCGCCTCCGCCATCGTCGATGTCAGCATCCCGCCATGGCAGAGGCACATCTGCCGCCATGTACTTCGAAGACTTCCCAGCGCTATAAAAACGCACACATGGGACAAGGATTGGCGTTTTTCTTTGTCCTCAACTAGGGGGGGGGGGTCATTCTTCTACTCTGTACGAATAAATGCGCCTCGTCAGCGTTCAGAGCCGCAGTCGAGTTTGGGCATCAGATTTTAGGAGGGTTTTTTGAAGAGCAGCTTCTTCCACCCAAACCTGCCAAGCACGTTGCACCAGAAAGTCCTTGGTGTAACGGATCAAACCGATGCGTCTCGAAATGAGCCCCTTGTAGCTGCCTGAAGTAATGCTCAAAGCCTACAGTATCAGCCCATATCAGCCTTAAGCATGCGGAGAAAAAACTCTTCGAGCAGTCGCTGGGCCTGGTCATCGACGCCCTCCCTCTTCCAGCCGTCTTCGAGGATGGCATTCACCTCTTGGCGATGCAAGTCGGTAGAGAAAGACAGACAGAAAGTGAGTAATAAAGGGATCGGAATAATTGCGAATGGTATTCCCTTATGGCCCCTCGAGAACTTTACCGAAAATTCCCCCCAATTTCCCATTCTAACTATTCAGGCCCCCCCCCCCATGTCATGTGTGGTGCTCTGGGAAGTTTTTGGACAGCGCACATCCACCCACACCCCAGGCAACCCAAACCTTTCCAGACTCATGAAACAGACCCCACTTCGACCTTAACCCTAACACCTAAGCCCTGTCACCTAAACCCTAAACCCTTACCCTAAACCCTAAACCAAAACCCAAAAACCCTAAACATGGCGCAGGGCCTCCGACAGCAGCCAGAAGTGGCTGGTGTTATCCCGACGCAAGCCGCAGACCTCCCGACTGCTCCGGGGCCTGGGCACAGCATGAACCAGGGGCACCACATGGGGTCTTGTTGGTTTAGGTGTTTTGGGTTTAGGGTTTAGGGTTTAGGGTTTGTTTTAGGGTGTTGAGGTGGGATCTCTAAGGAGCAGATACTGCGAAGCGCTACTTTGGGATTCTGGCGCTGTGGGCCCAAGGCCTACAGAGTACTAGTCAAACAAACCTCCCTGTTTTAAGGGGGTTGGAATTGTGCTCTACTTCAAAGGACTGCAAGATATGGAGGCGTGACCTTGGCAGTACACTATATTTCACACGCGTCTTATCTCCAAGTCACACCGACTCTACTTAACAAACATTCATTCGGTCCCATGATCACTTCATCCACATTTCGTGGGGGAATCAATCACCATTTCTACTCACTTTTCGTGCGTATAATTCCATCTCACATTTCGTGAGGTAAAGAGTACGAAATACAGAATACATCCGTAGCCATTCCATTGTACTGATCGTCTGCCGTAGCCATTGTAGAACCATTGTCACTCCACAAACATTGTCCGTAACCATTGTACCATACATTGTGCCATCCGGTGACCATTGTGTCATCTTCTGAGTGTACCAGATGTGTAGGAACATGTGAAAACCATAACCACAGTTTCCATTGCTACATGCGTCTGTGATGTTTGGCCATACCTGAAGTGTAAACGGCACTCGGGACATTGTACGAACAGCATTGAGTGTGAACTCCAATTGTTCTGTTTTCGGAATTCGAATCCCAAACACCAAGCTGTAAGAAGGAATGAAAGAATATTCACCATTTCGGTGACATAATGGCAAGATGGTCTATACCATGGGCGCTTTTCGCCCGTCTTATCTTTGGTTTTGCTTCCTTCTCCAGCGTCTCGATCGGTGCTTTCGGTGTGCTCTCGCAAGCACAATCCTTGTCGCGGATGCATCGGTTACACGTTGGCCTGAGATCATAACTGTATCAAGTGAAATCAGGGAATCATGGGTGATTCGCTCCTTCTCGGAGAGTGTAAGAGGAATAGTCGTAGAAGAAATAGACTCAGGGGTAGTAAGGGAAGTATCCCTATGGGATCCAGGGTGATATCGCCTTCGACATCCCCAACACTCTCTTTCGACCGACGACTGAGCGTGATTTTTTCTATCCTCAATTCCAGTACCATCATTGCTGCCAACTGAGTCTGTAACTGTAACATGATATTCATGCGGCGTCGTTGACAATACGCTTCCATTTCGGATAACCATAGGAATCTCAAGGGTATGACCGCTAGTGGTCGTGGCTGCATCACCACTCTCACTTTCTGAGAATGAAACACCATCTGCACCTTCCGATCGAATTTTATTGATGCCGTCGTCGTGGATCATCATCTCGAGTATCTGTACGTTTCCCCATAGATGACAGCGACAAGGTCCGACCATTTCGCACATCTCGGCGATAAGTACTTTGAGTCCTTTTGACCATCTTTGACCATCGACGACGAAGAAACACTCTGTCCCTTTTTGGGGGAGTCAGCACCACGAGTAAGTGGCCTGGTAGATAGTACATACCACCATGGGTTGCACAAGATGTACTGATATAGGGACGGTACTCTCCTGCGTCATCTCGAGGCGAGTCTCTGCCCTGACTCTCCCCTGGCGTTCGAGGGTTAAGGCCTGTTTGGCATTTGCCAAATCTGCTTCTGCTCGCTGGAGCAGGGTGTATGCTCTATGGCATTTATCAGCCAAACGCTCCTTAGTCATGGCGAGGTAGCATTGACACTTCCTTCAGGAGCTGTGCCACGTAGAGTTGCGGCGTTGTCGCCTGTGGCTGTGGCACTGCTGTCTGCGACGCCCCTGCCGCAGTGGCGGACGACATTATATGTGCATTCCTGAAACTGACCCGCAGGAGCTGTGCTCTCTCCCCTCTGCTGAGCTTTCCACTCGTCGCCGGAAGGTCTGGAAGTGGCACAAGTAGGAGATCTTGAGCCGGGATCGTGGACTTGTGGCTGAAAAGGGTCACAAGCGCTGGAATGCCGAGCCCGAAACCTGCTGAGGGGCTGGAATTGGCCCAAAGCCGGGATTTCCCCTGAACGGACCCTGTGGGGCCCCACAGTCCAGCGCAGTCATGGCTCCTAGAAAATCCTCTACAGTCTGCACGGCTCATGCGACCAACCGTTGCAGCCACCTTGCGAATCCCCCGGCTTCGGGGTAGAGCGGCGTGGTTGTGCTGGAAGCTTGGCCATGGGCGTGGTGGCGAGTGGACCAATGTGGTTTGCTGAATATCCAACGGATGTCTGCTCACCCATGGACGAGATGAGGGGTTTACCCCATTGTCATTGGCTGTTTCAGCAAGCTGCTCCGGGCGCTGCCGGAGTTCCGGGCGATGCTGGAGTCTGGGGAGGCATTCCTCCGGCGCAGCCTTTCTTTCAGCTATGGATAGGACAACTTTGCCTCTGCGAAAGGGTTTTCCTTTACCCTTGCCCCTGCCTTTACTCCGCGTATTCATCACCTAGTTCTTCTAGGCCTGTGTGTTCGCTTGCACTGAGGAGTACGCGTTCAGAGCTTCGACCAAATCGGGATCTATGCGTTATCAGGTGTTTCCTGGCGCCATGCTGGCTCGTTGGCATAGTACCTGTCCTATGGTGGCTATTGCCACAAGAGTCGTAATTGTAATCATGGGAATCATACCACCAAGCGTTCCACCAGTCATCGTTGCTCTGCCCAGCCCTTAGGTCTGACAAACGGAAATGGGGCCGCCTCCCTGGCAGTTTCCAGGGTCGCTCGCGAGGGCGGCCGCTGAGGTAGGGCAACGGCGCAACAGGGTTTCCCGTTGCTGGTGGAAGGGCTCCGCGGCGGGGATGCTGGTTGCGTCATTGCCGTAGGCAGTGGGGCAGCGGGGTAAGGGGAAGCCGTCCTGTCTTCCCTGATGCATAGAGGTTGCTTCCCAGGGCTGAGTCCTGCTGAGATGTCAATAGCTAGCAAGCCACTGTCGTGAGTGCGATACAGCTTCAGTTCGAACCTGTGCTCGGGATCGCTGGGGAGACTCACGAATGCACGGCCTTCGCGCATGACCTTCGGCATTTGCGCTTTGCTTGCGCATGTAAAGACAGCAATAAAGGAGTTGAACCAAGGATCTCGTGAGATTCCAAAATACCAGGTAGCCTCTTCTTTTCGAAGGTGAGTATTGAACAGGGAAAACTCCTGACTCCGAGGGCGCGGGTTTTCCCGAATCCCTTAAAGTCTCTCGGAGGACTGGCCTGGAACTTAGAGGTGAATCCTAAGAATTCAAGCTTGGCCTCAGCGTTCCTGGCCGACACGTCCCCATGGACTGTACTGTTACATCCTTCGTCCAGAATAGCATAAATACCTTTGTCCTTGTAAATATCCACTGTGGGCAAATCACAAAAAGACCATTGACGAAATACCATCAACTGCATCCACGAGCATTGCAACATTTGCTTCGCCACAAGAATAAGGGTATATGCCATCACGCAGCATTTCGCCGCAATCCGAAAAAAAACATCACTTGACGAGGTAGTCCTGGACATATCGGCATTCGCCGGTGTCGATGCCAATGAAAAATCCACTGCCTCCGGAGTATACCAGGTATGAAAAGCCATTGCTCAGGTTGGAAAACACAAACAAGGGGCCTGCCCTTACCTAGCTACTGGGCTTAAGGGTGACTTAGTCACAGGATGGGGTGAGACTCTGCTCCGTCCCACTGGTTTGGATACCGCCGACCACTGCTCTAAGAGCAGGGTGGGGCTCCGCTACCAGTTTGAGGTGGGATCTCTAAGGAGCAGATACTGCGAAGCACTATTTTGGGACTCTGGCGCTGTGGGCCCAAGGCCTACAAAGTACAACTAGTCAAACAAACCTCCCTGTTTTAAGGGGGTTGGAATTGGGCTCTACTCTAAAGGAATACAAGATAGGGAGGCGTGACCTTGGCTGTACACTATTCACTACCGACAAGGTGATATTTCACAAGGGTTTAGGGTTTGCTGTGTAGGTTGCGGGTTTAAGGTTTAGGACTTAGGGTTTAGGGTCTAAGGTTTAGGATGGTTTAGGGTCTATGGCGGGGATTTTAAATCTTCCGGATCAGGCCCGAGCTACACCCCGGGCTTCTCCAGGCACGGCGGGTCCGCACAGAACCTGCAGCAGACTTCCCCAACCCCAAACCCCAAACCCCAAACCCTAAACCCTAAACCCAAGATACAGAGAAGGCGACTCTTGAGTTAGAGTCTCTAGCAGGGTTGACTCGGTGCTCTCTCTGATACTTGAGGAACCGAAAGCACGGTTTGGGGTTTTGGGTGTCGGCTAGGGGTTTAGGGTATAGGGTTTAGGGTAGCCATAGAACTAGGAGCCCGATACCACACTTCGGGGGCCAGTCCGCAGGCTGTCACTCAGTATGTCTTGAAAGCCCCAGAGGCGTTCCACTATACGGGCAGTTCCCCAGATTAGGGTTCTTCTTTTTGGGGTCCCCCGTTTTTTTAGAATACGGCGCCCTCATAGAAACCGGGACCCCCAAAAAGGAGGCGAGTTTAGGGAGCTCCCCAAGGATGCTCATGTCCTCAGGCAGATTGGGGCCGGCTCAGGACCTTTGCTCAGCTGAGGGGCTCCACGGCCCCCGTGAACTCCGCTGGCGGGTCATAGGGTATGCAACTGGGATGAGCACTGCAAGAGGCAGCTTATGGAGCTTATCTTCAGAAAGAGTCGGAGAAGCGACTACGCATCTTAGAGTGACGTGCAGAGAGGGCTGTCCTTTGAGGAGTGCGCATGTTGAGTGGCAGAATTGCGGGGTACTGTACCGATAGATGCTCGCTCATGCTCCATGAACACAAACGGCACGAAGGACATGCAGAAATGAAGAGGAATGCCCTACTAGTGCGCCCAGACCGGAGTTGTTTTGGCTCGGAAGCGGCAAAAGAACCTGAACGCTTTTACAGCCAGTCACCGGCCGGCGATGGGAATCGTGGGCAAGGAGATGTACCTTGGCTGCTGATCCTTTGAATGCAATGTGCAAGGGCCACAAAAGAGGCCCTACGAAGCTGCACAGAACCCAGAGGGCACATGCACCACAGCGCTGCTCAAGTCTTCGCCCTAAACCCTAAACCCTAAACCCCTTTTTTTGCATCTCTAAACCCTAAACCCTAAACCCTAAACTTCCCAAGGGCCCCCCCTTAAAACGCTGGCCGTGGCGCCAGTCCATGGAGGCGGTCTTTCTCAGGGGCTGCCCACCCTCTTTCCTGGATGGGCCCCCCCACATCGCTTGGAACATCCTATCCAGGAGTATGTATGTATGCATGTATGTATGTATGTATGTATGCATGCATGTATGTATGTATATATGTATATGTATATGTATAAGAAAATGGAAATGTATATGTATATGTATATGTATATGTACATGTGTCTATATATACATATGTACACATACGTATACATATACATATTGTACTATATATATATAATGTTATATTATTTTCTATTCTAGATATATTGTATCATGTCATAGTATATACTCATTATGTATTTGCCTCACGCCCGTTCTGCCCAAGCATCAGCTGGCCATCATAGTCCGTGATGCTCTGAAACCTCATCTCTGTCGGCCCTGGTGGCATCTGCAAGGTGGGGGAAAAGCCAAGTTCCGGCCAAGGAGCTGTTGAGGGCAGGCATCCACGCAAACACCATAGCGGTTTTGCAGCAGCGGGTCCTCAGGGAAGTATACGAACCTCACATTTCACGGCTCCTGCCCTTCTTCCGAAGTGGGGATCCGGCATCCAGCAAGCCACATCGCAACAAACGCAAACCCGGAAAGGCACAGAAGGGCACACCCTTCCTTCTTGAAGTCGTTCTCGAGATCCGGGAAGGCTGCAAAAGGCTTCGCCTGAACAGGCAATGCAACTGCAGCTACGGCGCAGTGGCAGTCTCAAGGGCCGACAGTTGTGAGTTAGGATGTTCACCTGTTCACCCTCATACCAAGAGCTATAATAGGAGATACTATAATCCCCCTAAACCCTAAACCCTAAACCCTAAACCCTAAACCCTAAGCCCTATTGAGGGCTGTTGGCCCAAGTTGTGAGCTTCGGCTGCATTTTTGCATTGGCCCCAACTGGCCCCACGTGGCCCTTGTCTCCGGTTGGCAAACACATGCGTGTTTGCACTTACGGTTTAAGGTTTAGGGTTTAGGGTTTAGGGTTTAGGGTTTTCACCTCCAAGGGCTCGCGCCCACAGAACTGGCCGTAGTGGTCGTGTCCATGGGTCAGCGCATAGGCACCGTCCACATCCTGCGCCACATGCAACGCTTCCGGGGGGGGGATGGGAGGGGGGGGGGAGTTTCTCTAAACCCTAAACCCTCAACCCTAAACCCTAAACCCTCAGCCCTAAACCCCTTAAACAGCACACGGGGGAGCACGGGGGGGCAACTTCCATACTGGAGCGCATGCCATGGCCAGTCAAAACAAAGTCTCCACACCCTGAGGCTGAGCTGATATATCATTGGTGGGTTTAGGGTTTAGGGTTTAGGGTTTAGGGGTTTAGGGTTTAGGGTTTAGGGTTTAGGGTTTAGGGTTTAGGGTCAACTGAAAGGAGGCTGCTGGAGGTTCGACCTCTTCCCCCTGCAGAAAAGGGAAGCAGGATATCCTGGATAGCCCGCAAGACCAAACCCAGATTCGGTTCCGGCAATGATGGTCCTGAACTGACTCTGTATCAAAATATTCGCTCCGCCAAGCCCTGAAAGCTGAACACGCCCTGCAAACCGTGAAGCAAAAGGCTTTGGCATTTCAAAGCCTTTAGCCCCAACACCACGGCGATGGGCCAGATGGTGAAGACCACCAGGACTGGAATACCTGTCTCTCCGCTAGCGATGCAAAGACTTCGAGACCATCGGCAGCATACATCAGATAAGAAGCCCATGGAGTTGCCTAGTCCCATGAAGTAGCATCACGAGTTATAAAAAAAAAACGAACTACAGCATCTTTTTCGACCTGCCGCCTCTCCTGCTCTCTCTGATTCCGTTTTGCCCAAGTTGCAGCAGACATCAGTGCACCTCAGATATTCAACCGCAAGACTCAGCACGGCGTCACAGATGCACCGACTTGCTGGCACCCAACTTTAAACATGTTGCCCTCTCGCTGTCCGAAAGGTGGGCAGCTCTGCTTGCAGTTGGAGATCCGACGCTTGATATCCGGCCCGGGATTTCCCGCTGCTTGCTCATCCTCGTCGTCGTCCGCGCCGCAGCACATGGTTATGGCGAAGGGTACGCAGGGAAAGATCCGGGCTGCAGCATCCGTGTTTTTTGACCTAGGATCAGCTAGAAAGGCTGGAAAGTCTCTTTGAGTGCTTGGAGTGCTGAGCGCTGAGATCGCCATCCGCTAGAGCGACACAAGAGTCTGCTGGTGATCTGATGGCTATCAAACTCAACAATCAAGCAGCGCTTCACAAACAACACCTCAGAGCCCAACCATAGGCACACGACCAGCGCAATCTGAAGAAGAGATGATCATGTGCCTTCACTTTAAGCCTCACGCTTGTGGCAATGTCTGCAGACCTTCCCGAGTGTGGGGCCCATGAGCCAACCAAAGCGAGCAGACATCACGCAATGCCGACCAGAAGAAGTTGTGCATACGTGTCCCGAGGCTTGGCGCACCAATACACTGAGTCGCCCCCAGCCGACTGCCCCATGATCGTCACCTCCGCTTCCGTACGTGACAAGATACCCCCTCATGTGTGCAGCCGCTTCATCTCAACAACTCGCAAACAAACTCGCAGCTGGAAGAGATTCAATCGGCAAGGTTGCAGGCTTCGGATTCAAGGCCCAAAAGACTCCTGCAAGGTCTTAATGTCTCAAAGCCTGCAAATGCTTCCAAGCCTGGTGCCTAAACCCTAAACCCTGAACCCTAAACCTAAAACCCTAAACCCTAAACCCGATACCATGCCTGGGCGCAAACCCCTGAAACCCTTGGCCACCCTTGGCCACCCGCTTGGCGTCGCCACCCATCTTCACTATCTCCTCCTGCACCCACTGGAGGGCGGCGACCTGTGTTGGGTGTAGGGTTTAGGGTTCAGGTTTTAGCGTTTAAGGTTTAGGTTTAGGGTTTAGGAATTAGGGATGGCGAGGCAGGAAGGGCGGTTGCAACGCAAATGCTTTTTTGTGAGATCCTGAACACAGGCTTTGCGCGATGGGCTGCCACTAAAGCCTCGAACCACGTCGTCAAGAAATCGTGGACGTTTTGCAAGCACCACATAGTCAATGCCCCAATCATCCCGCCGAGACTTAAAGCCCTATCAGTCCCCTCAACCTAGAAACTTCCAGAAACCCACATGAGGGTTTTCGGGTTTCTAGTTTCGGGTCAAGGGTTTCGAATCTCACACTCGCTGAAGCAGGCAAGGGTTGGGGTTCAGGGTTTAGGGTTCAGGGTCAGGGTTCAGGGTTCAGGGTCCAGGGTCCAGGGTTTAGGGTGTAGGGTTTAGGGTTTAGGGATTAGGGTTCAGGGTTTAGGGTTTAGGGTTTAGGGTTTAGGGTTCAGGGTTCAGGGTATAGGGTTCACGGGCTCCCAGAATCCCCAAACCCTCACTTCAACCCCCCACGCGCGGCCTGGTCCCAGAGGCCGCAATTCGCGTCACCTCCCCGGGGGCAAAGGAATCCAAGGGTGCCGACGCGGTAGTTGATGCTCCTGGGGTTTAGGGTTTAGGGTTTGGGGTTTCGGGTTTGGGGTTTAGGGGCTTAGGTGTTGAGGGAGTTCGATGTCGATGCTACAGACTATCAACCTAAGAAGCCTCTGGCTTACATAAGCCTCTTAAAACTGGGTTTAGGGTTTCGGGCTATGTAGAGCTGCCCAAATTCACGGCATGACGTGCAGAATGTATTCGGGCAGAAGGGCCTCCGCGTTTAGGGTTTAGGGTTTAGGGTTTCGGGTTTAGGGCTTAGGGCCTTTTTTCAAAAGTCAGCGCATCGCAAGTCAAGAAGCAGGTAGATGATCCCCTGCTCCGCGTAGCTCTGGCCTGGGGTTTGTCCCCAAAACGCTTTTTGCCACTGGACTCGAAGTCGAGCCAGAAATGTCACCCCTTTATCCTGTTGACTGCGGGGTGCGCATGCCTCCTCGGGACCCGCAAAGCAAGCAGGGACTAAACCCTAAACCCTAAACCCTAAACCCTAGGCATCAACGGGTTTCGGCTCCGAAGCGCCTGATGAGCCGGGGTCATCCTTGGAGCCCCCAAGAAGGCCGCCGCCATAGATCCTCATTCTGCAGATCTGTTCTCGAAGATTTCCTAGAGGGTCGAGGGTTTAGGGTGTAGGGTTTAGGGTTTACAGGGTTTAGGGATAGATCCTCATCTTGCAATCGGTTCTCGGTACAAATGCCATCTCAACCCCCGAAATTCGGATCGGATCTGCAGCCACGGGTCCAGACTAGTACTGGCAGCAGCGGCTTACCAGATCTCTCCGCCGTGCCCTTGGGCAGCCATACGTCCAGGTGCAGGCAGTCTTCCTGGCTGCTCTGAGAACAAGCCAAACCAAGATCTGGTCTCCTTCCTTCCCCTTTCCGACCCTTCCCCACTGCGTCCGAGCACACTACGCAAGGCGCGGAAACACCGGAACCTTGTGCAGCTTCAACAGGAAAGACTGGAGAGGACCCGCCGTTCATCCCGGATCTTCCCTAAACCCACGCTCTCATACCCTTTAAAGCATCTCCAAGAAATAGACTTCCTGA
This sequence comes from Symbiodinium natans, assembly GCA_905221605.1. NCBI lineage: Eukaryota > Dinophyceae > Suessiales > Symbiodiniaceae > Symbiodinium > Symbiodinium natans. The sequence continues at coordinate 402,576 of CAJNDS010000236.1, read as the reverse complement.
ACATGAACTGACATTCTCACATCCTGCTCCCGAGCTTCTGTTGGCAGCCGATCTGTCGTGCGGGGGTCCACGTACTGGGCAGGTCGGCCCCGGCGATCGTTGGCAGGCCGGTGGCTGCTGCAGTCGAGCTCCTCTGTTGCATCGCAGGGTTTAAGATTTCCGGTGACTTCCATGGCGCAAAAATATGTGGTGGATGCGATGGTGCAGGTGTAGGGGTGTAGGTGTAGGAGTAGGACTAGGAGTAGGTGCAGGCAGGTGTGGCGTGCGGATCTTCCGACCGCAACCAAGTCGGAGAGCCTTGTGCCCATCATTCTGTTCTTCCGTAATCGTGTAATCGCATATTCTGCTATTCCAAAACTGATATGTCATTGTACATGCTATATTCGCACATTGTTTTTATTATAATATTACGATGTTCGCATATCCTTTTGAGAAATACAAAACCGCAATTTCAGGAGCCGTCTTCCCCTAAACCTAAACCCTAACCCTAAACTTAAGCCTAAACCCTAAACCCTAAACCCACTTTTTACGGCTACGGCCCAGGAGTGTGTTAAGAAATTTTTATTAATTAAGAAATCTGGACCTGGACCGGCCACACATTTTAAAATCCAGGGCCTCGCGGGCTCGCCCAAAAAAATTCCGCCGAGGAAGTATTAAGTAACGTTCTCTGTCATATTTACCAAGAACCCAAGAAACTGCAAGCCTCAAACCCTCTAATCCCAGGGCTCAGGGCTCAGGGCTCAGGGCTCAGGGCTCAGGGCTCAGGGCGCAGGGGCTTAGGGCTTAGGGCGGAAGAGGCCCGGCACAAAAAGTCACCTTTTTTGAGGTGTTTCAGGCCGGAAAGGCCCAAATAAGGTGACTTTTTGTGCCGGGCTCTGCCGGGCTCTTGCGGGGAAGCCTTTAAGGGCTCAGGGCTCAGGGCTCAGGGCTCAAGGCTCAGGGCTCAGGGCTCAGGGCTCAGCGCTCAGGGCTCAGGGCTCAGGGCTCAGGGCTCAAAAAGAGCTTTTTTCTTTGGCCAATGTTGGTTGAAATGTTTCATGTATTCAAGGGCCACATGGTGTAGTGGTATCACATGCGCTTCGCATGCGGAAGGCCCTGGGTTCAATCCCCAGTGTGTCCATTTCTCAGACAGACAAAAGCTTAGGGCGGAAGGCATAAAAAGTCACCTTTTTTGAGGTGTTTCAGGCCGGAAAGGCCCAAAAAAGGTGTGACTTTTTGTGCCGGGCTCTGCCGGGCTCCTGCGGGGAAGCCTTTAAGGGCTCAGGGCTCAGGGGGCTCAGGGCTCAGGGCTCAGGGCTTAGGGCTTAGGGCGGCAGAGGCCCGGCACAAAAAGTCACCTTTTTTGAGGTGTTTCAGGCCGGAAAGGCCCAAATAAGGTGACTTTTTGTGCCGGGCCTCTTCCCCGCTTTAAGGGTTTCGGGTTTAGGGTTTAGGGTTTAGGGCTTAGAGCTTAGAGCACCTCTTCGCGTGCCGGCACGGCGTGCGGAAGAGGCCCGGCACAAAAAGTCACCTTTTTTGAGGTGTTTCAGGCCGGAAAGGCCCAAATAAGGTGACTTTTTGTGCCGGGCTCTGCCGGGCTCTTGCGGGGAAGCCTTTAAGGGCTCAGGGCTCAGGGCTCAGGGCTCAGGGCTCAGGGCTCAGGGCTCAAGGCTCAGGGCTGAGGGCTTCGGGCTTAGGACTTAGGGCGGAAGAGGCCCGGCACAAAAAGTCACCTTTTTTGAGGTGTTTCAGGCCGGAAAGGCCCAAATAAGGTGACTTTTTGTGCCGGGCCTCTTCCCCGCGTTTAGGGTTTCGGGTTTAGGGTTTAGGGTTTAGGGTTTGGGGTTTAGGGCTTAGAGCTTAGAGCACCTCTTCGCGTGCCGGCACGGCGGGCGGAAGAGGCCCGGCACAAAAAGTCACCTTTTTTGAGGTGTTTCAGGCCGGAAAGGCCCAAATAAGGTGACTTTTTGTGCCGGGCCTCTTCCCCGCGTTAAGGGTTTCGGGTTTAGGGTTTAGGGTTTAGGGTTTAGGGCTTAGAGCTTAGAGCACCTCTTCGCGTGCCGGCACGGCGGGCGGAAGAGGCCCGGCACAAAAAGTCACCTTTTTTGAGGTGTTTCAGGCCGGAAAGGCCCAAATAAGGTGACTTTTTGTGCCGGGCTCTGCCGGGCTCTTGCGGGGAAGCCTTTAAGGGCTCAGGGCTCAGGGCTCAGGGCTCAAGGCTCAGGGCTGAGGGCTTCGGGCTTAGGGCTTAGGGCGGAAGAGGCCCGGCACAAAAAGTCACCTTTTTTGAGGTGTTTCAGGCCGGAAAGGCCCAAATAAGGTGACTTTTTGTGCCGGGCCTCTTCCCCGCGTTTAGGGTTTCGGGTTTAGGGTTTAGGGTTTAGGGTTTAGGGTTTAGGGCTTAGAGCTTAGAGCACCTCTTCGCGTGCCGGCACGGCGGGCGGAAGAGGCCCGGCACAAAAAGTCACCTTTTTTGAGGTGTTTCAGGCCGGAAAGGCCCAAATAAGGTGACTTTTTGTGCCGGGCCTCTTCCCCGCGTTTAGGGTTTAGGGTTTAGGGTTTAGGGTGTAGGGTTTAGGGTTTAGGGTTGAGGGTTTAGAGCTTAGAGCACACCGAAAAGCTCTACACTGGTGAGTTACATGTTCCCCAACTCTGTCCCTATACTCACCTCTAATCAACCCTCGAATAAGAAATATATTTCAGGGTCTGGTTCAAACCTAACTTTCTTATTTCCATTTGGGGTTTTAAGAAATTTCGAAACCCTGGCTGAAAAAGGCAGATTTCTTATTAGAAGCCTCAGCCGTACCCTAAACCCTAAACCCTAACCCCTAAACATCCCCCCAAACTTCCCGGGCTCCCCCTCCCAGGGCTTCACCGGCACTGGCTTTCGCCACCTGCGCATCACAGGCTGCGGCTTTTGGAAGAGAGGGCGCGCAGGGGCTCTGAAGGGTTTAGGGTTTAGGGTTTAGGGTTTAGGGTTTAGGGTTTAGAATTTAGGGTTTAGGGTTTAGGGTTTAGGGTTTAGGGTTTAGGGTTTAGGCTTAGGGTTTAGGGTTTTAGGGTTTAGGGTTTAGGGCTTGAAGTTTACCCTAACCCCTAAACCTAAACCCTCCGGCTCACTCTACAGCTCACGCGGGTAGAGTTCGCCCTTCCCACCTCCGCTTCCCAGTGGGAGGTGCGGCAAAGGGGATGGAGCCTAGGATGGCCCCGAAAAAGGGGGTTTTGGGTTTGGGGTTTAGGGGTTTAGGGGTTTAGGGGTTTAGGGGTTTAGGGGTTCAGGGGTTCAGGGGTTTAGGGCTTAGGGGTTTAGGGGTTCAGGGGTTCAGGGGTTTAGGGTTCAGGGGTTTAGGGTTTACGGTTTAGGGTCCCAAAGCAGGATCCTCCTTCGACCCAATAAGGGAAGATACAACTCGACATATGATCCTCGAAAAAAACACTAAGGGGAAAGCAAAAACAAATGCAAAACAAAAACCCAAAAACCCTAGACCCTAAACCCCAAACCCTAAACCCAAAACCCCCAAACCCCGAAACCCTAAACCCTAAACCCTAAACGGCCTAGCGAGGAGCTGAAGTGCTCCGTGTGCCCGACGTACTCACCCACGATGCGGCCGGCGGAGAGCGAGAGACGGGGAGCCTCTGGGAGATTCCAATGTGAAAAAGAAAGGGTTTAGGGTTTAGGGTTTACGGTTTAGGGTTTAGGGTTTAGGGTTTTCAGGGTTCAATGTGAAAAACAGAAGGTTTAGGGTTGTTTGGGAGTTTTAGGGTCGTAGCATTTTAGGGTTTTCAGGGTTTTCAGGGTTTTCAGGGTTTTCAGGGTTTTCAGGGTTTTCAGGGTTTTCAGGGTTTTCAGGGTTTTAGGGTCGCAGCATGTTAGGGTTAGGGTTTAGGACTTAGGGTTCTGTATGAGGGTTCCGCGTTGGGGCGTTGGGTAGCTGAGTGCTCGCAAGTCTCCGAACCCATGAAACTTCCACTCTTCAACGCACCAATGCCATCCTCAACCCGCTCCCTCTGAACCTTGGGCCGTAAGCGTCTGGGTAGCAAAAAGCAGGTACCCACTGCGGCGTACTGCGGCCACGCGCTGAGGTTTACACCCTGTTTTAGTTTTTCCTTGGAATGGTTACCCCCCTAGCCGACAGGTGTCTATGAGCGGACGGTGCATCAGGACGAGGGACCATAGGGGACGGACACCAAATTCTGCAGTTGGTTGCGTCACTCGAACCCTACGCCTGACCACCTTCTTCTGCCGGCTTTTAGAGGCGCCCTACCGTCGCCTTTTAACCCCTCTTTGTCGCCTTGTAGTTGCTTTCCTTTTGTGCCTTCGCGTCTTCATGACCGCAGCATGCGGCCACGATTCCCATGGTTTGGGCCTGCCACGCCGCTGGGCAGAAGCCCCAGGCCCGAGGCGAGCCGCGCGGTGTTGAAATTTGCTGTTTTTTTTTCATGGTGCAATTCAACACCCTTATAGCAGGAATCGCCCGACTGCACACCGACGCACGTTTGTGAGTCTCGTAGATGCCGAGGTTCGTCGCCGAAGGCTGGCATCTGGGTGTAGTCCTTCTCTGTCATGTCTAGCCATGCAGCGTCCACACGACTTGGAAAAACTGTTTCTGGCCACCTGTCCTACCAGCATAGTGCATAATAGGTGTACGTCTTCAGCGAGCCCGACGTCCCTCCACTTCGCCCCTGACAAGCCAACCGAAGACAACCATCCCCCGACACGGAAGGTAGTTTTTGCCATGCGCATAGCTGGACAAATCACCTCTGGGTTCATGGAATACTTCCCGGCTCTGTTCAAACAACGCACGAAAGAGCCCGGCGTCCTTCTCCTTGTAGCCCAGGCAAGAGGAACAGGGCAGGCATCTCGACATCTTCTGCCAGGCTTCCTAGACCTACCCTGCAAAACATGACGTATGCAGCACTTCTGGGCTCTGTCTGCCGCCATGTGGGCAGGGACAGAAGGAGACTGGCGGATTGCGCTCTTTACAGACCTTTGCCCACGTGACCTTGAAACGGTGTGTCCATGTGAGCCCTTGTAAGCTTGCATGGGGCTTAAGCCTCACACAGTGGATCACGACCGCATCGCCTTCAGTTTGGCAAGCACGCCGCGTGCACGCGGCTTCATGCGTGGTACTAACCCAATTATAACCCCATATTAGTATAATTGGTTCCGCCAAGTGTGCGCAAGCTCAAGCAGAGAAGGCTGCTTTTGCTCAGGGCCGAAAAAATTCCAAGCACCTCAACGGCATCGGGGCAGTCCTGGCCCAAGTGTTCCGGTTTGGACTCGTCAACTCCCCCAACACAATCTTCGCAGGTCTTTGTGGGTGTCGAATCCAAGGAATAAGCCCAGCAGTTCCCCCGTCCTTGATCTGCTGTGGCCACGAAACATCTTGTAATGTCTTGCACATGCGCCGGGGCGAACCTGAGTTGAAGATGCCAATGAAAAAGGGGATGTGTGGAACTTGCCATTTAGGCCGTACTGATCTGCTTGAGGCACCGTAACCTCCCCAAAATACTCAAAACCGCCATGCGCAATGTGCAATCCCAAGGCACTCTATCCTAGGCATGACCATGTTCGACGCAATTCAGCCCGAGCATCCCAACTTGCTGACCAGGATCGGCCGCTTCTGTCGTCGCGGAACTGGCAGCGAAAGTGCATGATCTCCTGCATCGTCCAATGCATCTTGCGTTACCCCATAGCACTTCGGCCACGTGTGCCGTTGAAGGCCAGTGGTTCAGTCAAGATCAGGCGAGAATGTCTTTTGCAGGCCCAAAACTCGCAGATTGGAAACTACTCTAAAGTAATCTCTTCCTTGCGTTCTTGTGCACCGAGGATCCCATGGCTGGTCTTCTCCAAAGCTGTCACGTTGCTTGGGCTGTGCCCGGCTACTCATCACAACTAAATACGAAACCACCTGAGTGCCAGCTGATCCAAGACGTGCCAATGGACTTCTAGCGATCGTGGTCCTCTGGTTGCATCACCTCCAAGGCACGCACATTCTGAGCAGAATCAGAAAAAGGCGGCTCTGTTTGCCATGTGCCGCGTTGCCTTGAATGGATAACTTCTACATGACCGTCACGAACTTCGATGATGGAAGAGTCAGTGACTGGCCAGCTCTGGTGTGGATTGATGTGAATTCCGGCACGGGTCAAACCACCCGCCCGGTCTATACCCACATCAAAGAGAGAGAAAGTGCATACGGCGCCGCTTCTCAAAAACGTCCCCCCCACTCACACTTTCTAGAGGCAAGAGGCATTCGGAACAACGGCTCGCTTTTGACACTAAACCCCTAACAGGCTAACTGAACAACCCGAGTTGTCAGCCTGCCAGAAAGCTGTCCTAGTCTGTGAGCACCAGGGAGGACAAGCTCGCCTCTGAAGGTGAGCGAAACCCTTTGGAAACGTTTACACTGAAGCTTGCGCCAGGCACCACCCCTCGGCAGCACGAGCAGCGGCCATGTGGGGTGACAAAGTTGCTTGTTGTTCCACATCCCGATCGCTCATACACTAAACGGGCATACCCCAAGATAGGGCTACCCTTTAATTAAGCACTGGATTCTGTGAACCCCACACACACACAACACAAAAAACTGGAGAGGAACCACCCTAAACCCTAACCCCAAACCCCAAACCCTTTTGACCCCGCGAGCTCAAACCCCAAACCTTTTTTTGCAACTGGACTAAACCCTAAACCCCTCTAAGCCTTAACATGTTCCACCCCACGCGGCGAAAGCCCGCGAAACTATGGCTTGCCACTCCGTGTAAAGCCGCAAACTTCCTCAAATTTACGGCCCAACACATGGGCATTTCCCCATGGAGGTTCAGGGTTCTTCGTAACCCAAATTTAACTGCACTTGTAACCCAAGGAAGTATATGAAGTAGGGTATATATTTATTGTACCCCCAAAAGGACACCAAAGGTATACACTCACCAATATTAAAAAGGAACCTTATATACACTCACCAAAAACAGATATATAAACCCTGCTTCATATCCTGTTAGAGTACTTAAGGGCCTTCGAGGTGGGTTCGACACTTTTTAGTTGCTACTGAGTCTTGCTCAGTACCCTGAACCTCCAAGTAGGGGGCACCCCCTGATGAACCCCAAAGATTAGGATGTCCCCCCTTGATACTAACAGTCCTTAATTGGGATTGTAGTACCCCCTCTTACCATCCCTGTCAAGGATTGTTAGTATAAGGGAGAACAGCCCAACCCAAAGTGCTCTAATCCTTGCTGTTATTGCGGAACAGCCGAGAAACACAGGTGCCCCTATTTGAGGAAACCCCACATGAATCAAATTCCCTTGCAACAGGGCTTGCCTGCATAAAGGCTTCCGTGCTCGAGCTACAGTTCTCTGAAAGCCCATGGACCCAAGTCTCCACAGTTCTCGTTTAGGGGCCTAAAGGGCCTAAGTTCTGCGGCATGTCTCACTTTGCACCGGAAAGGATTTTGAGAGGGATTCAAGTCTCATCTGGCCACGCCCCCCAGGCGAAAATTGCAGCGATGGCAACAGGCACAGGCGGCGCCTCTCTCACAGCTCCCATTCAGGACGAAGATGCAGGGGCGTCCGCACACGTCCGGGTGCCCCAGTGTGCCGTAACTCGGCCACACACGCTTGTCCAGGGAAATGCTGCACTTGGAGAACCCTCCAAATTCCTCCTCGGGATCAGGTGCCGTCGTGGATGCCAGGCAGGCGTCAGTGCGGAAACAACCGGCTGCCTTCGAACGACCTGTCTCGGTGAAGTTGGTATCCCCCAGCTTCGGATTCAACCTGCCCACGCGCTCGCACGCGAGATGCTTCTCTGGGTGCACGTCCGTGGGCATGTCCACGTCCGTGGAGTGGCGACGCCTGGCACTTGGTGGGCAGCTGCGCGCCCGGGCTTGCACTGGGGATACTGGAGTCTTTGGGTTGTCGATGAAGGTGAACCTTTGCCACCGCGCCCAAGACATGAACTTAACGTGTCCACTCGGAACAGGCCTGCAGACAGCTTGATCCCTAAAACAGCTACAGCGGCAGGTTCAGGCTTTGCCCCTTTCCCTGGCCTTACATGGCTTTATACCATCCATTCCCTCCGCATCCCCCCGGCACATCTGCACACCTTCGGCTCCCAACAAGCCAGGCATCCTCGCCCACACGGGCGCAGAAGCCGAAGCTGCGGCTGCCTCTCTGTGGGGGTTTCCGGGCTGACAAGGGCCGTGTTGGTTTCCGCCTCTTGGGGGTGCTGAAAAGTGGGCGGAGGGGCTGCAGCAACTGGTAGAAATAAGAGGGTGGGCAATCCTTGAAATCTTATAGGGACTTTCTCTGAATTGCCAGGCCTCTGCTTGGGCTGGGGCGACGTCTCTGCCGAGGAGGATAGGCAAGCGGGAGTGCCTGACGTTAGAGCCCTTGCGGCCTTGCAGCCCACCCTTTTTGAACCCATGAGCCCTACACACTCTTCCTCTTCAACGCAGCAACTCTTCAACATTGGGGAGGTATCTTGCGTCCTCATCAAACGACCATGGCATCGTGCCTTGATCACACAGCTCTCTGGCGGAGTGCGCCTGTCATCACACGACCTGGTGTCCCAGCGACAAGCGTCGGTTCAGAAGGACTCTTGTAGCCTTGTGTCTCACAGGCGTGCCTTCGAGATCCTCCAACAACCTCGCCACAGCTGCTCCCTGCCCGGAAGCCTGGCATCTGCTTCGCTTCTCTGTTTTTTTGCAGCTGTGCTCAGCAAATCCTATGGCCCCGATTGGAGCCCTCAAACTCTTGTCACCCCTGCGCTCGCACCTCGGCTGCAACTGCCACAAGCTCCGAGCTCGATGAATCGAGCTGCGCCTCGCGCCGGCCCATGAACGCCCTCACGGAACTCCCAGACTGCCCCCATATGAGTTCGGGTTTAGGGTTTAGGGTTTAGGGTTTAGGGTTTAGGGTTTAGGGTTTAGGGTTGAGGGTTGAGGGTTGAGGGTTGAGGGTTGAGGGTTGAGGGTTGAGGGTTGAGGGTTGAGGGAAGCAGTGTGAGAAGAACTTGAGACCCTTCCACCTGCTGAGACAGGAGATGCAAGGCACGGGCCCAGGCCAGGCCTTAGCGAAAAGGGCCCAAGGGAGCTCTTTTGAAACTCTTGGAGAAGTGGAGGATGACTTACTTCTTTGGGTTTGGGGAGTGCGGGGACCCAAAAGCTGCAGATCTTTTCACGAGGCTGTTTGGGTGTCCTGTTGCGGGCCAAGGACCTGGGAAGCTTCCGAGACACCGGCCCACTGTATTGCCGCTGAGCATTTGTGCAGCCCTGATTATGCAGAAACACAGCACCCCTGACACCCAACTTTCTGCTACTAGCGCCGGGCGTCGGCAGGCGGAAACGCCTGCGTTCGCCGAGATTGCATCGGGTGCCATCCGCGCACCTGCCACGTCCAGAAGTCTACGGGGGGGCAGCGGCATCCTGCAAATACACCTCAATGCCCAGACTAGTAATTGCTTAAGAACCCCCAAAAAACTAAAAACATTTTCCCTTATAAGGGTAACATAGGGAATGGTATTTTTAAATCCCTGGCCTGGCGCAGATGCCAGGAGGGAGAGTGCGGCATGCCAGCAGGCAGTGCGTTCGCATGCCTGAGGAGGGTTTAGGGTTTAGGGATTAGGGTTTAGAGTTTCGATCTTCACGCGGCAGGGGTTGAGGCTCGGGAGTGCTGAGAGAGCATTCAACGGTTCAAAAATCAAGACGGAACAGACTGAGAATTAGTTTTGTTACACGTACGGAAAAAAAACTAATTCTCAGTACACCCGGAGTATCGCAGCCGAAGTCCCCGAAGTGTCGCAACCAGGTTCCCTACTTCCGAGCGCGGACGGAGAAGAACGACATGTACCAGGATCTCGCGCTTGACCCACATGCCATGCTTGGACAATCGAAGCACTACCAGGAGCGACAGTAGTTTTTATTGAGTTTTTCTATGTACACTATATAGATCATATCACACAATACTGGGTAACGTGTATAAATATATACATATATGTGTATATATATATATATGTACACAAGAAATAATATTATGCTCATTTCCGAAGAAAGCAAAATATCCCAAAATGCATGTCCAAAAGTGCATTTTCCAAAATTCATATCCAAAAATGCGTGTTCCAAAGCCACATGTCCAAAAACGCATGTCCAAAAACCGCATGGTGCACGGTCTCTCCCCTGAACCCTAAACTCTCAACCCTGAACCCTAACACTCTAAATCCTAAACCGTAACCCCCAAACTGTAAACCATAAACCCAAACCCTAAACCCTAAAGAACCCTAAACCGCCTAAACCCTCAGACCCTAGACCCTCAACCCAGCCAACACACAACCACACCGCAAAGGGGGGCAGGGGGGGGATTCACTTGCGGGCCTCTATATCATGGATTGCCCCCCCCCCCCCCCCCCGAAACATCCCCCCCTCCCCCCCAGACCTATTCAGCCGACAAGGTATTGCTAAGCTTATTTAGGCCTAGTTAAGCTTAATTCAGCCTAGTTAAGCTTAGCTGCGTCCCAGCCCTCAACCCGTACCATGACCATAGGGGGGTGCCTCATTCCTGAATTCTCTACTGAGAGCCACAAAGGTGGCTCACATTGGGATGTTCCCTCGTTTACTAGCAGTCCTCTATAGGGATTCTAGTACCCCCCCCCCCACCCCCCATTGTAAAGGCATTATAATATAATAGGGGGATACTCTAATCTCTATGGCTCTATGGAGGACTGTTAGAAAAAAACAGGGTGGCTCCCTTGATAACCTTTCAACCCCTGGCTGCGACTCCGACACGGTGACGGCTGCATTGCACGCAGGGAGCTGTGGCTCGGCCTGCCAAGGTGCCAAGGTGCCAAGGTTTAGGGTTTAGGGTTTAGGGTTTAGGGTTTAGGGTTTAAGGTTTAGGGTTTAGGGTTTAGGTTTAGGGTTTAGGGTTTAGGGTTTAGGTTTAGGGTTTAGGGTTTTTTTCGCTCCCACATAGCTGGCCGAACTGCAGGCAGGGTCAAAAGGGGTGATCCCGCCAAAGGACCCAAAACAATGTTCTCTCTTCCCCCTTGACTTTTACTAATCATCCAAACAAACCATAAAAACTATTCAATGACAAACCCAGAACAACAACAATAAGTGTCTGTAGGGGAAGAGTTTCGGGTTTCGGGTTTCGGGTTTAGGGTTAGGGTTTGGGGTTTAGAGCAACACTCTTGGAAAGCACCCGCACGCACGTTGACGGTGCCTTTAAAGTGAGCAGAGCAGCGACTGCCAGGTTAAGGCAGTCAGGGTTCAGGACTTGAGGATTACCCTAAACCCTAAACCCTGTTCAAGAGGATGGGCGATTAGGGAGAACACCTTGTGAGTCAGCTGCACATCCTGTGGGCTGCAATTAAGGGCCGAAGCACCACGCACTTGTTGAGGGCTGACGTGGTTTACACAAGGGCTTGCCGATTCCGCCGCCGCTCAGCCTTAAGCAAGCCGTGCTGCAGTCAAGATTGCTCACGGGGCATCCCTCCTCAAAAATCGGTGCCTCAAACTGGGAGTAACCCTAAACCCTCAACCCTCAACCCTCAACCCTCAACCCTAACCCTAAAACCTGAGAGCAACTCTCTGAGTTGCCCCCAAACCCCCACACGCCTGTGCCGCCAGCTCCACTAGCGACGCCCGCCAGCCTTGGAGTTCGCGCGCCGCTACCGCGGCGCCCTGAGCCTTCTCGTCCTGGCATAGAGAATGTAATGTTTTTGAATATCACGATTATGACAATTAACATTAAGTTCATCATGATTATTAAGCTTATTATTATTGTTATTATTATTGTTTTCTGATTTAAGACCAGGATATTTCAACTATTAGCAATGAGAGTGCCTGCGATTGGGTTTTACCAACACTGAGCTTGAAACTTTGTGCGGGGGCGGCGGCTTGGCGGTGGAAGACGTCGCCTATGCCGAAACCCTCTATACTACAGGTACTAGAATAACCCCCCAAAACCCTGTTCTAATTGTGAAGGCCCCCATATGAGTCAGGTGTTTCTGAAGGCCCCCATATACTGTTAAAATTCTAGTAATACTAATAACGATAGTACTAATTAGAATAAGATTAAGAATAAGAAGAAGAATAAGAATAAGAAGAAGAATAAGAATAAGAATAACCTAATACTCATCATCCCCCCCCCCCCCCCCCAAAAAAAAAAAACAAAACTTAGGTTTTACGGCCCCCCCCCCCCCATGACCCTAAACCCTAAACCCTAAACCCTAAACCCTAAACCCCCATATTCGGTGTGGCCAGCTGCCTCCTGGAGGCTCCTGCGGCGCAGCTGACCCAGCAGGGCCACGGCCTGGGACCACCTGAGGCTGTCATGAGGAGTTTCTAGGGTTTAGGGTTTACAGGGTTTTTATAGGGTTTAGGGTCTAGGGTTTAGGGTCTAGAGTTTAGGGCTTATAGGGTTTAAGGTTTATAGGGTTTAGGGTTTAGGGTTCAACTGAGTCCGATCTTGCTGGGAAACTGGAGAGGCGTGCGACATCCTTACAAGAAATTCGAAGTGCAGGCGTGCACACAGACAGAGAGAGAGACACGCACTGCAACCCGCAACAGCCTGCTTGTGGCCAAACCTGCAGGTTGAGGTCGCAGAGCGGGCTTGCAAATGCCCCCGCCGCAAAACAGCACGCTCCAGGGGGGATTCGGTGATACTGCCCTCCTTGGGATCGTAGAGTGACCCATGTCTTGGGGCTCATGATGACTTGAAACCCGAGTGGCTCGTGCGCATTGGCGCAGGCGCCGCAGCTGGCAGTCACAATGGCTGTGTTGACAAGCCTCACCAGGATGGGCTACTGGGCCTTCTGCACGACTCAGGGAGTGTGTGCATTCAAAAGCGATCGTGGCTTTTGCCCATTTGGCACTCCACATTGGTGCTGAATGAGCAGCTATAATTCTCCGGTCCCCTTAATTAGAGCACTTAGAGCAGATTCAACTCAAGTCAAAAACACTCTAGGTCGGAGCCCATCGTTAGTGCTTACGATTGAGGGCCCGAAGCTCCATAAATTTGCAAAGTCCGTCCTTCCAATCCACCTTCTCCAAATCGGCTCAAATCCCCACCCCCCACCCCCCCCCCCCCCCCACTTTTCGTTCATTTCGGAGGCCAGTATAGGACCAACTACAGGACAGGATGAGCATGCGTTGGCGTGGAAACAATGGCATTTCCACGTAAACACCCTGCCTCTGGAAGCACACCGCCTTCATCCACACCGCGCTGTCAACGGAGAATGCTGCCACGGCAGCGCCACATGTGATGACGTCTCGCGGCACAGCCTGTGACCAAAGACACAGCGATACCCAGCATCCCTTTTGCCAGCAGATCTCAAAACGACGGCTCTGATTCGGGTGCTAAGCCATGCTGCAGACCCTCCCTGGGCCTGCAGCATTAGCAATGCTCGTCAAAAGCCGATTTTAAGCGCCGTCAAATCATCTTGCAACCTTCCCTGCCTTCTGGCCCATCTCCTCGACGATCTCCACTCCGAGTGCCCAGTCCCCAATGGCACTAGCCAGGACAGCATTGTAGGCAGATGTCCCAAGGCGGATTCGGAATGCTTGAAACCTGGGCATTGCTTGGCCCCGGTGGCTTGATGCTGTGGGGGGGGGGGGGGGTGCCCGCAAACACAGGATTATGTTCACCAGCTCTGGAGACTGTTGCTGTTGACACATCGATGGCGGTGAAGCTTTGGTGGCTTGGGATGACAGAGCGAGCGTGTGCGTACTAGGGACGAGGCGGCTTGCCCGTGCAGGCCTTGTCTTGACTGAACCCCAGCCTGCTACCCCAACTTCCCCAAGTTCAGGGAGGAGATGCTCGCGAAGCAAGCGCAGCGCAGCGCTCGGCGCCGTCGCTCGCGCGCAAGCGCTGGCGATGGTACTACCTTGTGTTGGGACGGCTTCCATTCGGTGGGCGACCCCGAAAAGGATGGGACACACAACCACATTCACAAGCGAACACACACAGCAAGTGGCAGCCCCCCAGAGTCTCTTCAAGCCTTAAACCTGCTTAGGCGCAGCTCACAGAGTCGGGGGCTGGGCCTCTCTGGAGCGCCCGAGCCACAAGGCACAGGCCCCTCGGCCACGCCTGTGAGATCTTAGAGATGCAAGGGCCGGTCAGAGCATCATGCGGTTGCTGGACACTCCCTTCATGAAGCTTTTGGCGTCGTTTCTGCATGTAAGCCCATTCTTTACCTTTGGAAGCAGATCTCCCTCTATATGATCTCTGATCTCTGCTGCAGGGCCTCAGGCCCAGCGCTGACGGCCGACAGGGCCACATTGAGGCAGGTGGCATCCAAGCCCCGTCGTTCCCTCACGTGGCGCTTCAACAGGAGGGGCTCGGGCTTGGGGGTTGCAGGCTTCTTAAGCTTTGGAAATGGAAGGACAAACGAATGCCACATACTACATGAACCCCGATGATTCCGTATGGGGAGGAGGGGGTGGGGTGGAATGGAAGGGCACATACTCACATGACAATCTAAGTACCATGAAGAATGGAGGCCGCCGGCCCCGGAGTTGTACCTTCATGAGACCACTCCACCTGGAAGTTCTTTTCGTCACCCAATGTGCTGGCAACCCAATGATCACCCTATTAGGGTAATTATTAGGGTACTTAAGGGGCTTGTAAGTGGGTTATAGCTGCACTTCTAATGGGTTTACAAAGTACCCTAAACCTCCAAGCACCTCTTTCCAGTCTTTCCAGGGACCGCCAAGCGGCAGCAGCAGGATGGCATGGGGCCACCGGCAGCAGCCCTCGCGGGAGATTCCGGGACTTCTCTGGGCAATGGCCGGAAGCTTTATTTTTCTTTTTGGGGCTCATAAGCTGCCACAATGTGGCAAGACTATGACAAGGGCAACAAATCGCAGGGTCACAGGACCTTCACATGAGTTCCCTCATGTGGCGACCCTGCGCCCTCAAGATCCCCACATTGGCGTCACCTCCAAGCAGCGCAGCGCCAGCGCGCAGCTCACGGCATCTGCCTCGACCTGCGTGGTTGGGCATGGGAGCACCAGGCCGTTTTGGGTTTAGGGTTTAGGGTTTCGGGTTTATGAACCCTGAACCCTGAACCCTATAACCCCCGACCCACCTACCCTCTCGTTCCTGAAAGACACCGACATTTTCTGCATGTTGGGCCTTTAGCTTCATACCCACACTCTGGAAATTTCGACATGACATGTACGTAGTACCACTCTGCCATGCTGTCGCGGAGGGTCTGCTAGCCTGCTCATCCTCCATGTGACGGAGGAGCCAAAGTGCCTCCCCCAACACGCAAAAGAACGGGAAACAAACTGACAGAATCTTACAGCGCCCATGCAGCAATTCGTCTTGCAGCTCGACACGCTGGAAGCCAACCTGGTTCAATGAAAGCTTTGCAGCAAACGCGACATCCACAATCGCCCACCTGGCGCCAGTCGCGCCTGCGCCAAGCCACGGCCGCCAATGCTGCGAACGAAACTTTGCTGGGGCGTAGTCCTCTGGTCTTGATAAGTCTAGCAAGGTCTTGTCAACATTGGTGAAGAGAAGCTGTCTGCCTGTCTCCCTCCTATGAATGCCTAGAGGCCTCAGACTGCATCCATCTCCCGGAGTCCATTGACACACGGCATGTGCAGGGCAATTGTAGGCCAGCCTCGCCTATTTCAGTCGAGTCGTGCAACAGCTGCAACGTCAGCTGCCACCTCGGTTGGTAGACTCGACAGGCGCGGGCGCAAGTCACAAACCATGAGGTACGGCCTTGTGCCATTGAAAGCGTCCTGCTAGGACCTTGAGCTCGGAGGCGCGGGTAGGGGGCGCATACCAGGCAAGTGGCTGGTCCTTCTTGCACAGGGCATGGGCGGCCGTGTTGTAGGTCACGGAGTCCGGCTCCAAACCTTCTGCCTGCTCAGGGTTTCTTGCCACCCGCCTAGCTGGCCTCATGGTTTAGGGTGTAGGGTTTCAACATGGTTTCGGGGGGTGAAGCGGGCAGGGCCTGGAATCGCCTCGCCGTTCCCAGGCCATGTCGCCAGGAGCCACGGAAGGCTGCACTGAGTGCGGCATTGCGGGTCCTTGCTGAAGCTTGGGGCCGAGGGGTGCGTTGAGTGTAGAGAGAGAGAGAGAGAGAGGGAGAGAGAGAAAGAGGGGAAGAGAGAGAGACGAAGACACAAACAAACAACTCGACTGACACACACACACACACACAGAGACCCGCACACGCCCTCTCGCACACACACACACACACACACACGTAGACCTACAGACTTACTCACTTACTTACTTCCTTACTTATTTACACTTTTTTGCCTACATACTTACACTCCTACACACCTACACACTTACACACGTACATCCTTACGCATTTACACATTTACGGATTTACACACACACACACAGAGACATAGACAGACAGAGACACACATAGATAGACAGACATAGACAGACAGACAGACAGACAGCCAGCCAGGCAGGCAGGCAGGCAGGCAAGAGAGAGAGAGAGAGAACACACACACACACACACACAGGTGGACACCTGCTGCGAGGAGTAAAGGTGCTCTCTAGGCACAATTAGGCGCAGATGACCGCAACTCGGCAACTAAGCTGGATCACTGCGAGCCTCAAGCCGATCCCAGCTCCGAATCAACGAAGCTGTGGGTATTGTCTTGGCACCGGCATAGCTGGACGAACCACTCCGCAGGGATTCCGAGTCTGAGGTTATACTGGGATCTGAGTCGGAAAAATGGTTGGTGCGGGTACCCGGGCATGAATGATGCTGTGGGTTTAGGGTTTAGGGTTTAGGGGGCAATGTTCTGGTCACCTAAAGCTGTGGCGGTGGAGGCCAGACCTCCACAACTGAATCCCTCAACCCTAAACCCTAAACCCTAAACCCTGGTTATCCATACCACCAAGTGCACTCAACATGCACTCAGGCCACACCACATCCGCCACCAAGGCCGACGTCTCCCCCGCCAGGCACAGCGCGAAGGGCCAGCAGCTCCGCCGCTCACCTGGAGTTTAGGGTTTAGGGTTTCGGGTTTAGGGTTTAGGGTTTAGGGTTTAGGGTTTAGGGTTTAGGGTTTAGGGTTTAAGGTTTAGGGTTTTAAACTACGCGTCATACCACCTTGTAGAAGGCAGGAGGATCCTCCCGCAGCCCGAAGACGGCCGATCGGAGTCAGACCTGCAAGCCCCGAGCCTCGAAGTTTTTAAGCCCCCTTGAGGTCTCAATGAGCCCTTCCTGAACTTCTCAGCCCCTAAACCCTAAACCCTAAACCCTAAACCCTATAAACCCTCAACCCAAAATCGTTTTAGGCTCCGCGAAGTGCCGGCCGAAGTGGCAGGCAGTGAGGGCGGCGTTGAAGCCCGCAAGGTCCGGGCAGATCCTACACGAGGTTTAGGGTTTAGGGTTTTAGGGTTTAGGGTTTAGGGTTTAGGGTTTAGGGTTTTAGGGTTTAGGGCTTTAGGGTTTTAGGGTTTAGGGCTTTAGGGTTTTAGGGCTTTAGGGTTTTAGGGTTTTAGGGTTTTAGGGTTTTAGGGTTTTAGGGTTTTAGGGCAGAAGCAACGAAGCCATCAAGGTCGCTCACGTTGGGTGGGGGGAGTGGGGGGGGGGGGGCACGGCTGGGACAAGAGATGCTCAAAAAGTGAAGGCTGGCTTGGTTTCAACCACCTTCAGGAAAGGGCCAAGGAACCTCCCGGAATCTCACACAGGCACAAAGCGGCAAAGAGTCCCAAGACTGCACAGCTCTGCCAAGCCCCTCTGATATAGGGGCCTGAAAAATTAGAATAGGGCCTTGGGGGCTTCTTATGGTATATCGATAAAGGGACCATAAGGGAATACGAGTAGTAGTTTTTTTCCGACCCCTCTACTCTACTGCATCCTCTCCCAGCTCGGACTGGCTCGAAATTTTTGAGGGGAGGCTTCTGTGCCCACGAAACGGCTGGGGCAACGCCCCAGATTCTCACAGCAATTGAAACCTCATCCTTGAGACCCCCTCAATGTTGTGGATACATGGAAGTAGGCACCCAAACACCCACACGAAATTGGGGACTTCCATCTTCCACTCACCCTAAACCCTAAACCCTAAACCCTAAACCCTAAACCCTAAACCCTAAACCCTAAACCCTAAACCCTAAACCCTAAACCCTAAACCCCAACCCTCAACCCTAAGGACCCCCTTCGTCACTACTTCGACTCTGGTAAGCCTCCGCAAGGCCAGGCGGAGCAGAGACTCCAAACTCCTCTGCCAGGCCGCAGCCTGGCTGTCTGAGGTTTTTGGGGGTTTAGGGTTTAGGGTTTAGGGTTTGGGGTTTGGGGTTTAGGGTTTAGGGTTTAGGGTTTGGGGTTTGGGGTTTAGGGTTTAGGGTTTGGGGTTTGGGGTTTAGGGTTTAGGGTTTAGGGTTTGGGGTTTGGGGTTTGGGGTTTGGGGTTTGGGGTTTTGGGATTGAGGGATTTGGGGTTTAGGGCTTGGGGATGTAGGCTTTAGGGTTGAGGGTCTAGGGATGGGGATTTGGGGATTTCGGGTTTGGGGATTTAGGGTTTAGGGTTTAGGGGTTTAGGGTTTAGGGTTTAGGGATTGACGGATTTAGGGTTTAGGGGGCTTGTGCCACTCTACTCTTCTCGGTTTGAGGGTTCAGGGTTTCTGTGCGGGTCCAAGGGTTTTGGGCGCCCATTTTCTTGTCTTCCCACAATGTTTACGGGTTTGCTTGCTTTTGCCCGCCAGGTTTTGGCGCCCATTTTCTTGTCTTCCCCATGTTTGCTGGTTTGCTCGCTTTTGCCCGCTAGGCCAGGAGTTTGGGGAGGCTCGTTCCTCTGTCTCGGCTTTGCTGGAGGTGGGGTTGGGCGAAAGAAAGCAAAAAACAATCTCAGAACATACTCGACTGTCAGAGAAGGAGAAACTACCCCGATAGCACTTTGCCAAGCAGCCTCCTCGCCCATGCAGTTGGCGTCCCGGGACACATTCTGCAGGACTGGGCTTGATCTTGGCTCGTGCTCAGCTGCTCCCTAAATCCGATGAAACCTTTTTTGAACCCGAGCATCAGCTCAACCCTAAACCCTAAACCCTAAAACCCCAAACCCTAAACCCCAAACCCTTAACCCTAAACCCTGCCCACCTTCCTCAAAAGTGATGCCTTACCCAGTCGACTCCAGAGCGTTGCGAGGTTCCCTTTGCTTGCAGTTGGCCCCCATCGCTTCACATTCGTTAGAACCATCTCAAGTTCGGCACCTGGGCGCCACAGAACTGGTCTCCCTAAACCCTACACCCCAAACCCTAAACCCTAAACCCTAAACCCTAAACCCTAAACCCTAAACCCTAAACCCTAAACCCCAACCTTCCAGACCACTTCCTCAGTGTCAGCCGCGATGCCACCCGGCCATGGGCCGCGCGGCCGCATGAGAAAGTTTAAGAGCTTCGGAGGATCTGACACTTCAGGGCTGAGTCCCATCTGAAGCTCCCTTGAAGGAGTACGCACCATGGAGACGGATGCGAGAAGGGCTCGTCAGGCCCCTTCCATGGGACTTACGTGCATGTGAAGTCGGGCTTGGGCCCAAGCTTCGCGAAAACCTTTGGAAGGCAATGCAGAGTCGAACTGGTGAGGAACTGTGTCTCTCTAGTCAGTCTCTAGCACATGTTTCCCCCAAAGTCAAGGACAAAGAGCCCAACTCAGATGATCCCCCTACTAAAGATGGCCATTGAAGCTCCGCATCCTGCGTACTGCAAGGCCTCAACAGCCCTCATCTTCAACTATACTCCCCTTAGAACCTTGACAAAAACCACTATTTTCAATATTTCTTTAGGGTTGACATAAATTTAAATATAAAAAGCAAGCAAAAAACATCTTATCCTCAACCCCCCAACCAAGGCTGCACTTTCTTCTCTGCTCTTCCCTAGCCCCGCCTTTGGCATCGGTCCCTGTGCTCCAGAATTCTGGGCTCACGTCCGCCCAAGGGGTCCGCCCAACGGCTCGCAGACTTTTGGCAAAAAGGGACACTCCGAGGACTGCGCCCGAGGCTCGCTTCCGCCAACGACTTCGAGGAGCTTTTGGCGGAAGTCCGGAAACGAGCTTCGCGAGAGGGGGAGCGGGGCTTCGATGGGGGTTTAGGGTTTAGGGTTTAGGGTTTAGGGTTTAGGGTTTAGGGTTTAGGGTTTAGGTTTTTTTTTTTTGCCACCCGTCTAGCCACAGCAATGCGGGGTACAAGATCGGAACTTAAAGGAAAAAGTCACCCCCGAGCAGTGTGAAGGCTACAGGGGATATCGCCCAAAGGGCATTCATGGTAGGACATTGCGTTCGGACTTCATGTCTGGGGGGGGGGGGGGCTTTAAAGCCGGGCTAAGACCTCAATAATAAAGGTTGCACGAACCTGTCGAGGGCGGTATAGGGTTTAGGGTTTAGGGTTTAGGGTTTAGGGTTTAGGACGTCAGCAAGATGAAAGTTGAATCTAGACACGAATCGGGCCCTACATTGATCAAGTCAGCTGTCCCCTCCACCAGTCCTTCAGCAAGCTGCTGGCGCAGCAGCCAAGATGCATCCCTTGTCCTAGCCTAGATCCTGGGACTCCAACTGTCACTTCATCACATTGGGGGAAGGTTAACCGGTTAACCGAAGCCTTGAACACATGATCCGGAAAGGCCAAGGCTTTCCGTAATAAATCACGAATCAATCCCAGACTTCCGGCGCCCTTCTGCGAGTCTTGCAACCCACGCCCTGATTCTAAGGCCGCCAAGCTGGCGTTGCGTAACAAGTCCCGCCAAACAAGAAGGCGCAGTTCTCTGCGGATGTTGCGAGCCTAGGCCAACTTAACTAAAAGCTCCCCTACGTCACCAACTTGATCCCACGGCCTGGACTCCTATTTTGGGGTTCTTTTGCCACCCGCCTCCTATTCGGGCTTAGCGAAGATTAGGGTTTAGGGTCCCAACAAAGGATGCATCACAAAAAGTCGTCGAATTTGCAAAGCACAGTTCCCTGTGAGTCAGGGGGGTGCCAGGACAATGCCTCAATGGTCCGGCCCAAGGCTTGCGGCTTAAGGTATAGGATTCAGGGGTCTCGGCCAGGAGTTTATTTTTGCCTCCCGTCTGGCTGAATTTTGGCAGGGTTTAGGGTTATTGGAGTTACGGGCATGGCATAGCACGCCACTCGCTTGCGACTGTAAACTTTTCTCGCCGGGCGAGAAAGAAATTTTGCTCGCCTGCGACTGCGACGACAGAATTTACTCACCTGCGACAATCAGACTATCAACTATGTTCACATGGCTTGCGGCTATATGGTGGCTTACGAAAATAAAGGACCCCAATATCGTCCCCCAAATAGTAGGATTTGCAGGATTCCCCGATAAGGACCCAATAAGGTACCCTGTATATAATTTCGGAGACCCCCATATTGGCCCCATCTGATCGAAGCCAAGATGGGATGCGTTAACTCACCTGACTAGAACAAGCTCCCAGCGACGCCTACCTGGCCTTAGGGGCTTCTGTTTATAGGTTGGCATGTGTCCGCCTTATACTATAGAACCCCTATTCAAATCCCTATTAAGGAGCTATAAGGGGGAACATCCCAATTTACAGGGCTTTAGGGCTGTTCTTTCAGTCGGGTTTGCGGACTTGGGGGGTGGGGGGCGGGGTAAGGATGTTAGGTTTTCGGGCTTCCGGGTTTAGGGTGTGTTATGGGTACGGCTTGGTGACCGAGATTCTTCCCGCAAAACCGTGCTGGTGCTGTAACTACAGCACTGGAAGACGCTGAGTACCTGCCGTTGCTTGTATCGCTCACAGGAAAAACCTTGGCGTGTTTTGTACAACCAAGCTGGCCTTCCGAGGGCCACCTGGCACCCCACCTGAAAAGCTGCACGGCTGCACCACCAGTGCAACCTGCCGCCCTTGCACAATGCCATTTGCGTGGCAAGGCGCAGGTGAAACAAACCTGGCAAGCCGGAACAGCCGAAGTCCCTGGCAATGTCTGGAAATGGTACGGCTGACGGCAGCGGTAGCTTTCGGGCTTTGTGCTTTAGTAACTTCAGTGCCTCGATGCACACGACAAGACGAAGGTGCACCATTCAGAAGTTCGGTAACTTCAGCTTGGGGACTTCGATGTGTCGTGGGAACGGTTCGCCGCGGCCTGCTCTCGTCGAGCAACGGATTTTCCTGGCCTTGGCGCATGTACAACTCTACCTTGGCCCAGGGCTTCTTACACTATCACCCTAGACCCGAAACCTGCTAGAGGTCTACAACAACAAAAAACCACGGACCCTTGAATTGACCAACGATACTGTCAAAGTCTGGGCACACAGCTTGATTTCTGAATCCGGCATGGTGGCACTCACTGGGGCATATGAGACTGTATACTAGATCATAAGGTACATTTTCATGATCAAACTGATAGATTGGGATGATCGCCCTTATACTAACAGTCCTTAATAGGGATTTTTTTGAGGGGTGCCAGAATCCCGATTAAGGACTGTTAGTACAAGGCTCTTATCCGGGGCCCCGCTTCTGCGCCCGGCGTAGGGCGTCACCCGGCAGGGTCTCAAACCGTCAACTGACCGGCGTTGATGAATCAAGGGTCCTAGATGGTAGGTTTCCGAAATGTGGGGTACCTTCTTGGGGTCCTTCTGCTAAGGGAGTCCTACTATTTGGGGATCTATATTGGGGTCCCCTATTCTCGGAAAACCTCCAAATCATGGGGAAACCCCGAGAGGGTTTCCGACAAACAGCCCGGTGCGCGAAATCGACGGGGGAGTTTAAAAATCACACAGCGGGCAGAGGATGCTAGCAACATCGACCTTCCAAAGGCCGCGACCCGTGGGCTCCTAAAATTAGGGTTTAGGGTTTAGGGTTTAGGGTTTAGGGTTTAGGGTTTAGGGTCCAACAAATAGACCGCCAAAGAGTAGGATGCCCGTTACAATAAGGACCCAACGAGGATCCTACTACGTATCGTGAATCCCCAGATTGAAAGATGACAGCTCGTTTAGGGTTTAGGGTTTGGGGTTTGGGGTTTGGGGTTTAGGGTTTACGGGGATACATACTTAAACGCGAGCACGTGCGCTCAGGGCACTTGCCTCGCGGAGGATAGCAGCTCTCCTTGGCCAGGTACAAAAGTCAAAGACAAGGTTCCTGAACGCCTAAACAGAACCCAGAGAGCCCAATACCCCTTCATTCAGGAATATAGGAATAGGCCTTAAACTATATAGGGATCCTTCATATGATTTAAGGTCGATTCCTTCATCAAGGGGTGTTGGGCTCTTTGGGAACTTGGACTCGCCACCCAGCCGCAATTCAACCAAAGGGTCACATCGAGAATTGCTAATGGAGAGGTGTGATAGGGTGGAAAGGACAGCTCTCGCATCAGCAGGATCTCGGCAATGCTACGAAGAAATTTTGGGTTTGGGGTTTGGGGCTTGGGGTTTAGGGTTTAGGGTTTGGGGCAGCATGGTGGGCAGTCAAAGGTAGAGATCCCAGCTGGGACAAGGGTGTACTGCGCACGACAGGAACCTCGTAAAGAGGATCTCTGTTTGCCCCACGCCTACCCATCGCACTACGAGGCATTTCCTTTTGGGACGAAGAGAGGGTTTAGGAATTAAGCCTACAGCCTGAACCACACAAGAACACTAACTAGACCCCCTAAAGCCCCTCCCTGGCTCTGCAAAAATTTGGTTTGAGCCACGGTGGCTTTGCCCGGCTATGCCCGGCTGTAGAAGTCACTCCTTGGCAAAGCTGAGAGTCACGAACCCGAAACCACAAAGCCTAAACCTGTCATGAGGTCTCCGAAAAACCCTAAGCGCCAAACCCTGGACAAACCCTAAACCCTAAACCCTAAACCCTAAACCCTTCAACCCTCAAGCCTAACCCGCCCTCTTAAGAAGAAAGAAGCCATGGGCTTCGATGGCAGTACGTGGTGCGGGAGAGGAGAAGGGCCTTGAGGGCCTTGAGGGGACCGAGAAGTCCCTACAGCTGGGGCTACAGAACAATACATATGTTTTTTATACACAAATATGTTGTACATGTTTGCCCCCATTCTGCATTTTTCTGTTCGTATATTTGTATGTGCATATATATATATACACATGCGCCAGATCATATAATGTGGGTGAGGCTTGGGGATTTTCGGGGAGTCTCGACCCTGAGACCTAGGGGCTTGGACTCTCCTCTACTCTTTTCAGCGCCCGGCGCGCTCGGAAAACAACAAAACAGAACAACTCACCTCTTGAGGGGATCTCCGTTTTCGGGCCGGGTGGGTACTCCAAATCCGCTTCACCGAAACCCATTCTGCTCCCCGGTGCCGATCTCACATCTCCACCAAAAAAAGCCTAAACCCTTTCGCGTAAACCCTAAACCCTAAACCCTAAACCTGCAACAGACAACTGAACAGCCCAGAGGGACCAACTTTCTGTCTTGCGGCAGGCCCTTGCTGATGGGCATGCCGGCGCCCAAGCTAATGGTCAGCTGGTGCACCTTGCAAGACTGTTGCATGGCTTGGTTGTCAAGCTCTTACCATAGTCATGCTGGTTTACGGTTTGTGGTTTCTTTTTCCCTCCTGCGCAGCTGGGGCGAAGGTTTGGGGTTTAGGGTTTAGGGTTTTGGGTTTAGGGTTTAGGGTTAGGGTTTAGGGTTGTTGCCTTCCGGGCTGTCTCGGAATGCCTGCGATGTACGTTGAAACGCCTGCCGAAACTGCCAGAGGCACCATGCGACCAAGCTGATTCAAGTTCTTGCTTACCCGCGCGAGGTCGATGCTCTTGGCCTCAGTGACGAAGCTTGGCCATAGAACATCGTAGAACGGCCGATGTTCCAACTACGCATCTAAGACCGAAGACGAACGTTGGCTTTGGTCTTTGGGGTTTCGCAGGTCTAGCCGGGTTGGGCACGCCAAGACATATCTCTGCCAGGTGCTATACTCCCCTTAGAACCTTAATAAAATGTTATGCTTAATATCCTCTTGGGTTTTACATGAACACAATAAAATAACAATTCCCAAGGGGGATATAGGGTGATGGAGAGAGCTCCTAATGCTTGGCGTGCCATCCCAAAGGCCGAACATGATCCCCCCCCCGACAAACAGGAGCCCAAAGCCAGTCCCGAACTCCCGAGCCCGCAAGACCTTAAGATCCTTCGGACCCTCCCCCTCTCCCAAGATCTGAGACCCGAGACCCTAGACCCTAAACCCTACATAAACCCTAAACCCTAAACCCTAAACCCAGAAACAAACAGCTGGTGCTCTCTGTGCCCCACGCCGGGCCCTTCATGGCCAGCACGCCCCGCGCAAACCTTGGACCGCAAACACCGAACTTAACAATTAACAAAATGGTTAGAGTTTTAAGGTTCAGGGTTTAGGGTTTAGGGTTTAGGTTCTTTCTACATTCACCTTAGAACCTTGACAGCACCAGTACTTTTAGTATTCCCTTGGGTTTTGTACATATAGAACAGTAAAATCTTCCTAAGGAGGGTCACAGCTTTGGCCAGCGCAATCAAGGGAAGAGGAGGGGATTTTTTAACTGCAGTTGCGTGGGGTGTCGTGTTTGAGCTGAAGTTCGCGCCACTAACTCATTGCTCATTCCTGCGGGTAGAATCTCACTGTTATACATCCGGTAAACATCTTCAACTTGCACTTCGCACCCTATGCTTTCAAGGTCACTTAGCAGCCGTGTCTTTCAAGATCGCGTGGCGACATACTTTCACAGGTTTTCGGGGGCTTCGCCTGAAGCCTGTCTAGGGCAGGCTACCCCGAGAAGTGGAGAAGGGGAGGGGGAGAACAGGGACCTTGTCAATAGCCCAATTGTTCCTGCGGACCTCCAAGCAAGAACCACTTCGGCGAACCGATGCTTGGAGTAGTGAAAACAAGGCTTGGCAGCAGAGCAGCTTTCACCGACGTTGGAATGGACCTCCTCCAAAGGTATGCTTGGATCCGGGCATGCATGTCGACGTTGACCCTGCATTCACAAGCCATGGGCAACACCCTCCCGAGTACCGGACGCCACCCTCGTGGTGAGGTTTATACGTACCCTGGCCGACTGGAAGAAGGGTCCCGTTCTTGGTGACCTTGATGTGGAGCATGTCATCGTAGTGGCTACGCACGGCGAAGGGGACGTACTGAATGAGTTGGTAGCGACAGGCGGCACTGTCCGTCTGGACATGAACAAGAAGGCAAGAACTGGCCCGGACCCGGCCCCACCGTGGCAGGATCTGATAATGAGCGCCCAGCCTCACGAAACAAAATCGGGTTCTGCCAGAAACTTGGCAAGACAGTTGTCGCGAAGAAGCGGGGCCCGACTTGTTCGGAGGCTGCTGCCTAGCGTCCCGGTAACCCTGCCATGTGTGCTCCTGGGCTGCTTTCAGGGTATAGTTGCACCTAAAGGGCCCAACCCCTCCTTCCTCCAAGTTTAGGCGATTTGGAGGACGCGTGGGAGAGCGTCCACGTGCGGGGTGGGCGAGTTTTAGGCCTTAGGGGCCTTATGGGGTTTCTCAATGGAGTTTCACAGCTTAGGGTTTGAAGGGCCCAGCCAGGGCGGGGGGGCTTCGTGGTGCGTGCGTGGAGAACTGCCGTGCTTACCGGTGCTGGGGGCAAGGGGCTTGCAAGCTTCAAGGCCTAGGGGTGTTAAAGGGGGTTGAGGCTTAAGAGGTGGCCCCGTAGATGTTTCAAGAGCTCGGAGACTCCAAAAGGTGAGACTCTTTGATCCCCCCTGAGTTTTGCTTAGTGACTCGACCAGGCTTGCCCCGCCCCACGCTTCCTAACAAAAAGGACTTGTAAACCCTACAAGCCCTAATGTTGCAGCTTGGTTGCTGCTGCGCATTGACACGGCCGTCTCCATCATCGAGAAGGTCGTAGAACACCCTGCGCCCAAAACACTAGAGAACCCCAAACACTAAACCCTTTAAACCCTCTCTCCTCGAACCCCTTGATCCTGAAACGCTTTAGCACCACCTCCGAAGCCGCACAATCCCAGCCCCAGGCGCTTTCAAAACAACTTGAACTCTGTGAGAACCCGATCGCCACATATCGCAACCCTCAAACCCCAAAACCTAAACCCTAGGCCCCAAACCCTACACCCTCAAACCCTAAACCCTATACCCGCGAACCGTAGACTCTCAAACCCTGCGAACCCTGAAACCCTTAAACCCTTAAACCCTTAACCCTCAAACCCTAGCTAATCCTCAAACCCTAGCTAACCCTCAAACCCTAGCTAACCCTCAAACCTAAACCCGCAAACCCAGACCCCACACCCCCTAAACCCTGAACCCTAAACCCTAAACCCCCAAACCCCCAAACCCCAAGCCAAGCCCCAGATCGGCCTGAGATCCTGAGTGTCGATCCTTGGCTCTTCAGATCCTACGCTTTACAGGGCAATCATAGGCGAAGATAGGGCTACCCCCTCCCCCCCATAACTAAGGCTCTTTAGGGATAATTAAGCCTATAATTCAAGCGATTCAGGGACAAGTAAGCCTGATTTGGCCTTTTTTTAGGTAGTAGGGGGGACCCATGAAGATATGGCAGACTATGGTTTGATCGATGTCCGGGGGCCTGTTCTGGGTAGCTTGCACTGTGTTCAAGGCAGGGGCGAGAAGGGGCGACAAAGGGGCTCCTGCAGCCCTGCCATCGGATAGGCCAGTTTCGAAGCCACCGGGCCGAATGACGGTGACTTTATGTCTTCTCAAGCTCCCTAAACCCTAAACCCGAAACCCGAAACCCTAAACCATAAATGTGCAAGGCCACGCTTATCCTTGCCCAGGGTTCCTTGGCAAAGGTGCGCCCCTGAGCATCCCATGGAAACGACCGCGACGGAAAAAAAATCTGTTAAATGCCTATATAAGTTCAAAATTTATTCCAACTATTGCAGGAACCAATTTATGAACTAAAGAACCCTAAACCCTAAACCCTAAACCCTAAACCCTAAACCCTAAACCCGCCAAGGGACTCAATCATGGAGAGCAGCGCCCCAGTGCGGGGATCCTTCAGCTGCTCGTCGAACTCCTCCCAGGTCCTTGGCAACTTCTTGGGTGGGAAGGGACCCCTTCCGAAGGCTGCACGACGGTGCAGGGATTATAGGGGTTAGGGTTTAGGGTTTAGGGTTTAGGGTTTAGGGTTTAGGGTTTAGGGTTTAGGGTTTAGGGTTTAGGGTGGGATGGGGCGCGGGTGGCGCGCCAAGCGCTCCAGGACCCTAAAACCTGTTGCGAAGCCGACAAGAAGCCGGCGCAGCAAGTTTGTCAAAGCGGCTCAGCAGCAAGCGGCTGCTGTCATTCCGACGAGATGCATCGACAACACGAGCGGCTCTAGCTAAGGGCCATCTTGGGTGTAGGGTTTAGGGTTTAGGGTTTAGGGTTTCAGGGCTTTCCCTCAAAGGATGGACCCGACCCCAACAGGTCAAAACACATGCCAAGCCACACAATTCCATCACCAGAGGTGTCGAGCTCCTGGAGAAGCTGTGGGGCTTCGGTGACACTGACAGCTTAAGAAACTGACGCCTTGGACTGACGGAGTTGTAGATGTTGGGCTTCGACATGCCACGGCCGAAGATGTACAAACCCGAAAAGGCTCTATCAGAAAGGGCACAAGGATGGATGTCACCGGTGAAGCGTCTTTTGCATTTTGGGAGTGCCAGTTCACGAGACACCACTGATTCTAATGTGATAATGTGATACTCCTCCATAACCCCCCACCCCCCCCCCCCGCCCCTATCGGAATTAACGTGCCGTCCAATTCAGCCCTCCTCGAAGATGTAACGCAGCTTCCGCTCAAAGGTTTCTGCGGCGTACTGCTTCTGCTTCAGCTGGAGCTCCTTGTCGTCCTTGCGTGTCTTCTACGGAAAAAAAAGAGAAAGAGAGCATCATCGGCTCAAAAACAAGGCTTGCGCGCAAAGCTAGAAAGTATACGTTTGGGATGTTTCCCTTTTCTACAAGGAGCCTCTCGGACACCAATCTCGGCCTGAAGCGGACCACCTACGAGCATCCCACTTCCCTGCAAGCGGTGCAGGCTGGAGGACCCTAAACCCTTAGCCCTCAGCCCTCAGCCCTCAGCCCTAAGCCCTAAGCCCTAAACCCTAAACCAAACCCTATAGACATCCACGAAACGTACGAAAGGGCGGAACCCAAGGCCCCGAATGTGCAACCCAAAAAACCCAAATGGCCTGGGCGACTTGCATGGTTCGCTGGATGAACACCGCCTGACCGCAAGCCACGTTTAGGTATGTTTAGATGTTTCGTCGAGTCGTGGGGTTGAGAGGGCTCAGGGGGGTCATGTTCTTAATAATCTTGTTGAATGCTACTGCTAATGATTCAGCAATGTTTATTAAATTTTTGATTCAATTCTGGCGCGAAACATATTTTGCAACAGGAGAAGAGCTTGAAACGGTTCAGGCTTCTCTAGCCTGGCGCAGCTGACATACCTGAGCTTCGTAAGCCCCACAGCCCTCTGAACCCTCCAAGCCTTGTCTCACGGTTTAGGGTTTAGGGTTTAGGGCTTAGGGATTAGGGTTTAGGGTTTCGGGTTTCGGGCAAACGGTAAACTGCTTTCATCGGGAAGTGGTTTTCGCTGAGCAGTGCTTTCCTTTCGCGCCTGCTTTCGCGCATACTTTCACGCGAAACTCTCGCGGACCCCTTCACCACAAAACCACCCACACTGCAGCTGGACGACACGGCAATTGAACAACCCTCATGCAAGTCCTTCTCCAACCGATGAGAAGTTGCTACTTGGGTCGCCCCGATATAATTAAGCTACTTAAAGCAGTTGAATTCACGAAGATAATCAAACAACTTGAACTAACTAGAAATAGACTCTGCAAAAAAAACACAATACATTAAGCAAATGAATTTACTTCATGCAAAACATATATATATATATACATATAGATATAATTACTTGAGTCAATTAGACTAGTAATTTGAAATGCCGACCTTCTGGATTATGCAAGCACTCGCTGGATCCAACCAGTTTGTTTCTCCCGAGCAAGTTTGGCTGGAAACAAACATGTCCTTCATCCTATCCTGCGACTATCGTGTTCCCGCTTGTCTGAGGGGTTGGGGTAACCAAGCAACCCTGTCTCGAAACCGTCGCTGGAGTGCCAAGGTTCGATATTGGGGGTTTGGGCATGCGGCCTGAATGACGTTCAGTACGGCGAATCCGACCAGACACCGGTACCTCGAACATTGCAAAAAAGTAGGAAAAAGTGTACATATGTATATACATATATATATGTATTTTAAGACATATATATATATGCGCAACCATATGCACGCAATTCTTTAGGAGATCTCAAGATGAAAGCACCTTTCTGGCCAGGGCACAAGATGAAGACAGCGGAGAAGTATTCACTCCTTGGCTTCGCTGATGATCTTCGCCCCGAGACCCTTCCCCCTCGAAACCCTTAGACTGTACTTTTCTGTGCTTGTGTTATAATAGTTATAATATTTCAGTGCCACGATATTTCTATCATGTGAGATTATTGTACTAGTATAGTACTGGCTTTCCTCCTATACTACTCACAGTATTGCCTGTGTTTTTTTTAATGATTATCTCGTTCTAATTCTTAATTCACTTTTTCAGCTTATTCGTGTAGTTATATGAGGACATGTTTATGTGTTTTTCTCTCTCTCTCTCTCTCTCTGTCTCTCTCTCTTCTATTAGCATTCCAATTATATATATATATATATGTGTGTGTGTGCGTATATATATATATGCGTATATTATGATGGTTTTATTGTAGTTGCTGAACGAATACATTTCCATCTATGTACATTGGTACATTCACCTTTTGCAACGGGCCTGCAACGACTCCGCCAGGAAGAGCCCGAAGGACCAAAAGACTAAACACAAAAACCACTCATGAGCAGTCCTCAGCCTGTGGTCCAAACGTGGGAAAAAGCCTCTTCTTGCCATACGTCCCAAGAGCAAAGGCAGTAGCGCTCCTTTGCCCCTTTATTTTCGGTGTCATTGTGCTCCGTCAACGTACAATTCCACCCAGCCATCCTGTCTGCCCGCAAGTGCATCGAGCCTAGCTTTTTTGTCGGCATAGCCGAGCTGCACATTGTCCACCAGGATGCGGCAAGGCGGTATCCAGTTGGCCAGGAGGACCTGAGCAAGATGCGGTGCTGCGAAGGGCCCCTCAAATTCGCAAGCCAACTCAGAGAAATATTTCCGCCCGCGCTGTCAACATCCCTACATGCAAGTCAGCCCGAAAGCCCTACGATGCTGTGACTTTCTTAAAACGGCTCTTTGCATCTTTGCAAGCCTCAACCCTTGGGGTGGCAAAAGAAACATGTACATAAGCACACTTCGGTCACTGGCTGTCCGGACACCTCGGAAGCAGTTCAGAGGAGATTTGGCCTGGCCTCGAACATGGTCAGCATGGCACGTGAGAAGGTGCCGTAGTAGGCGAACACTGCCAGCCTCTCGCTTTCTCTGGGATCTCGGCTTCGCTTCCCAGGGTTGAGCTGCTTCTTGCGCGCTCTTCGCAGCTTGGGTTCAAGTTGAAGCGTTGGCAGAGGATTGAGGCCACCATTTGCTGCAAGGATTAGTCGTAGTCACCAGCAATATCACACTTCCGCACAAGCGTGGTCGCGCACAGGAACGCCATCAAAGCTTCCTGAACTCAACAGCCCCATCCAAAGGCGGGGGTAGGGGCCGAGACCATAAAGAATCGAAAAGGCAGTATGCGAAAGGCACCTCGCTACATCTGTGAATCTTGAGGAGCTCTGAGAGGCCCTTCTTTAGGGCTCCAACACCCAGAGCCTGAACCAAAATTCCGAACTCCACGCATTGAACCGCGGCCCCCACCTACACGCGTCAACCCTCAACCGCTGCAATGCAAACCCAGTCCGAAAGCGCCTGTTGTCTTCTGAGAGCTCGTTGGGGTTGCGCAGGTACGTCTGCACCATGAACATGATAAGGATTGCTCCAATACACCTCGAGCCCCACAAGTTCTGCAAACTTGGCTGGGGACGGCGATACTTAGGGCTCATGACCGTAGCGGCCGGCGCTGGGAAAATTCGAGCTCTGAAGTCCTAAGCGCCAACCTCACACTCTCGAACCTCGAACCTTAACCCAGAGGCATGCAAACGCAAGGGGAGGCACTGGATCACCAGCAACACGCAGAGCGACCAGAAAAGCGTGCCAACGCTGGCCCGCAGGCACTTCCTGGACGTCCGGGCTCTGTGTTTCTACTATACTAACAAAACAATGTAAAAAAGCAATAGAAACATATCTGAATATAAGAAGAAGATGACATATTAAGTGATATATACGAATATAGTCATCTGGCAATATAATAAAAGCATACCACGATTCGTTTTACGACTCTGCAAAACGAGCATGGGCCATTGAACTTTTACACAGAAGCCCCCGGATCATCAAGCCTCTGCTCTTTCCAGTGGTGGGCATCCAGGTGCAGAGCTCGTGTGAAAGGGCTTAGGGTTTAGGGTTTATGGTTTAGCATCTGACTTTGTGACAGTGGGAGTGAGCAGTTGACCCTGATGCCAGACCGTGTCATTCAACTCCGAAGTCACGTTTGGCGTGTGGCCCAGCGGCATGATCATGGTCAGCGAGTCGAGGACATTGGAGAACTGGAAGGCGGGACTTGCACCCGAGGCTATCAGTGGCATTGAAAGGTTGAACCCTATACGCTAAACCCTAAACCCCATAAACCCTAAACCCTACACCCTGTTGGGACACATAGCCTGGGAGGCATCCGCAAGCTCTAGAACCTTTCGTGCAGAACTTCCGCACTGGCAGCCCAGAACGGTTGAGCTTAGTGGTCTTTGTAGGCCACAAAAGCGCCGCTGGTGCTTCACAAATCGACATCCATGTAGGCAGCATGAAAGCGAAGGCCCTCGTTGGGTGGAGAAACAGCCTATAGCCCCAAACCTTAAACTCTTGAACCCAGACCCTGGAAAACCCCAAGGCCCTTCTGAATACTGGCCTCCGGACAATCTCGCCACCTAAACCCTTTTGGGCCAAATAATCCTAGACCCTCTAAGCCCTAAACTTTAAACCCAGACTCCAAATAAACCCTAAACCCTAAACCCTTTTGGCCCAAGCAGAACCATTCTGGGCCTTGAGGACGCGGATGCTCCGGCTCAGCTTCGTGAGGCGAAGCAGGCGCAAGACCTTTGGGATGCCAGAAGAGACCCATAACCGCTTAGGGTTTA
Source organism: Symbiodinium natans (assembly GCA_905221605.1). Lineage (NCBI taxonomy): Eukaryota > Dinophyceae > Suessiales > Symbiodiniaceae > Symbiodinium > Symbiodinium natans. Next base: position 369,519 of record CAJNDS010000236.1, on the reverse strand, counting down.
GGGTTCAGGTTTTAAGGTTTAGGGTATAGGGTTTAAGGTTTTGGGTTTTGTTGGGAAGTTGATATTCAGGCTCCCTTTATGGATTAATAGGGATTGCAGCGGGATACAAGATCCCGAATTCCCCAAGTTCCCCACTGAGAACCCTGTTTTTGGAGCCCAGATTCCTGGGTCCGAACTGAGAACTAGCAAGGTAAAACCACCCTTGGGGGTTCGTAACAGCCCGAGACCTCGTGAACCTATCAAACTTTCGTGAAAAGCACAATGGCCCAAGAGGTCTTCTGCTTTCACCTCAAAGTACTGGGGCCCTGGTCTTCCTGCCTTTAATGCTGTAGGTTGGGATGTTCCCCCGTATGCGAACAGTCCTTAATCGGGATTTTCGTACCCCCGAATATAATCCCTAGAAAGGGCTGTCAGTATAAGGGGGAACATCCCAAGCTTTGGTAAAAGCCCGATTATGACACAAACTGTTCCTTTTTGGGTGGAAGCCGGCACCTATATCAGAGCCTGGTGCCCGGCTTGCTGAGGCAAGGGCACTTGTGTTGAACATCTCAGCAGTGATGAGGTCAACAATGCCTGAAAGCAACCGCCATGCTGCCACTCTGCCAGCTGCCCCGGAAGTGCGAAAGCACAGCAAGCTATCGTGAACGCGCCTTAATCGCCACATGTGCAGAAAACTATCCAAGGCGTGTTCCTTAACCGGGAAAGATGGCGCAGATGCAGCGGAGACGCTGGTCAAGACCACCGTCATGTCCAGCCAGTTGAACCAGTCGCAGAAGAATGTCTTCCCTGAGGCTTCTCGGTGTGACCAGACCCTATCAGGGGACGTTTCTCGGGGTGGGGGCCGGCCAAGAATTTCTGCCTCGAACCTGAAATTGGGAGCAGGACTTGCGGTACCACTCGTCGGAGGTTCTTGCGAACCCTGAAACCCGGTTGGGGTCGCAGGTGCCCAGGCCTGGGGGCCCCTCACCTCCCAAGTTGGCCTTCCCTCGCCCGAAACCCAACTCCACAGGAGACCAGAGTCTCGGGTTTAGGGTTTCGGGGTGTAGAGTTCAGGAGACCCAGAAGGGCTCAGATCCTCGAAGACCTGAAAACAACCGGATGGACCCTTGGTGTGATCCCTTACCATGATCATATAGAGTGTACCATAAGGGTTCTGTAACAAACACTCTAAGGTGTTTTTGGCATCCGCATAGCAGAGGGGTCGGAATAACTACCAATCAATCGTATTCCCTTATGGCCCCTATATAGTTACACTGTTACAACCCCCGAAACCCTCTTCTCGTTATTGACTCTGGGGGGATCCTAGAATCCATGTGAAGGCCGTTCCAAGAATCCAAACCATCAGACAAACGCCACCGGGTTTAGGTTTAGGGATTAGTTTTTGGGGTTCAGGGTTCAGAGTTTGGTGCTGGGGCTCGCCTCCCAGATCCCAATTTCTCCCCGAGGCCCGCGCAGAAGAGGCTGCCTCGCAACAGGACGTCGGCGAAGAAGAGCAGCCTCTGAGACTGTTATCTCTAGGGTACTGGGGCTCTCTCATTGGCGGCCTCTACGCCGACACGGACCCTAAATCACTCAACGCAAGCCCCCCCACCCAAAATGCAGTGAAAGGTAAAGCCAGAGGCACGTAAAGACCAGGTTCAGCACATCAAAGGCTGTAGGGATACCAGGCCACAGCTCATCGGCCGACGTACCATAGCCTGAGGTAGTTCTTTGCCGCCTTGGGTTTGTGACCTGATAACGATACCCCTAAGCCCTAAACCCTAAACTGCCCTAAACCCTAAACCCTAAACCCTCAACCCTCAACTACCCATCCGAGAGTAAGCATGCGCTTCGCGGTTCGCCGACTTGCCCCCAACGTTCAGGGGAGCTCGGCAAGCGAGCCTGACCTCAACATCCAACCTTGCTTAAACAGAGAACGCCCTAACTACCGCACAACCCCGTCTCCCAAAACGCGCAAGTGGCCAGGAAAGCCGAGGGCGTGGGCAATCTGGAAGCCCTCATACCTGAGTCCGCGGATCTTGACACCAACATTCAAAGTGCCGCAAGTGGGGGCTTCCGACATTAGGGTACCTTTTCTGGGGTCCTCTTTGTGAGGGAATCCATCTGGGGTCTATCCCCTTATGTTCGTAGACCCCAAAATGGCAGAGAGAGAACAAGAAAGAGACACGCAAGCCCCCCAAGGCCCTCAGCATTCTGCTGGGTCACTGGAACTGGAGCCCGATGACCATGGTATTCAAAAAGATGAGTAGGGTGATGGCAAGCCTTAGAACTGCAGCAGCCAGTAGCCTCTGGCAGAATGTCAAGGTGCGCATGGCATTTTGTCTCTAGATTCTGGATTCTAGATGCCTGGAGCCGCCGATCAGGGACGGCGGGTGGTTGCTGGCATCCAGCTGAAACTGCCAACCGGGAAGGATGATGTCAACCACATAGTTGTTTGCGCGCGGTGCTTGATCTGCAAAATTGCACACCGGCACTGTATCTGTCTGAAGTTGCCGCGGAAAAACTTAAACCCATGGGGGGGCCTGAGTGTGTGGAGGGGTATGAGGTTGAGAATGTCCGAGCAGCTCGTACTCCGGGGTGGCTAAGCCATGTCGGAGACGGCCCATCCATGAGTTGTCATCCTGGGACGACAAAATTTCGCACAAGCGGAGTCGAACGGGCCACTAATGATGCCCGAAAACGGACAACAGGCCACAAAGAGCCAACCAAAAATCCCCGTGACTTGCTCCTAGGAGGGAAATTTGCGTTCTTCGCCGAAAGCCAGAGAATTGCCTGAACCCCAAAGCCGACTTTGCAACAAGCCACCCTCAAGACGCCACAAGGGACCGGATGAAACACCATGGAGCCCTAAACCCTAAACCCTAACTAAACCCGAAACCCTAAACCCTAAACCCTTTTGAAGCTGGAAACCCTAAACCCTAAACCCTAAACCCTAAACCCTAAACCCTAAACCCTAAACCCTAAACCCTAAACCCTAAACCCTAAACCCTAAACCCTCACAAACCCGCTGATGGAGCTTCCGCGGTCGGCTCGTAGGGCTTTCCTTGCAGCATCGAGCTCAGCTCAATCTGCAGCTCCTGGGAGAAGGGTTCTGCCACCTTCGGGTCTAGGGTTTAGGGTTTAGGGTTTAGGGTTTAGGGTTTAGGGTTTAGGGTTTAGGGTTTAGGGTTTGAACGGTTTAGGGTTTAGGGTTTAGGGTTTAGGGTTTATGGCTACTGAGTGCCCTTGTCAGGTCAAGTTGCTCTCAACCTGATGCCCCAATATGCCCCAAGCCATAAATCCAACAAGCACGTCCTCCTGGCATGATCCATATATATATATATATATGGCACATCAAGACACTATACATGCATACATGTTTTGAAAAACCGTCCTATCTGTTATTGGACCATATTCACCCTAAACCCTAAACCCTAAACCCTAAACCCTAAACCCTCCTCATGCCCTGACAACGATGCTTTCGGGTGCTCCTCTGCCGCCTGCGTAATTGCCTGAGGGCTCGGCTCGTGCCGAGGCGAATCCTGGAAGAGTGAGGGTTAGGGTTCAGGGTTCAGGGTTCAGGGTTCAGGGTTCAGGGTTCAGGGTTCAGGGTTCAGGGTTCAGGGTTCAGGGTGTAGGGTTTAGGGTTTAGGGTTTAGGGTTTAGGGATGGTTTGAAGATGGTTTAACCACATGGTTTCGAGGCCGTGTCGACTCCCGCTCGGTGGGTTGGAGGCTTTCGCGCTCCGTTTCGGAAATTTGCGGCGGCTTGTTTTAGGGTTTAGGGTTATAGGGTTTACGGTTTAGGGCTTAGGGCTTAGGGTTTAGGGCTGGTCTGGAGTTCACACTGGTCGCGTTCACGTGTGTTGCTAGGCTAGGCTAGTCAAGACGATACACCTAGACCTAGTCGTGACAGAGGAAATCCAAAGCGCTTCTACGCTTGCGAATTCGCAGTGTGGGTGTGTGTGCTGAGGGTAGGAACTTGGTAGGGTGCAAGGATTCAGACTCAATTGTAATGGCCATGTTTGGCACATGAACCCTTTCTCTGCCAAACATGTTGCTCACACGCCTCCGCATCCTTCTCGGAGACCGAAGCCAATCGGCTCGAAATGGTCATGTTCCGCACCTCGGGCAGAGCTTTTGGCATGGCCTGACAACATCATGGAGCCGCGCTCATTCGTTCTGCTAGCCTTTGTGTGTGGAGATGTGGAATTCACAAGAGCACAGAAAACCAGAAGAGCGACACCGAGAAGATGAGCAGCAAGAACTGTGGCAGATTCCGGAGTGGGCAACCCTATCGCAACACATCGCAACAGCCTTCAGGGGCCCGGTCAATTCTTGTCAGTGTCTTTGGCAGCAGGTCAAGAGGGCACCAAACAACTTTTGCACACAACACAAACACTCACAAGCTGCCAGTCTGGGTGCACGGCCATATGTGGCCTTTGGTGCGGCTGCCGCGCTGCGTGCGGTGGTTCGCCCACTGGCACCTTTGACACCAGTTGCAGGCCAAACAGAGTCGGACCCTCCGGAAGGCCAAAAGGCCAACGGCGCGATTTCGCACTTTGCCGCACGTGGGGCCACTTTGCCAACATGGCCAGATGAAACCGAACAAAAATGGAAGCTAGAAGCCAGGTGGCTCTTGGAGAGAGCCGGCCGTGGTCAGAAGGCTCTGGGACAACCTGAACTGAGCCAGGTTTAGGGTTTAGGGTTTAGGTTTTTTTTTGCCACCCGTTTAGGGTTTAGGGTTTAGGGTTTAGGGCTTATAGGGTTCAAGGTTTGGGGTTTAGGGAGGGTGGCCCCCTGGTCAAAGGGGTTGAAGAAGGGGCAGACCATCAAGAAACCATGCTGCCCTGCGGGGAAATCTTCAAAAAGGGGGGCTCAGCTCTTAACACCGGCCTCAGCTAAACGCTGCCAGGACGCAGCGCGTGTCACCCCTGAGCCTATGGGGGTTTACAAAAAAAGGGGACCCCTAATATTCGCCTCGGTTTTTTGCGGAGAAGCGTTTGGAACAAGCAGACACGGATCTGGTCTCTTTCCCCCTAACCCAACCGTTTGCCCCCCTGCCAAGTTCTGTGATGCCCCCCGCTGCAAACCGATGCCGTGGGGGGTCCCGTCTGTCGGCGGCTCCTCTAGAGGGGGCGCTTCAGGGACTTTTTGAGGACGCCCTCCTGAAACCTTTTTTTTGGGTACCCCCGGACGACCCCTGGGACCCCTCCTGGGACCCTCCCTTTTTTTGAGGCCTTTCCCAGAGACCCTCTTTCCTCCTTTCTTGTCCGTGGGCCGGCCCGGCTGCCGAGGCGGCGCGCGCAAGCGTTTACAATTCCCTTATAATAAGGACCCTTTTAAAGGTACCCCTAGTTTCGTAACCCCCCACATGCCCGAAGAAAGACCTTGCACTGGCGCGCGCCTCCTCGTCCTGAGCCCGGTTCAGACTGCGCTGCTGAAAGAGGTGGAGCTCCTCGGAAAATTAGTTTAGGGGCCTTAAGAATTAGAGTAGGGTGTTGGGGGGGGGACTGTATAATGATAGGGAGTATAGTGGAGTACTTTTGAGGTAAACACTCCGACCCCCATATTAAGCCCGCCAGGCTCTGAAGTGGCTCCCCTCCACTGAAGGCGTAAGGAAAATTGACTGGGAAAGCCAATGAAATCTCAGAGGCATTTACTCTGCGCTTGAAGAGTTTGCGCACAGGAAAGTGAGGAGTGCGACTCCGAACATTGCCAAGTGTAAATCCCTGTTGAAGTGACGAAGTGGGCGAGTACCTCCCTGCCCCGTTTTCGCCAAACAAAGCGCGAGTGCGAAAATGCACGGGACTGAAACCACATTAAAAACTCACCCGACTAGGCAAGGATTGTGCGCCGGACCGCGCACGCCGCGGAACATCACCAACCAAACCCTCCTGCACTCCACAGCCCCATACAGGACTCCTTCCCTCAGTCTTACCCTCCCTACCCGTCCATCATTTCAGATGAACGGGCCTCAGGGTTTCAGGGGTCAAGGACTTCTTGATCTCAAGGGGCTCAACATCCTTTAGGAAATTCCCAAGCAGACTTCGGGCCTTCTTCAGCTTTGCGAGCTCGTGCACATGAAGGGAAGCCAACTTCTCCATAAGGCGCCTACGAGCACGAAGGTATCTGTAAAGGAGCACACCATGACAGTCAGATCGCGTGGCTGCAGAAACATACGATATACAAAAAAGCGGTAAACCCTAAACCCTAAACCCTAAAACAGCGGCACATACTTGGACTGGGGGTCCATGAGCAGTTGGGATCTGCATGAACTTGAAGCCCAGAAGTGTGAGATCCGGAAGCAGGAGTGACGGCCGCGGGAAGTGTCACAGGGTTTGGGGTTTAGGGTTTAGGGTTTGGGGTTTGGGGTTTGGGGTTTGGGGTTTGGGGTCTAGGGTTTAGGGTAAAGAACCCGGGCTCAGTTTGCTAGAGGGCCTTTTTGTACCGCCTCAACCCCAGACCTGATTTGTCAACCAGGAGCTCTGACCCCCTCCCTCCAGCCCCCCCTCCGCCGAAAACAAAGTCCCCCTAAAACCTAAGCCCTAAACCCTAGGGTTTAGGGTTTAGGGTTTAGGATTTAGGGCTTAGGGTTGAGGGTTTAGGGTTTAGGGGTTAGAAGGCTTTGGGGGTTATAAGGCTTTAGGGGCCTAAAGCAAGCAGCCGCCTAAACTCTTCGGAGCAGTCATCGGCATCCTCCGGCTTCCTGGGAGCCACCCCGTGGGCCCTTATTGGGGTTTGGGGCTTAGGGTTTAGGGTTGAGGGTTTAGGGTTTAGGGTTTAGGGTTTAGGGTTTAGGGTTTAGGGTTTAGGGCATCGGACACTCTGGATATTCCCCCCTTAGACGAACAGTCCTTAGTAGGGGATTATAGTTGGCGGTACTATAATCCCTATAATCCCTGCTAAGGACTGTCAGTAGATGACCAACAGTCCTTAGTAGGGAGTGTCATCGGGGGTACTATAATCCCTATGAAGGGCTGTTGGTATATAAGGGGGAGCATCCCAATCAAACACCAACAAGGGGCCTGTTGAGTTTGATCTTTGTTTGTCTTCTTGATTTGGGGCGGTGGGTGGGGGAAAGGGGCAGCTAGCTCGACATAGATAGGGTTTTTCACGGGAAGATGATAGGGAGTTGCCTCGGCTCTTGCCATCCGGGTGCCTCGTGAGTTAGAGCGGCGACACTAGGCTATGTCTACTATATGGCTGTTTGAATACATCCGAAACGAGACCATTGGCAATTGCAAGCCTGTGCGGATCAACTGTAAGGTCACCACCTACAGCTTGCAAGCCATGCAAAGCTCACAAGGGTTTAGGGTTTAGGGTTTAGGGTTTAAGGTTTAGGGTTTAGGGTTTAGGGAGTATACGGCGTAGAATCAATGAGATTACAGAATGAAGGCTCTGCTGGACACCGAACATGGGCGATCGCCTCACCCCGAAACTGCCGAATGAGCATCAAAAGGCAAGGGCAAAGACCGCACGAACGGGGCGAGTTCGAAACAGCTCTGGCGACGTCGGAAGGCATCAGGCTGCCTACCTTTGACGTGCCAAGGGGCTCTGCGGCTGGAACTCTGAGGAACCCTGGCGCAGCCATCACCTTTGCAGCGAACGGAAGGGCAACTCGTTTCCAAGTTCGGCCCCAGGGCTGGTTATTTAGGGATAATCAAGCCTAATTCAGGTCATTTAAGGGATAATTAAGCCTGATCAAGGTTCTTTAAGGGGGGAACCTAGGGGGGGGGGGGTAGTATAGATGGTTGAGGGCTTTTCCTTGCTCTGCAAGGACACGCTCGCGTAAACTGCGGGCACTCCTGGACTGGGAAGAGCCAGCAAGACCTCCCTTGCAGGAGGCTGAATACCATAAACAAATAAAAAATATATATGTTTTATGTATATATATATATATACTTATTTATAGATATATGCATATATATATATATGTCATCACTCTGCCTGGCTTATGGGGGGTTCATTCTGGGGATGTAAATCTTCGGAGAACTGCCCAGATCAATCCCTGTGCTCGGGCGGGAGCTGCAGGTCGGCAGATGGCCCCACACGTAGCCATGGCGAAGCGGCAGTGGTTCCCGGAGCACCCACCCGGAGACTCCAAAATTTCCTTAAATCCCAGGAGGGTTCCTCTTATGGTTGAAGGGATATTCCTTAATTACCCTAAACCCTATGAGGGTTCCTATTATGGTTGAAGGGATATTCCTTAGTTCAGGGTTTTTGGAGCCTCTGGGCACAAGATCCTGAATCCGGGCCTAGGCACGTGGAGGCAGCGTTGCTGCATCTTGGACCTGTGGTCATCGATATGTGTATGTGTATATGTCTGTAGACATGAATGTAGGCCCGTGTATGCTTTCTGTTGAGCCATGCAGGTCGCGAAGCCGTCACAGCAGGCATGGTGCTTCGGGGGTTTAGGGTTTCAACAGGGTTTCGAGTTTCAAGTTGAGGGCTTCGGCTACTCCTCCAGCCTGTCATGGCATGCTGTAGGCTGCATCTGCGGAAGTTGGGTGCCAGCCTCTTTCTGATCATGGGCAGCATGGGCACCCGGCTGGTATGTATAAAGGGCAAGACGCCAATGTCTCCGCCGGCTGGCATGGTACCACTGGCACCACACGCAAGTCAGCAGACAAATCGGTTCAAAACTCCTACGACCTACATTGGCTTCCAATTTCAGTGAACCAACTGCATTTCGTGGGCGCCACACTAACATGTTTTATGCACATACGAATGAATGAATGAACTGAGGGATGGGCGAATGAATGGCGGGGGCTCATCAGAGCTCCTCCTCACCCTCAACTCCCTCTTCGTCCTCGTCCTCCAGCATGTCATTGACGACCTGCGGCCGTCGTTGGCGGGCATTCGAAGCTTGAAATTTGTTTCAGATATGGGAGACAACACGGAAAGTAGACTGGACGAATTAGAGCATTTGCAGGCTTGCCTTCGTGCAAACTGCAGTGCTTGCCACTTCCCACGCTGTTCGGGGTCTCGCTACCCAGCAGCAGCTGATGCAGGGAAAGATCAAGGGGTTTTGCCACTCGCCGCTCCTCATTTACGAAATTGCAGCTGAGAGCTTGTTTCTCCAACGCTTAGGAAAACGCGCTGCAATGTCACGGTAACATGTCGTCGCAAACGCGAAGCTGGCAACCGCACGCACTGCCTTGATTTCACCTTGCGCGCCCTGACCGGTGACGAATCTACGAAAGACGAAACGTCTCCACCAACCAAAGCCAACAAAAGCCACAACAAGAAACTAGTCCAAACCCACCTTCAGCAGCTGTCAATGTGCTTGTCGACATGTGTCTAGACTGGCATGGCGAACATTCTCCAAGCAACGCCCAAGTCTTCATCATCTGACTTCTGACTCCGCTTCCACCCCCCCCCCCCCCTTCCGCCCCCCTCCCAGCCCCCAACCCCTGCACACTCTTCCCCCACCAAAAAACAGGGTGTGGGTTTAGGGTTTAGGGTACAGGGTTCCGTAGGTCAGAGCTCCTTGCGAGAAAAAGATGCCCACCAGATGCATGAACCCGAATTCTCAAATCCTTAACCCTACACTCTACACCCTAAACCCTAAACCCTACCCTAAACCCTAAACCTCAAACCCTAAACCCTAAACCCTAAAAACCCAAGTCAGGTACATCAATCCCGACACCTTGCCTTTTGGGCACAGCTGGCTGTCTTCCTGTGCACTCTGGGAAATGCAAAACCATTCGTGCGATGCGCCGCAAAGGTCTCGTTATTCCAGCACCTCATCATCTCCAGATTCATTGTCTGAAGTAGAGAAACCTCTCGGAGAGTTATTGTAAAAATCCGGATCGAACTTGTGACGTCTCTGGCTGCGGGGTCCCATCTCACAGAAGAGGGCTGCACGTCGATAGTAGAACATGCGAAAAGCAGCCTGATTGCCCGAGAGCGTCTTTGAAACGGAGTCCCACTTAGACTCTTGAAGCAAACGCTCCTTAAAATATCTGCGGGACACCGCCCAAGTGATGCCGCGGAAAGGCCAAACAGTGCGAGGAAGAGGCATGTCATTTTCCGAATTGGTCTCTTCCAAGAAGAACACCTCCCTCTGGCTCAAGGCCTCAGCTCCGGCTAAGTCTCGGAGTTCTGAAGGGATCGCAAATGTCCTCTGAGGATATGCAGAATTCTCCAAAGGCTCTGGGTCCAAAGGCTCTGTGATCTCCTGGCCGATACGAGCTCTGGAAAGCTTCCACTGTTCCCCAGGAACATACAGCTTCTTCGTTTCACAACTCACCGCACACTCCGCCAAGCGGCAGTGCAATCCAAGTGCCACCAACGCCTTGTAAACAGACCAGTCCCGGCCTCTCAAATGATGGGGCCGTAACACACCAGAGCTGTCAAAACTGTAAGCGTTGTGGAAGGGAAAACCAAGTGTGCGTCCTCGAAGCTCTCTTGCCAAGCGCGTGTGGGATACACTTAGCCAAAGCTGCAGAATCTCTGATGGTCCACCTAGAAGGTCCCTGAGAGCTGAGCATGAGCAGCTGCAGTGATACACGCCATGCATGCCACTTGTGATGATCATCAACTTGCGCAGGTGGTGCGGCAACGACAGCATTGATCCCCGACTCTTCGTAGCACGCACCACCTTGAGATCTTCTTGTGGGTCTGGATGCCCAAAAATGTTGAAGGTCACCATCACACGATGCCCTGCAGTAACCTCCTCCACAGAGTGGAAATCAGAGGTAAAGAAACAACACCAAGATCCTGAACACTCCGATCTCCAATTTCGCTTGGCTGGTAGATCCTTTTCCACACAACCACGCTCCGGAAAGCTCAGCTGACCGCCCTCACAAGGTCCTCCACAGTCAACCACAAGGGTCATGATGTGATCATCAGAAATCTTGCTGTCCACGTGCGCCTGGAAGAAATCTCCTCGCTCATACAGCAATACCTTGTAGAGTGTCCCGGTGAGCCTCACGTCAGGGCAAAGCCTTGCACGGGCCTGTGACAGAACGGGACCCAAGTCATCCCACAGCACGTCGACATCTTGTGTTTCCTTGCTACGCCGGACCTCTAGATCAAGGACGGTCTCTGTACCTCGCCCGCATGGCGCCTGCTTGCACAAAGCTCGTAAGTCAGCCAAGTTCTCGGGCAAGGCTAACCGAACGCCACCTTTCGTGTAGAGGCACGGGGCCTGCGCAAGCCCACTGGCAAACAAAGGGTTCGGAATGGCCTCAACGATTGAGGTGAATCTACCCATGGGACCCATTGCTTCGTTTGTTCGCCGTCTCCGATCCCTCCGATCCATATCCTCAGAATCCTCCGATTCCTCCGAATCTATGTCATAGGGCAGAACATCCAAGGACGACGCCGAGGACGCGGAGGACGAATGCAGGCGTCCATCCATCCCAAACAGGTTCCAGGTAGATAGTCCAAGACGTAAGAAATACAGACTGCGTGACCGAATGTCCTTTACTTGGGGATATCAATTGTAGATCCAAAGGTTGGATCATACGGGATCACTGATCATTGCTTGCGCACCACGGAAATGGTTTCCACATGTTTCCGAAGCCTTGCAGAACGGATGTACATTATAACATTGATGACAATCATTGATGCATCTTGATGCATGCGTCATCATGCGCCTTGTGGATCCTGGCGTGGTTTGGCTTGGCTTACATGAATACCAACAGCACGGATGAGGATGATGCCTACAGGAGAACTTACAGGCGAAACTGCCAAGGAGGGGGCGAAGCTTAAGCACAAGCCCTCACAAAGCAGAAGCTCCAACAACGCCAGGAACCCGATGATGTACGAATCATACTAAGAAGAGCTTTGAAAAACTACGAATATCCTTCTGTTTCTTTCATGTTTTTGCTGGCGATGTCGCGGTATGCCTGCTGCCCCATATGCCAGCATTCGATTTTGGCCTGGATATGCTTGGGCCCTCCCTTGCTTGGAACTCTTGCGGCCAGCTCTCAGACTACATCTTCTCGGTTCTTTGCCTTCTGGTAGCTGACTTACTGAACAATGCCTTCACGGCGCGCAAAACTACACGTCACAATAGCAACCGTCCCTTCTGTTCAGCTTGCCACACCACACCCCCTTCGTGTTCAAGGCTTGGCGCCCCGAGGGATTCGTTGGCCGCAAACTCCCCCACGACTCCGAGCATTTAGATGGACTGTAGGGCTTGCAACTCCCACTCCTTCCTTACCTGACCATGTCGGCGTTCCTGTTTCGGGGCTACGGCTTGAACCAAGAGACCCCCCAAGCCGAGAAGCCAAGCGAAACAAGTCCGGAGCCCCCCTGAAGTTGAGAAGCCACGCAAGCCAAGAAAGCAAGAAGCAACCAATTTGAAGGTGGAAACCCCCACTCGCCTCAAGAATGCTGTCTTTGGTGAAGCTCTCGCTCATCTTGTGCATCACCTCGCATAGGTTTAAACATTTTGTTGTTGAACATGTCCCTTTTTAAGACTGGAACTGAGGCCAGCGCAGCATCCATCCATCCAGCTTGTTGCCAGATCAACACAACTCAAGACTGATTACTCAAGCAATGTCATCGAAAGCTGAAGATGTCCTAAACCCTAAACGATAAACCCTTAACCCTTTTTGCATCCGGACTCCCTAAACCCTACACCCTGAACTCTAAACCCTAAACCCTACATCCTGAACCCTAAACCTAAACCCTAAACCCTAAACCCTTGGCAAGGATATATGGCTTGGGGGTGAACCAGGATCCATCCAGACTGCAACCCAGTCGCTCGCCGCCGCTTCTTTCGCTGGGCTGCCGTGCCCGGTGGGTAATACACCTTTCTCTAAAAAATTAGGGTTTACGGTTTAGGGATTTTTTAGGGTTCAGGGTTGAGGCTAAGACCCCCCCCCCCCCAAAAAAAAAAAACACACACACACACACACACAAAAACAAAACTGAAGATGGTCTTCCTTCTAAGGGCACTACAGGAATTCTTCTCGTTTCATCTTTTGGAGGGTCTGAGAGGCTAACAAGAGACTCAAATTGCTCCAACCTTTGAACCTTCAGAACGGCCTTTTCAACGCTTAGACCCGACGCCCTGCACATAAAATCCCACTGTGCTCCTCAACCCTTCTTCCTTCCAGGCTATTGCCCGCGCCTCAACCCTAAACACATGACAAAAAAAACACGCAAAAAACTAAAATAAAAAAACACACACACACACACACACAAAAGCGCCCGAGAAAACCCTCACTTTCCGGGAGGGGCACCACCAGGGGTTGGGCAAGCCGTCCCGGAACCAGCTGCTCCCCGTGCTCATTGCGGGACCTTAAGGAACCCACCGCAGCAGCGGGCTCTCTTTTAGGGGGGGGATTTTGCCTTTTGGACAAACGTCTGACTACGAGGTTAGGGTTTTCGGGTTTAGGTTTTTACTTCTTGCCCGAGGAGAGGGGGGGAAGGTGGAACGAAACATCTTCTGATAGTTTGATGATCGTGTCGAGTTGAGTTGTGTCGAGGGATTGCTGTTCGCTGTCGAACTGGTCGTTGGCTCGTACACCACAAACCCGAAATCCGAACATAACAAATAAAAAACTGTCTCGGTCTCCCGGGCCCTACCCCCCCCCCTGGTATCCCCCCCCCTCCACTGCAATCCCCCCGAATGGAACCCGTTCCTGGTCTCCGCGGCCCCCCGGCCCCCCTCCCCCAAACCCCGAGCCTCTCCCTAAACCTTAAAACAAACTTAAACCTCACACCCTTAAAGACTAAAAACCTTCAACCCCAAACGCCAACCCCCCATTATCCCCCATTCACAGCACAGGGGGGGCCAAACCTTAAACCCTAAACGTATGTAAACCCTAAACTGAAACTTTAAACATTAAACCCTGAACCCGAAAACCCTAACCCCCCAACCACACCCACACCACAGGGGGCGCGCAGGGTAGCACGGGCGGCCGGTCTCTTAAACCTTCAACCCCAAATCCTAACCCCAACCCCCCAACCGCACCACGGGCCTAAACCTCAGACCCTAAACCCCGAACCCTAAACCCAAAACCTTAAACACTAAACCCTAGCCCCCAAACCACACCGGGGGGGGGGGGAGGGGGTAGGCCTAATCCTTAAACCTAAACCCTCAAACCCTAACCCCAACCACACCCACACCAAGGGGGTGGGGGGTGGGGGTAGCAGCCCGGGACCATATATAATATAATCATAATCATAATAGTATGGTGATATACAGTGATACTGAGAAAACTACAGCATACAGGAAGTAACTCCGACCAAGAGCTGGTCCAGCGCGAGGAGTCGAACACGCTCCCGCAGTCGCTTGGTCAGCCGCACCTGGCCAGGGGGGCGATGGAGCCTTCCGGAACTCTTTGACAAAATGAACACCGCACACATGCACACACAAACATATAGAAATACACATATGTGTATAAAATACATTCTTTGTTTATTCATCTGAGCATTACATATATATGTGTGTGTGTCTATATATATGTATATATACAATAACTCTAACAAAAGAAGAGCGACAAGAAAAGCAATAAGAATAGTAGTTACCAAACAAATAGACATATAGAGAGAGAGAGAGGGAGAGAGAGGCAGCGCCTCCTTCTGCACCAACCGCCAGGCCTGCGAGGGCTGCTCTGGGTTCTCTGGGGCTCGAGAGGGGCGGGGTGCAGCTGCTGCGCCATGCTCGGCGACGGGTGCGGCAGGGATGGTTCATCGCTTTTGGGGGCTCTGTCTAGAGTCCAGAGTCTAAAAGCAAGGCCGGCAGTGTGCTGCTTCTAGGAAGCGCCCCACCAGCAACAGGACCACTCCACAAGACCCACCCGAACGCAGAAAGCGTTGTGCTTCCCGCGGCCGGGTGCGCTTGCGGCAAACTTCGGCACTTGAGTGCGCAATTCGTTAGGCGATGCTCCCGCTCGCTCAGGTCAGATGCCTGATCAAGCGACGTTGCACCATGTCTTGAAAAGTCACGGGCTCAACGAAGAATCTGACAGGTAGCTTGTGCTGTCCGGAATCTGGCACCTTCTCAGGCTTTCGACTTCAGCGGCCGCATGAACCGGGGAACGTTGCCGCCCGCCGTGGTTGTCGGAGCTTTCGAGGCACTTGGTACGGTTGTTGCCTTGTGCGCAGCCTCCGACACTTGTGGTCTTGCAGCTGCGGCTGGCTTGGATGTGCGGAGCGCAAACTTTTGGGCGCCCTTCACCGGTGCGCTTGTGGCTGAGGCTGCGGGATAGCCGGCAGTGCGCCTTACCGCCCGGTTGGATTGCGCGGCCATAGCTGCAGATTCTGCAGGGGCCTGGGCGATCGCGGCTGCGCCGGCATTCGCGGGTCGCCTCCGGATGCCGGTACCCTCCCACGCAGGAACGGCCTCTCCTTTGCGCAGGCGCTGGATCCGTCGCACCTTGCCGGAGGTGAGGTTTGTCTGTGTGCCATGGCTCTCATCCTCAAAGTGGACCTCAAAGTCATACCTGCCGAGGGTATAGCGCAAAGGCTCATCCGTGTTGCCATCGAAGGGTTCATTCCCTGGCATCCATGGACTCCAGCCCTTCTCCAGCTCAATCAACCACTGGAACTCTCCTTCGTAGGATTGGGTGCCACTCGTTGCAAGGTAGCAGCAAGTGGGCAAGTTGCTGTCAACCTTTGTGGTCTGCATGGGTCTGTCCTCCGAGATCAGAGTCTGTGTCTGAGGCTGGGGTGGTTGGACAGCTTCTTCGTCCGAAGGTGGCGCCTGGCCTTTGGCCACGAAGCACAGCGGCCGGGACTTGCCCGTTGAGAGGTTTGTGGAGGTGCCCTCCGTCTCATTCTGAAACTCCACCTGGAACTCGGTCTTGCCGAACATGTAGCGAAACGTTTCCGGGGATCCACGGAACGGCTGCTCTCCTACGACCCACGTGCTCCAGCCGCGCTCCAACTTGATGAGCCACTCGCCTTCGATGGCAGCCATGGCAACCACCCGACACTGTGCAGCTTCTGTGCCTGCGACGTTGAGCCGGATGCCTCAAACAACACAACGCCGGCTTCAAGGGCGATGCTCGGGGTCTGTGAACCTGGCTTGACTTCTTGGTGGTTTTGGCTCCGGAAGATGGAGATGTCAGGGTTGCCCACTACTTGTCCACTTGTGGGCTTTCTTTGGTGGTGCTTCTGCAGCATCTAGCCTTTGTGAACCAGGAGCTTGGTGTATGCCAAACATTCCGAAGTTGCAGAGTACCTGGGTGGGATCACTAATTGACCGGAGGAGGATGGGATGCAGGCGCCTCGCGGCCGCGCTCGCAGTCGGCACAGCCCACGCTGGCGTTGTTGAAATAGGCGACCTTTGCTCCGGGCTTGGGATTTAAAGGGTTGAGGGTTTTTGTATGTAGGGTTGATATGGTTTAAAGGGCTTATAGAGCTTATGGGGCTTAGGGTTTGGGAATTAGCTCTCTCCACGTGGGGAAAAGCGGAACGCCACAAGCCACGCCAAAACCCGAAATCCCAAACCCGAAGCCCCCCCAGCTGCCAAAACGGGCTGTGACTTGCGGGAGGGCCGCGAATGTCCCCATCTTCTTCGGGGCTTGGTAAACCTCCGGGGCGCGCTACAGCTGAGGGCTGTGGGGTGGGCACTGGGACCTTGAATCCATGAGGTCTTCATATCATTCCTGCTGAAGGTTTTGGGGAATGTCTACCCAAAAAGGACCACCACGCAAGGCGGCCTCAAGGAAACTCTGGTAAACTGCCTCAATAAAATCCTGGTCATGCCTAGGTGTTATGCTTGTGCTTGCGTCGTTGACGGGCCTCTGTAGATAAACTGTCAAAAATATGCATCTGCAACAGGGCCCCTCCTTTAGATGACGAAACTTGAAAAACATGGTGGCCAAAGGTGAGGACTGCAAGATCGCAGTATTCTGAAGTTCGGGCCTGCGGCGGAGCTCGACGGCATGCGTCTTCTTCTTTTTCACACAAGCACCATGCATCGGCCCCATATATAACTTCGAACCTTCCCGTTGAACCCCCCTTTCCACCTGCTCGTCAAAAGTGAAGCTTGCCAGCTCGCCATCCTTGGGTGCCTTCCGCATTGGCATCTTTCGCAAGCGTGATAGGAAGGGGGATAGGTTTCAATGGCTCAAGGCAGGGAAGAGATGTACCAACAAGACCTAAGCAAAGACTTTGAAAATTCAACTCCGAAGCCCAAAACCACACCCACAAGGCCCCAAGGCCCAAAAAGTCGGGGGGGGGGGGGGGGGGCCTTGCCGGCTTCGTCCAGGGAGGCCCAGTAGGTCGGCAGCTTGCCGTCGTAGTAGGCCTGGGCTTTCTTTGCGCCCGAGAGAGCTTGGGTTGATCTTGAAGTCCATGGAGCTGGCACCTCGAAGCATCCTTTAGGAGAAGAGGAATCTGGCAAAAAGTGCCCCACAACCCCCTGGCTCCCGCCCCCAAGGTGTAATGTACGACAATTCTACAATCCAGAATCCCCCCCAAAGCTTGGCCTCGAAGAAGGAGTTGACGGACTCCTCACTGAGGTCGGTAAGACGGTACCTGACTGGGCACTTGTTCATGGTAGTTGGGGGATGGGGTTTGGGGTTGAAGCGTTTGGTCGACTATTTTCAGGGCCTCGGGTTTCGCACGCGCCCGTGCAGTTTTCGATTTTGGGGGGATTTCCCCTTCGCACTCATCGGGGGGAAGAACGCCGCAACTTCCTAAACCCGAAACCCCTTACCCAGCACTGCTAGTCGAACGCTTGGAATGCACTTCGGGTTCCGGTTCCCGTCACGTGGAACGGACGGAGCCCAGAACGATCACTGCTCACCGGTCTGGCCACTACGGGGTCCCAGCCTCGGGGGAAAATTCGTTGAAACTCGCCCACCAATGGTAGAAGGTTTGTGCAACTGGGGTCGGTTAGAAGGGTTAAGGCTCAGGGTTCAAGGTTCAACCTAACCTGAACTCCACCTTTGTTTGGGCCATACAATATTCGTATACTATCTTACTATATTACCATATTAATGCTCCTGAACTACCATCGAGATTGCTATATTCCCATTGCTCCATTACTCTCCTCCTCGAATACTCTATTGCTCTCTCACTCGAATACTCTACTACTCTCTTGCTCTTTATTCTGCTCTATACTACTCCATTACTATATCCCTGAGCCCTAAACCCAAACAAATAAACCCTAAACCCTAAACACTAAACCCTGTATTACTCGAGTATGCCCAGGCGCTTCCGAGGATTCCCATGAAAGTGGTTCCCGACCGGCGCCCGGTCGCCCAAGCCTTCGAGGTCGCTAAAGAGGACGAGCTCGCTTTCCAGGCTCTCGTTTAACCTGGGTGGGGGGGAGGAGGGTTTAGGGTTTAGGGTCTAGGGTCTAGGGTCTAGGGTCTAGGGTCTAGGGTTTAGGGTTTAGGGTTTAGGGTTTAGGGTTTAGGGTTTAGGGTTTAGGGTCTAGGGTCTAGGGTCTAGGGTTTAGGGTTTAGGGTTTAGGGTTTAGGGTTTAGGGTGGTAGAAGCCTGGTTCATGAGGATGGTATTCTACATTACTCTAGTTGAGAGCAACTACCGACTGAGGGCCAAAAGCTGAGGCGTCCAGCCCACGTGCGTCACTTCTGTTGCGTGCGCACTTTGGTCGCAGGTGAGGGTGATAATGTTGGCTTCTAGGCGTGTACAGCATCCCCGTTGCACCGATTCCAGAAGATCTGCCATGCAGCAATGCCCAGTAGAAAGAAATGCGTCTGAACCGGAAACCCTTTGTGGGTGCAAAATGTTGGCTAGCAATCAGCGGTGTCTTCATCAAAATCCCAAGCCAATTCACCGCTACCCCTGAAGTTCTGCTTGGTCACCCAACCTTGAGCGCCTCTCTCATCTCCTTCGTCTTTGCCTCAGAATCATCTCCAGAAGTGATTGTTGTATTTATGCTGCTCGCCTTGTTAAACTCTCGGGGCTTTCATTGGCATAGTTGCAAATGCGAAGTGGCATGCATCCTTGTCACACACGCACACACACCCACATGACGCATGTAGGAGTGTTCGGGGGCTGCACATGTACAGTGGAAATAAACAAAGATAAGGTGAGGCAGGGGGCCGCACCTTCTCTTAGAAGCCCAGCAGCTGTTTTTTCGACCACGGCAAAGCGGATCTTGCCATACAACTTCTCCTTGACAACGGTCGCCAGCTGATTTCCGCACACTTGCGCACGCCCCGAACCAAAAAAGGGTAACGACTCGCTGGTCGGAGCCATAGGGTTCAGGGTTCAGGGTTTAGGGTTTAGGGTTTAGGGCTTTAGGCATTAGGAGCCGAGACACCATGTGTGGTCTCATGTAGCGGATCGCCCGAAACTGAGGACCGAAGTCGTTGATGTCCTCACTACAAGAAGGGACCGCAATGGTGCATTGCTTCGGGGCCGTTTTGGCTTCTGGATTTCTTTGGTATTCTTGGCTTCCCTTACACGTTCTTCACTGAGGCCCCCTGAAATGGCTCACAGCCTCACTCTGCGAAAGCTCTCACACCCCAGAGCTCCTCGCCACACTGCGCAAAGCTAGGAGAAAGCCCCAAATGCGGGCTTCTGCAGGTTCAGTGCTTAGGGTCTTGCCGTGCTCACGGATCGACTTTGGGTCCTCAAACATCGCACGTTGCACATGTGGCTGATCCGGGTTTCTTGCATCTCTCGGAAAACTCCTAAGCCTCAGAACCTGAAGCTTAGTTGAGGTGTTTTCTGGCTCATGTTGGTCCAATGTGGTGTAGCAGTCATTCGGCTTTTCTTCGTTATCATGGCGCGATCTTGCACAATCTGAGTTGTTTATGGCTCAATGCGCTTGCTACATGGTTTATGGCTGTGCCCCGTGTCCTTGATTTTCACAAAGACCAGGCCGACACCACCGGTGTTGGACTTGCCGAAGTACTTGTCGAAGGGGAAGGGGTTCTGCTTTCCCTGGTAGCCTGCCCTAAACCCTAAACCCTAAACCCTAAACCCTAAACCCTAAACCCTAAACCCTAAACCCTTGTGAGCCAGCTCGCGACATTTGTGGGGCTCTCACACCTCGAGATCCTTCAATCAGAGGCCCTTCCTCCCCTCCCCCTCCCGCCTTCACCCCCCGTTCCCTCTTGCGAACCCTAAACCCTAAACCCTAAACCCTAAACCCTTGTTTTTTGAACCCAGGCTCAAGCCCTAAACTCTAAACCCGAAACCTGAAACCCTAAACCCGAAACACTAAACCCTAAACCCCAAACCATAAACCCAAAACCCCCCAAACTCCCCAAACTCCCCAAACTCCGCAAACTCCCCAAACTCCCCAAAAGTCCCCAAACCCCTGCGAGCCTGGCACCCTGTAGTTGATGGTGGGGAAGGCATGCTCCAGGAGCCAGGCTCGCACCTCCTGCCGGAAGCTCCCTTGGAGCTCTCGGGGGCGCTGCGGCCCTTACGTGGGGGCCGCGAGCACTCCTAGACCGGATTCGAATCTTTTGAAGTTACTCGACTCAAAAGAATATGCTGTAGTATAATATATGCTATAATACTATAATCGACTACCATGAGACGTACTTAAGCATTTTAAAATATGCCGGACCATGCTGGGTCTCACAATCGGATGACTTTGCCTGGCTTCCTCGTTGAAGAGCTAGTGAGGTCGTGTCTCTGCACAAGTGGGGCGACATGGGCCCATGTAAAACTGTTTGGCTCGGCCGTCATGATTTGCATTGGCGACTTTCAAGCAAGGCATGTCAAGAACCACCAAAGCTTGAAGTTAAGACACAAAGAAGCCAAGAACGCCGAATCGCACAAAACCGACAATGCGAAATTGCACAAAACAGAAAGAACAGAAGCTTGTGCTACTTGTCTGACAATGTCGCACGAGAGGGTTCTCATGATTCAAGTCCTTCTCCTTCCACTTTTTGCCACCTTTGCCTCGCGAAAAGAGGGGATGAGAGCTTCCGGGGGATCGACTTCCAAGGTAGATCCCAGATCCCAGAGCAACAACTAAGCACCAACTAGGCACCAGATTCCACGAACTCCGAGGGGTGAGGCCTGGAAAAGTGACTGGTGCAGCATCCATTGGAGGCTGCTGCAACATGTCCCAGAGCTTGGCTGCGTAGTTCCGCCGCACGATCCTCACTCGGAGACGGCGGCCGATGCTCATGGGGAACTTGGAAGGAAACCAGGAAACCTTCTTACGTTGCAGCGTGCACCCTGCTGTGCAAGGAGGGGTGGACACAAGATCCGAGTTCTTGGACCCATCCCTGGCAAGCTCCGAGTGCAAAACCCTCAGGACCTCCTTGCATCCTCGTTTAGGGTTTAGGGTTTAGGGTTTAGGGTTTAGGGTTTAGGGTTTAGGGTTCAGGGTTCAGGGTTCAGGGTTCAGGGTTCAGGGTTCAGGGTTCAGGGTTCAGGGTTCAGGGTCAGGAAGCCCAGGCTCTGCAAGGACTCCTCCTCCTCCCAGTCGATGACGGCGGCCATGGGCATCTGGAGGTCCCAGAGCTCCTTCAGAGCCGACGAAGCATCCCCCAAACCCCCCTAAACCCTCCTTAGAAACCCCCCCTAAACCCCGGCCCAAAACCCCCCTTTAAAAAAAAAACCCTAAACCCCCCTTATAAGCCCTGATAAACCCCCCCCAAAAACCACCCAAGCCCCCCTCAACCCCCCCTTATAAACCCCCCCTAAAACCCAGTAAGCCCCCCTAAACCCCCCCAAAACCCCCGTAAGCCCCCCCCATGAACCCCCGAAAGCCCCTTAAACCCCCCCCCCCTAACCCCCCTTATTCAATTGCAGGATTTCGGCGTTTCGGGCTTCCAGGGGGCAAGGCTCCGGTCTTACGTGCCACAGCCACGAATCTGAGCAGCACGGGCCCAAGTAGAGGGTCTAGGGTTTGGGGTTTAGGGTTTAGGGCCACAGCACTGCAGGACTAGGCGGGGAGACACGCTCTGGAAGCCAGAAGAGAGGACAGAGTCGAGTCCATGCGGCTGGAGAAAACATCGCAAAAAAGCGAGCACGGTGGGACAAAGCTCCGCCCTGCAACATCCCAACCCCAAAACAACGAGAGCCCATATCCACACAGCTACCAAAATTCCAGGTCCAGGAGCTCAGTTCTCCAGTTCCTGTACTGTATCTGCACCCTGTTATGCTACCCGATGCATACCGAGCTCTCACCAATCCCGAGCCGCAGAGCACACACAGACAGAGACATATCCTACTCGGCTGCACCCTGGGTCTGTTGTTGACCTGCCCCTTGAAAGATGAGCACCATACAGACCCCTTGCAAAGCATTGGAACAAATAAATTCAAAGGATTTCAGCTGGGGTGGGGGGGAGGGGAGTGCCCACTTCGGTCGGCGAAGTCTTTCAAAGCGAATGAGCTGCCGGCACGCCTCCGGGCAGGATAGGACGGATAGGAGTCCTTGTTTCGTGGTCGGGAGGTGAGACGATGCGTCCACCACTTCGAAAGTTCTCGTCAGCGCAGGAGCTCGGCTCGGTTACGACTAGGCTCAGTCTGACCTCTGTTGCGCATGGCTGGAACGTCCAGGCGTGGGGAGTTCTTTGCCGCTCACCCCTACTGTACCCAGCTAGCTTTGGTGGGGATCATATGCTCCAAGGGGCCCTGCTTGCGGAACTGCAGAGCGCGCTGCCCGCCTAGCCCAAAACGCGAAGCCTTGCCGCTAGGCCCTGCGTATCCCCAAAAATGGGGGTCTTCCTTTGAACCCGCCCTAACATACCACAATCCTTGTCATAGGAAGCCCCAAAAGGGTACCGCCCTCAACCTTTTTGAGCACAGACTCGGACAAGCTTGCTGAACCCTAAACCCTAAACCCTCAACCCTGAACCCGAAACCCTCAACCCAAACCCAACACCCAAAACCGTAAACCCCTAACCCGGAACGTAAGAACCCTAAACCTCAAACCCTAAACCCCAACCCTAAACCTTTTTGCAACGAACCCTAAACCTTAAACCCTAAACCTCAAAGCCTAAACCCTAAACCCCAAAAAGAATCTACTGCGGGCTCCTTGTCCTCCTCGGTGTTTGCGCCCAGCTTCTCCAGCAGCCGGTGGTTTGGTGAGTCCTGCTTCCGGGCTTTGGAGGCGAGAAGCCTGCTGCGGGTTTAGGGTTTAGGGCTTAGGGTTTAAGGTTTAGGGCTAGTGAGGCACGATGTGGAATATAAAGATTGCGCAAAAAGGCTAGATTTGATATGCTTCTTAATAAATACCTCAAATATCCATATTTATAATTGTATGTATACTTATATCTATATCTATATCTATATCTATATCTATATCTATCTATATATATATATATATATATATATATATATTCGTATTCATATATACATCCCTTTCTCTATTTACTATACTAGTCTGTCACTACACCTTATACATCAAACCTTATGCTACCTTATTTCCGGGCTCATTCCTCCGGACAATACGAGGAGCGGAGGTGCATCGTGGTTCTAAGCCCTCCGAGTCTTGGGGTGAACTTCGGACCGGCATGCTGCCCAACTTGATTCCAGCAGGCCGCGGCCCAGAACGCGGAACCACCTGCACTCAGGTGCCTCGTTGCTCACATGGAGCCTGATAGCCGCCCTATGACTCCTAAACCCTTGCGGGTTTGTGTTTTCTGGACGAACCACCCCACAGGGATGCAACTCATTGTCCGGCGCAACCGCGAAGACTACTTCTGCAGTAGACTACGGCGTGGCTTCTTTTCCCCTGCTGCACAGCCGGGGCGACATCCACATCGCAAGATGACTAGGTGGCGAAGATTTAGGGCTTCGTGTTCTTCCACTCCCCTGAACTGGATGAACTGGGCTCTTTAAGGGAAAAGAGCGGACTCCAAAAAACCTTTTTTGAGCCCAAACCCTAGACGCTAAACCCCAAACCCTGAACCCTACACATCCCTAAACCCTCGATACAGAGGGGGCGTGGTCCTGCTTCACGTAGCCAATGCATACTACACCCCAGGGCTCCATGTTCCCCTCGTAGAAAGGGTCCAGACCCACCTCCTCAGCAAGCGAAAGACGGAAATGCCTCACCTGGGATGTTCCCCCCTTTATGCTGACTGTCCTTCATGGGGATTCTAGGGGTACCTTACAATCCCTATTAAGGACTGTCTGTTAGCATGAGGGGGAACATCCCAATTCGTCAACGCAAACGCCCTGAAGCAACGAAGCCACCCCAGAGTCTAAAGGTCGGAGTAGGCTGGAACTGGTAGTTCTCGTGCTCATCGAGTTTCAGCTACAAGGCTTGTGAGGAGTCTGGAAAATAAAGCACAACAGCAAACCGCCGACACACACACACACACACACACACAGACACATATACCCAAGAGCTTCTTCTCCCAGGGGTGTCCTTGTCCTTGCTGCCAATCTCAAAAAGCTTCCGAGGCTTGGCGGCAGCTCCCTGCAAAGGAGGGCGGAAGGGGGCCGGGCGCTTCTGTGAAGCCATGTGCGGGAATATGCTCGAATAAGGAAAGTTTAGGGTTTTTTGCCACCCGCCAAGCCTGTGCTTAGCACACCTTCACCCGGGTGATCGCTTAGTGGGCCCACAACACCACGACACACCACGACATCCCCAAACACCTGAGGTGCCAGGTGAGACATCCTGCCTGCAGAATCAGGAAGAGAAGCGCGCGCCGCATGGCTTCAAGCATCATCCTCACGGGGGCCTTCTTGCCCAGAAAAGCGTCCAGGGTCTGAAGAGGCTGTGGTAGATTGCTCTGCGCATGAATTTCTTTATAAACTAAAACTACTGGAGCCTGGCAACAAGGCCTAGCTGAGCAGGCATGGGTATGTTTGTCTTGGCCTTTGTGGGTTCGGAACTGGGAGTCATCAAAGCCTCGCTTTGCTTGACTAGGAACCCTTAACCCTTAACCCTTAACCCTAAACCCTAAACCCTAAACCCTAAACCCTTCTTCCAGCCTTAAAGCCTATAGCTAAAGGCCGTGGAAGGTTCGAGGAAACGGCAGCTGTAGGGACCAAGCATGGCACCTGAGGCCCCCGCCCGTATGGACCGGCGCTGAAACCCTGTAGGGTTTAGGGTTTAGGGTTTAGGGTTTAGGGTTTAGGGCTTAGGGTTTAGGGTTTAGGGTTTAGGGCTTAGGGCTTAGGGCTTAGGGCTTAGGGTTTAGGGTTTAGGGCTTGGTTAGGGTTTGGGCTTTAGGGTCCCTCAAAGCCTCTGCCCGCCGGGTTGGGCTCCAGCGGGAAGTTTTCATTGGGATCTACTTCTCCTGGGCTTGCCTACCCCGGAGAAGGCGTTGGGTGGACGAAACAAAAAAACGACTGTTGTTATGATATTGTTTCTGTCTGTAGATGTTTGTGTTGTTTTGTTGGTTTGCCCATGTCGGGTAATTTGTTAACTAATCAGGGTGCAGTAGGGGAACCCCCCCACGCTGACGACGCGCCAATGTTCCACGAAGCCTAGCGCTCGTCTGTCGGAGAATCTATTCAGATTGCTGCCGCTTTCCCTCGCTTTTGCCAGGAGCCAGGGTTTAGGGTTTAGGGTGGTTTGGGGTTTAAGTCCCCTTCCTCTGGGAGCGAAATCCCCTTCCTCTGGGCAACAGCAATCTGCAAGATTCCGCGCGCTGCACAGCTACTAGGAGGAGGATTGATGCAAACACTGCGGCCACTGGAACCCAAGACGAGGCTCCAATTCTCATTACCGACTCTTGGTCGTCTGAAGGCACTTCCAGTAACCCTAAACCCTAAACCCTAAACCCTAAACCCTAAACCCTAAACCCTAAGGGATGCCAGCAGCCATGTGCTTGAACGAAAAATCGAGGAACACCGCCCCCTCAGCGGCGAACCCACCTGTGCCACATGTGTCTCGCGCTCCCGGGCCTCTCGCTCCCGTGTTCACCAAGGGTACAGCAGGTCGTGAAGCTCGGGGCTGTCCTTGGATGTCGTTCTAAGGGGTCTTCTGGGTCCTAAACCCAAAACCCTAAACCATCAGGCGTTTCCAGCTTTGTGTTCACGCTCGAAAGAAGCTTTGTCTTCCCAAGAGCAGAGCAAACAACTCTCAAGAACTCTTGCCACAAGTGGGGTTTCCGAAATTCGGCGTACCCTATTGGGGCCCTTATTATAAGGGGATCCTACTATTAGGGGGTCGTTTTTAGGGATTCCTAACCCTAAACCCTAAACTCCCCGAAGTCCCCTGCGCCAAGCCGCTCTCTTTCGGGCCCAGCGCCAGGGCGCCCTGAGAGGGCGCCGGTCTCCTGGAGGTGGCGGCGGGTGCAGCAAGCCTCCAAGTCTGCAGTACTAGGGTTTTGGGTTTAGGGTTTAGGGTTTCGGGTTTAGGGTTTAGGGTTTAGGGTTCAGAGTTTAGGGTTTAGGGTTTCGGGTTTCGGGTTTAGGGTTTAGGGTTTGGGGTTTGGGGTTTAGGGTTTAGGGTTTAGGGTTTAGGGTTTAGGGTTTCGGGTTTAGGGTTCCATAGCTTAGCTTATAGGTTTTATAGTTTGCAGTTTGTAGCGTATAGGTTTTTAGTATATGGGGTTTTATGGTTTTTTTCGGGTATAGGGTGGAGGGTTTAGGGTTTTTAGGTTATGGGGTTTAGGGGTTTAGGGGTTTAGGGTTTCTTTTTTGGAGGGTTTGGGGCTCAGGGAAGGATCGGGTTCGGGGGGCTTGGGATCTTTGAGCGGTAGATCTGGGTTTTTCTGACACATGCTGAGATGAGAGAACGGGGACAAGCAAAAAGTTCCGCGACTCATCGCAGCCTGCAACGAACGTTGCCACGGCCATGATCATGATCACCTCAGCGAGGAGGTGATACTTTTCTAGGATGGGCCTTAAAACCCTCTGAAAAGCATTCCCTCTTAACCCAAGAAGGGAAAATTTAAAATGTCCCAAGGGCCTACCTAGTTTCAAAAAGGGAGAGAGGGGAGCAGGAGAGAGAGAGAGAGAGGGAGGAAGGGGGAGAGCTGAGGGAGATTTGGGAGGCGGCTATCAACATCCAGTGCTCTTGGCGTTGCTGGGGCTCGTGGGGTGTTGGTGCCACGGCTCAGGTGCTCAAAGCTAGATAGGGTTGAGGGTTTAGGGCCGTTAGGGCCTTGAGGACTTATTTGCCACGCGCCCAGCACTCGCGCACTGTGGGGAGCACTGCAAGGTCCCCAATCAAATGATTCGGCATATCCAGGCAAAGCCTGCAATCCCCCGCCAGGCCCCAAGGATCTTCAGCTTAGTTGCTGAGTTCATAAGCCCCAAAAAAGTGTACACTTTCAGTTCTATAGGGGATTAAGTTCGCCTCCCACACCCAAACACTCAGCTCCAGTAGAGGCCGTAACCTTCTACGCCCAAGGCATAGACCCACGGTTTAAGGGCACAGGAAACGAACACTCTGGAACCTTACTTGAGTGCTGGGAGGGTTATGAGGTTATGAGGGTTCTGCCGTTCACCCAGCCAGGCTGCCACGGTCACACAGCGCATGGCCATCAGCACAGCCTTGGAAACTCTGGGCGCGAAGCCAAAATGGCCCCCCAAAGCTGTTTGCGGATCCGTCCGAACCCTGGGATGAAAATCTGACATGCTTTGTTGATTGATTCCCAACTTCGAATCTCCAGGGCCTTGCGACTTCAGCAGGCACTGCACGATGGGTCTTCGCGAAGGCCTCGCCCAACCCGAAATCAATGCTTGTCGCGGCCAGGCCACATGGAAGGGCTGGGTCTTCGGAGTCTTGACGACTGCGGAATGGATGAGCAAGACAATGTGGAGCCATAAGAAGGGCAGGAACTCCTGGCAAGCACTCGCGGCTGGGCCCTTCAGCTTGCAAGGTTTAGAGAGATCCCGAGGTTTAGAGCATCGGCTGTACTCCCTTTTAATTCGAGCAGCTGTGATCCTCGCAAGCGTCAAGCCAAGATCAACTTCAATTTAAGCAGTTAGGTGGAAAGACGTAGGTGTTTTTGTTGCGCGTGCCCGGCTAGGCTGCCTTTTTGCGCAAGCCAGGAGGCTGATGAGCGGCCCCCGGCTCTGAAGCCACACACGGTGTCCCCATTACAACCCTGAACCCTAAACCCTACAACCTAAACCCTGCAGGCCAACCTCATACATATCCCAGAGCCCTGGGACAAACTCGGCGGCAGGCATTGCCAGCGCGAGCCAAGGTATCCACGGCCGGCAGAGCCATGAAGTGGTTGAGGGCCAGGCAGAAGTTCATGACCGCCTTTTGGAGTTCGGAGGTATACTCTGCACTTGTATGAAATTACAGTAGACCAGATTAGATGTAGACTTCTATGTCACAATATACACATAGAAAGAGCGACAGACAGACAGAGAGAGAGAGAGAGAGTTTTGGGCTGATGACCCCATAAAGATCTATCCAGCTGTCTTGGAATGATCACATCTCAAGCCCCAATGCGGGGCCAGTTTCATACCTCAGAACATATAGATATGGGACATTCCCCAAATAAAGGGTACCCTTCATATACCCGTATAACCCTATCTTCGGAACACCCAATATGGTGCCTCTGTCGGCTGCGGGCTTTGGATCCAAGAACCGCCCACTAAGTTCTGGCCGAGGCACAACTACGGACACGATGCAGTAGAGGTGGATGAACACGATTCCCCTGACCTTAGTTCGCCATACGCTCTTGCAGCTTCCGCTGGGATGGGCTTGGGCAGATGTCAGGGTATGTCTCATGGCCACAGCATGCCGCAGCATGCCACGGCATGCCACGGCAAAGAGATCTCGAGAGTTCTTGGATCATGTGCCCAAGAGGCCCCAAAATTTGTCCGTTGGCAGCCTGATTGCCGCCATACGCAACCAAAAGCCAGGAAGACAGAAGAATTGCCGAAAGAACCAGCAGCCTTCATCGAATGTCGCGGTTCGTCTGTGAACCCACAACTCCAAAGCCGCAAGCCGCAAGCCCAACCACCACAAACTGCCGCAAACCATGTCTCCAGCGACATAAAGTCCCTGAAGCACACCTTCGCCACGGCTAACCTTAAACCTTTTCGCGACTCAGGCGGCTTTGAAACATTTGAAACGGGGATTCCGTGGGGGCCGGAACCACGATGAACCACTGTGCCAAACCCAGGGCGCCGGGCCGAAAAGGTCCGCGACTCCGGCGGCGTGCTGCCCGCAATGAAGGAGTGCCGGGCCTGCGACGCGTTTATTTAGGGTTTTTGGTTTCTTCCCGCCCGTGTCGCAAGCGTTTACGGGGAAAGGTCCGAGACATGCTAGAGCCCAAGTTTAGGAAATGTGGGATGGCTTTGGGCGGGCCCCAGGGCTGTTCATTTGAGCACTAACCAAGAGCATACAAAACCCATACCTGCAAACCAAGCAAAGTCAAAGTTAATTCGGGTTTTAGGCTTAGGGTTTTGAATTTGGCCTCGCCCTTGACTCTAGGGTTTAGTGTTGAAGGTGGAAAGAGCTCATTAACCCTATCTGCCGCCTGTCCACCGAGGTGATTCAAGGCGGCCAGGTACGCCAGCCCGAACTGCTCGTCCTGCGACTGGGACCCTACGGAGGCCTGAAGCTTTGAGGAGTAGAGCCTTTCGACTCCAAGGGGAATTCGGCGGGGCGAACATATATGTCTTTAGCATGATATACATCTAGCATATATGTATAATATATATATATATATATATATACATAAATATATATGTGTACATGTATATATTCACTTACTTTCCTTTACCCATATCATCTGTATCTTGAATACAGAGATATGTGCATTTGCAACCATCTTTTTGGAGACTTCACAAGCATGTTCCCACATGAGCATCTTTCTGTTTGACAGATGCATACAACAACCCATAGGTCTTCAATAGTGTGCTACAACCGCAGAGGGTCGGCAGCTAAGGCCCAAAAAGTGATTCAAAGGACTGGTAAACGAAGGAAAGAGACCCCCCAATGACCCAAAGGCCCCTCCTATTTCCTTTTCAACAGAACCTGGACTCTCCAGAATGGATTCCTGAACTTCCAGGACCCTAGCATCTAGGAACCTCCTGGAACCTTCCGGGCCCCCTTTGGCCCCCTTTCTGCGAAACAAGTGTCCAGGAATCTCCTGGGACTCCCCTAGCAAACGGGCTTCCAAATTCTTCAGCCGGGCCGAGGCAGTCCACGCGCAATGCTGCAGGAGATGGCTGAAGTCTGTCCAAGGCTACTGGCTGAGAGTGAAACCCTTGGTGGATGGCTCCTCCCGGAGGTAACACCTCAAGTCCTTGAAGGCAACAGCATCGAACTTTGCCATGAAGAGAGCAAGTCGGACTGAGGCCATGGAAGACCCACAGAATCTCTGAGCCAGGAAAGACCGAAGCACGCAGCTGCTGGCTTGCGCCGGGACCACGAGATTGAAGAAGGAGCCACCCACCTGATTCTCGTCTGACGTGACATTCACCACCATCTCCACGACCTCCGGGCCCAGCTCGAAGACGTGCAGCGCACTCGGCGAACCCCCAGGCCCCGCGGCCGCAGCGTCGTCATGGTCCAGATTCGGCAAGGCGTCGGCCAGCTTTCTTACCTGCGCCGGCTCCCTTTGTTGACGATGACTGCGAAAGGCTTGCAGTTTGGCCGCCCCAGCGCAAGCGGAGCTGCCGGCATGGCTATCATGGCTGACACGGAACCCCACGCGGCTCGTGCCCGGCTCCCTCGCTGGGAGCTCGGCGGGCGATCGGTAGACGCCGCGCCCAGCCAGGATGCGGGCCTCGCTGGCAACCGGCACGGCGACGTACTGAAATGCCGAGGCCCAAACCAGTGTGAGACGTGCCATGCCCGCATTGTCCGCATTGTCCAGCAGTTGACCTAGGAGTTGGTCCTCCCACTGGCCGCTCTCGTGCACCAAGTGCATGCACTCGTCCGGCTCCTGGCGCGAGAGAAGTTTCCGCAGCCTGGCCTTGCAATCAGCTGCTCCAGCCCCTACGGGCAACGACAGCTCAGCTAGGAGTGCACCAGATAGATCATGCACCACTACTGGCACGGAGGGTGGCCAGGTCGACACGCTGGCAGACTCTTGAACAACGCGTTTTAGGCTATGTCGGAGCCCCAGCAGCTGATTCCCTTCCGCTGCACTCCTCAGGGAAGGCTGATCCATGCCCACGCGGGGCGACGTGCTTAGAAGGGCAGAGCCATCCCGTAGGGACAAGATAAAGTCGGCCAAAGGACGGCCGCTCTGAAAGAAGGCGGCGGCGGTAGCATGGTAGAGCTCGGCACAGCTGCTGCCTTCCGGCATCGGGAACTCCACTAAAATACCCTCCAAATCTTCCACCTCCACGTGAATGTGGCCGGCCAGGAAGCCCTGCACCCGTGCGGCCGCCTGTTGAAGTCCGGCGTCGCGCCAGCCCAGGCCTTGAGCGATTGCAGCCGCCCCCGGAAGCAGGGCTGCCCGCGCCAGAGGATTCAGAGGCTGAGCCGGCTGTGCTTGGCGGAACTGACCTACTTGGCCTGCTTCACGCATGAGGAGAAGCAGGCAGCTTTTCAGGAGCCGGGACCGGCCCGGCTCCCCAGGCCCACAGCGCTCACTTGGGTAGGTGTGCCCCGCCCAGCGCACCTCTTCCGGGTGAGCATCGTACTCGAAGAGCTGCTCCTCACCGGCATAAGGCCCCAGGGCAGGCACGCAGCGCAGGGTGCGCTTCTGCCATTGGACCGAGTCCGTGTAGTCGAACTCCTCATCCCACCAGCTCGAGACATGGATTTCCGTGGTAGTTATATCTGCATCCTCCCGCAGAAGGAGCGTGTGCGCGAAGCCCGGGCAGAAAACGCGGAGCCACTCTCCCACTGGTTTGCTTTCCTGAGCTGGGCATGCCCTTGCCTGGGACTGCGGAGCCTGTGGCTCCGCGGGGGTGGGGGAGGGGCTCTGTCTTGTAGGAATGGGTTGCATGGCCACACCTCGCACACACAGGTCCGCTTGCGATGATCTGGCCGTGGCCATGGCCGACTGCTGCAAGGCGACACTTGGGGGGTTTAAACTAGGGGTACCTTTTTGGGGTCCTCATTGTAAGGGGAATCCCACTGTTTGGTTGAAGGGTCCCGTATGTTCGTAAATTTCCACTTCGACTCTTCGAATTCTGAAACGGCACTCAGGGATGGTAAGGGTGAGAGTCGCAAACACGCAGCCCAAAACGAACACCTGGAAAGCAAGCCCCCGGTCCTTCCACATGATCACCTTGGCACCCCCATGCACACCCCCCCCCCCCAACTCACTCGAGCAACGAACTGGTGCCCGGTCTTTTGGGAGCAACGTGGTGCTGAGCACTGCACATGAAACCCACCAGGGGGCTTTCTACGAATGCTGCTGGCCACGCCCAATACATGGCCCCAAAACCCCACAAACTGCTGATGCAACACACTTCGTGCCAGAGTGGCTGAAAGGCTGCTGGCCACGGTGTACATCACCGAGCCCACAGTGAAGAGCATGTTGCTCTCTGCCCCCATGTGGGGCGCAAACCTGTCAGTTCGAAAGCAGCATGTTCGACATGCCAAAAGGCCCCGTAGACTCCATATAGGCTTCCACCTCCTGGGCTCGAGCAATCCAAGCTCCCATCGTAACCGAAGCTGAAACAAATAGAGGCCACGCATCGCCCACCTCCAAGCCCTTAACCCCCAAGGCCCAATACCAAGTGGCAAAATGAACCCTCCAGCAGTGAACAGGACGCCACCTGCAGTTGAGGACGGCTTCAAAGGTAAGGGGGTGTTTTGGGGAGCCACATGGAGAGGACCAGCAGGTACACCCCTCGGCCCGGTTTTAAGGGTTTGAAGGGTTCAGACCCCAAACAAAAACCTACCAAGCCCCTTCCGTTCCACGACCAAACACGGCCCAATCCCTCCCCCCCCCCCTCTGGCCTACGAAGTTAAGCAGCGCCGCCTTAGCTGACACTGTTGTTAGGATTTAGGGTTCCTGTTCTTTCGGGTACCGGGTTAGGGCTTCTGTTTTGAGGGTTTTGTGTGTTTAGGGTTTGTGTTGTTGTTTGGGCTTTACTCGTTTACTCGCCGCTGTCTTTGGGGTTTAGGGCTTGAGGGCGTCGAGGGTGTAAAACCATGTCTGGAAGTCGTGGTGGTGGTGGCGGCGGTGGTGATGGTACGAAGCCACAACGCCAGGTTGAAAAGCAAAGAACCTCATCTCAGACAGCACCCAAGCCTACCAGGTGTTCTCTGAAGTCCGAAGCCACGTTACCCGACCATCCTTGAACTAAAAGCTGAGCCGACTGAAAGAACACGCTACCACAAACCATCAACACGACAGGATGCACACTTCGGGAGGGACAGGTCCATGGAGGTGAACACCTGCAATACTTCGCAGGGCAGGCTTTCAAGTACATCATTGGCCGAAGCAAGGCAAGACAGGCTGGCTCGGAAAATCCGCACAACCTCCGCACCCCCCCCCTACGCACATCGCTCCAAAAAGAGTCCCCAAAAAGAACAGCCCACTGCACAGCGTCGTCGAGCCCAAACCTTGTTCTCCAGGCACTCCAGAAATCCTCCGGCACCAAAGCAGATGCCTCCCAGGGGTTTGGGGTGGCTACGGCGGGCTTTGAACAGTTCGAAAGACCCTGCTTCGGGGCTTTCGACTTCGGGTTTCGGGTTTACGGTTTGGGGTTTAGGGTTTGGGGGTAGGGTTTAGGGGTTTAGGGTTTGGGGTTTAAGTTAGGGTTTAGGCTTAGGGGTGGTTTGAGGGTTTTGGGGCTTAAGGAAACGCACCACATCCATGCCTCCAGCTGCATAAGGGACTGTGGAGAAGAACCTTCCCAGGTGTTAGGGGAGCCAAAGGTGCCCAACTCAAAGTGTCATGCTCACAGTCCCCCTGCAATCCTGCACCGCAGCCTGAACACGAAAGTTCTGAGCTTCCCTGCCCCTTGACAGACGCATGTGAGCTAGCAGCCAGAGATAAACAGGGGTAGTTGGGTACCCTTTTCTGCAACCCCCTTCCCTTTTGCAGCTGAGGGACAGCTCCATGTCGGGATTTAGGTGCTGGAAAAGGTTGGCGATCACTGCAATGGGATAGATACAGGTGCCCACCTTGTCAGATCAGGGAGGGGCTCAGGCACTACAAGACACTCTGGGCCGCCTTGAGCCCCCCCCTCCCCCCCAAGAAGCACCCTGAAGAGAGGCCTTTGTTGCCGCGATCCTTACACACCCACATCTTCTGCCCCAACTGCGTCAAGTGGCTTAAGCCACCCGCCTAGCAGACCCCCTCTGGGATCAAGGGTTTAGTTTGGGGTCAACCCTGCAAGAAAAGCCGAATTGTACCCATCAGGGCCCCTGGCGAAGTAGGACATGGACGCCAAGTAGGGCACTCCTGGAAGCATCAAAGGGCATGTCTATGTCTTTCTATGGGAGTTCCGGCTCAAGACATAAGACCTCTCGCAAGTGCCGAAACTCTGCACTGCAGTGTCTCTGCTTGATGCCCGCCAAGGAGACCAGCCAGGCTGGTTCTCGAAGTTTAGGGTTTAGGGTTCTAGGGTTTTTTTGGCACCCGCATAGCTGCACGAGCCACTCAGCAGGAATCAATGATAGGGCGTTTAGTTTAGGGTTTAGGGTTTTGGCCTCACCTTTTGTCCGAGGAGCTGCCAATTTCGGGGTTCGTGGCGTGGCAGCTGTCCAAGTACGCCTCAAAATGTAGAAAGGGCAGTCAAAACACCTATGCATGTGCATATGTAAATATGCATGTGCATATACATGTATATATATATGTATATATATATATATACCTGTAGATTAACGGTCATACTTAGATATTCAGAAATATGTATATATGTAGACTAAAGGTGCCACCCCCCCCCCCCCCCCCCCGGACCCTCCGGGCCCCCGCTCCACAGCCTCCCCCCCCCATGATCCACCATTTTTTTCTGCTTCTGGAGCTCAGCAGGTCGAAATGCTGTGAAGTCTCAGTGTTTTGGGGCGATGTATGCTGCCCAAAACCTCGAGAGCACGACAGTTACTTCGGAGGATGCTGCGCGCGGACGGCCTGTAGCTGCCGTGTCTTTCAGTGCATGGGCTGTGTGCTTTGAGTCTCCCACGAGCTTGATTCCTCTGGATTAGACACTAGAACGGTTTGCCGTGACAAGGAAAGAAAGGGCTCCTCCTTGAGAAACCACCCAATAGTCTGAGGGTTTTTTTCACGAGAGCCGTTACTTTTCTTGACAAGTGCTATATCCGATGGGGCTCTCAGCAGCAACCGTAATCACAAAGAAGCTTGCTGCACGAACTCGAGTGCTTCGTAAACGGTAATACGAAAGCCTCTTCGCTGTGAACTATGACAAGAAGAAGGCCGCAGAGTCCCTTGCTGCTTCTTCATACGACATGGGAAAGATATCCGGTTCTTGACAACAAAGGTCAAAGTGAGTTGAAGCGCTGGATCCATACTACACGCACCGCATTTTTGACATGTGCAGATCGCCCTCTTGTCGCCTGTTAGGGGTACCTTATTGGGGTACCTTGTTGGGGTCCCTATTATCAGGGAATCCTATTTTTCTTGTTTGGGGGGGAGGGGGGTGGTGTCGTCAGGAGATGGGTCCACGTTGCTGTGCTCCAAAGATGAGAAACTACTTCTTCTATGACTGAAGCTAAAGTTTGACTTGCTTACACATAAGAAAGACGCGCGGTTTAAAAAATGATCATAAGAGATGTATTGGCAGCCTTATTGGCGGTCATGGGACAGCTTGTCTGACTTGATAAGGAATTGCAGGATGCCTTTGATTTGCTTTCGTAGTGAGAGGTCCTCCTCGTTTTAAGACGAAATACCAGGGCCCCTCACTGGCTCATAAACGTTGCAAAGATGAGAGCGCATCTAGCTTACTACATACAGATTGAGCGCCCTTCCTGCAAATATGAAGAAAGCCGGTTACACGAAAAACACAGAAATGTCTGTCTGAGAGTGTGGCTTTCCGTTCTGTCAACTGTGCATTCAAAACATCTTCACCGACACGACGGATTTCATTCTCTCTCCCGAACACAGAAAAGGGTGTGTGCGTGTATAAAAAAAAATATATATATATATACACACACTTTTGATTCATGTACATCTCTATATTTATATGTTCTATATTTTTACTTTTCTTCATCGACAGACCTGAGCACAGACAGGTGGCAAAGATGTTCTTGACGTTGAAGATTTGGAAGGTCCAGGAGCCAATCGGCCGCAGCACGTTCCTGATGTTGCCAAGACAGGTATTGGGGGCCTAAAACCTCTGAAGACCCTGAAGACCCTGTTCTCAGGGTAGGTACATGGTCCGCCTTGATATAGGTTCTCAAAAGGGGGCCCCTGATATACCCTATAGTAGCCCAAGGGCCCAGACTTCAGAACCCTTGAAAGAAGGTAAGGGACCATGCTCTTTGACCTGCCAGAGCCTCAGCACTAAGGCTCTGACGGTTTAGGGTTCAGGGTTTAGACGAAATGCAAGACACCATCTAAAAGTACTCCGAACGAAATTCAAGACACACCATCTAAAAGTACTCCGAACCAGCACCATCTAAGAATACTCCGAACGAGATTCATGACACACCGTCTAAAAGTACTCCGATCGAGATTCAGAAATTTAGATATTGTTTTGAATCTCGTTCGGAGTGCTGAGATGGTTTTGAGTCTGGTCGGTCAGGGTGTTTTGTCATGTTCACGGTGGTGTCATGAGGTCATGTGATCGCAGCAAGAGGTCTCATATTTAGGGTTTAGGGTTTAGGGTTTAGGGTCTAGGGTTTAGGGTTTAGGGTTTAGGGCCTTTAGGGCCTTTAGGGCCTTTAGGGCCTTTAGGGTTTAGGGCCGAACCCCAAGTCCAGCAAGGGGGCATCGTCTCCAGGCACATGAGAATCGCGCCGCAGCTGAAGAAAACCGAGCCAAAAAGGGATGGCCAAACGCTCAAGGCCTCCCCAGGACTCTGTTCGTGCTGTCCGATGTCATGATCCTTTCTCATGTGGGGGGTAGGGGCGGGGGTGAGGCCCGACATATCAGGGCCCTCAGGAGGTTCCGAGAATTCCTGGTGGCGAGTGGGCTTTCGTCAGGCTGAACGGCTGGGCATCACTACAAGAGAAGAAAGCGTAGGGCCCCGAACTGGCCTTTGTTTTTGTCGGCACAGGTGGATGGGTCGAAGCAGCCCCTAAACCCTAAACCCCAAACCCTAAACCCTAATCCCTGCAAACTTTGCAGACTTCGCCTTCACGAGATGGGCATCGACGTGGGCGTTGCCACTGGCTCGCCAGCCGCCTTCAGGTTTTGCTGTGGGTTTAGGGTTTAGGGTTGGTTTAGGGTTGGTTTAGGGTTTAGGGTTTTGGGTTTAGGGTTTTAGGGTTTTAGGGTTTAGGGTTTAGGGGTTAGGGTTTAGGGTTTAGGGTCAAACCCTAAACCCCAAGCCCTGAACCCTGGGCGTTGGGCGTTGGAAAGCTGAAGAGCACCAAAAGCGTCCGGCACAGGGGCACAGGGTGTGGGAGCGGTTCCTGCAACGAAGTTGAAAGGTGATGGGCCTTGGCACTGTACAGTTTCGCATCTTTGTCTCTATAGAACCCCAGTTGCGTGGGACTTCTGAGCTGCACTTCCAGGTTTTATTCGGCTTGTTGTAAAGGCCGGTAGGATTACAAGGCTCACATCTGCGACTGGGCCGCTTTCCCCCGCAAAGCCGAAAAAGCTGCCCAGCACGAAAAGCAGCGACCCCTCCGTGAAGAAAATTGCGATCCTGGGCCCAGCGTCACTAAGGGGGTTGTTGTTCATCGCCTCGCTCGGGTTTTGGGAAGTGATGGTTCCGCCCTTGCCTCGCCTAAGCTTCAAAGAGGAGAAGGGCTCAAGGTGCTTGGGGATTCCACTGCTTTGCTTCAACCGCTCGGGGGTATGGCAAGAAGGGCTGCTTTGGGGCTGAGTGCCCCCAGAGGGTCCAGTAGGAGGCCGTCCGCCGCCAGTGCCAAGCTTCGAAGGTCGGGAAAAAAGTTTGAAAGGTCCTGCCACCACACAATGTTTAGGGTTTAGGGTTTAGGGTTTAGGGTTTAGGGTTTTAGGGTTTTAGGGTTTTAGGGTTTTAGGGTTTTAGGGTTTTAGGGTTTTAGGGTTTTAGGGTTTTAGGGGGTTTTAGGGTTTTAGGGTTTTAGGGTTTTAGGGTTTTAGGGTTTTAGGGTTTTAGGGTTTTAGGGTTTTAGGGTTTTAGGGTTTTAGGGTTTTAGGGTTTTAGGGTTTAGGGTTTAGGGGCTCGTACCCATCTCGAAGCCCCAGCCCTCCAGTGAAAGTTTGGGATGCGTACTGCCCAAGGGCTCCGGAAAGGGTGCCTAAGGGCCTAAGGCGACGGGCACCCACCTCTTGGCCTTTTTGGGGTATCAAGGCGCCGATCCCAACTCTTGTGCGTTTCGATGCTAGGACCTCGGCCTACGTTGAACACAGCCACGAACGATGCTAGCGATGCCACCCAGGAATTCACGGACTTTCACTCACCAAGTCCTGTTCCGCTGCTCTTCTGTCCGAAGGGCCTGCCGCTCTTTGGCTTTCAATCTTGGGGTCCGAGGGGCTCGAGCACTACCCAGAGAGCCCAATACCCCCTCATTCAGGAAGAAACCTTACACTATACAGGGGTCCTTCATGTGATGCATTCCTTGTCTTCAGGTTTATTGGGCTCTTTGGGTAAACGGGGCATCGGCCTGCACCGTGAGCTCACCCCGCGCACCGCCAGCATTCCCTTGACGCCAGGCCAAGTTGCCGGCCCGGAATTTCCTCGGGCTTGAACCCTAAACCCTCCATGACTAGGGCCATTTTGGGAGAGTTAAGCCTGTTTAGGGTTATTTAAGGAGAGGAACCTAGGGGAGGGAGTATAGAGCATCCCGAAAGCCAAACAACCTAGTGGTTTAGGATGTTTCGGGATTTTCGAGGGGGAGGGGGCGCTTTCTCTGGAAAGGCAGCCAGGGAGCTGATACTCCTCGTAGAGTCCCATGGACATAATCCCTGCCATGATTAGCCAGTGGCACAGTGGACCCGCCAGGAACCCCCCTCTCTTTTGCAACACTGACTGCGCTTAGCCAGACAGAGGGGCGCTCTCTCGCACTCCGAGGCTTAAGTCCAAGCCCCTCAACCCAACCCCTCGCTGTCCGGCCGTCATATGGTGCAACCGAGCCGGGCGCACGCTGCGTCAGATCTGGCAGGTCCCCTGTGGCAGATGCCGACCTCAGCGGCTTCCATCGGATTTGGCATCCAGGAGCTGGAATCTTAGAGCCTGGCTTTTGTGAGCCTTTCAAGCGCGCGGCGTGGGAGAACGGTTCATCGGACCCGTTGGCGAGGGAGAGCTTGAAGAGGCCGGCTGCATCTCGCAATCCGCCTCAGGCTGCCGGTTGAGGGATGAGGTGGGCATGTCGGCTCAGAGAACACAGGCTTGCCAGGAGCGGACAATTTGTGTACGTTCGCAGACTTGTCCCTAGTCTAGCAGGCTAGCAGGTGAAAGGGAGAGGGAGGGTGGATGAGTGGAAGGTCGAGGCCGTAGCCGTAGCTCTAACCCCCTAAACCACACATGCATTAGTTTACAAAAATACAGGACACATGCCGACTCTGCAGCGGCGCAACCAATATGCTGCCGGATGCGACGAACGCACACAAGCGTGAAGAGTGCTTCGGCTTAAGGGCTGAGTGCTTTCTGGGTCCACAGGGGAAACACGGTCACGCTCGGCAGGCTCGGTGACTGGTGTGTGGCAGCTTGCTGGCTTTGTGCTACCTTTTTTTCTCTCGAATCAAGTCTCGGATCACTGCTGGTCCCGCAGGTCCCGCCATCTTCCCAAGGGGGAAAGACTAGTGTCATCTGAGCCGTCAGTCGTCGAGGGCGCCCTCAACGATTTCCAAGCTTCCGGGCTGTAACAGCAGCCAGGCGTCAATGTGCTGGCTCCTTACAGGGGTCTTTTCCGCAACTTTTAACCACCTTTGCAACATCTTCCCTGGGCTTGTCCCATCCTTCAAAAAATTATGTTTTGCTACTTTATACGTCCTTGGGTTTCATGCAAGCAAAACATACTGGCTCTTGGTGGGGAATGAGGGAATGTGGTACCCTTGCATCCCTCAACACATACCAATGCAATGAATTACGTAGGGTACCTCATTCCCTGATTCCCTACTAAGAACCAATGAGAAAACCGAATCATTTTGTGATGCTTTTAAGGAAATTGTGGGCTTTTGGCATAGGCTCAACCCCGGCCGCGGGGCGTTGGTTGGAGGCGGGGGGGGGGGGGGTTTAGGGGGGGGGGGGTTAGGGGAGGGGGGGGGGGGAGGGGGGGGGTTAGGGGAGGGGGGGGGGTTAGGGGGGGGGTTAGGGGGGGGGTTAGGGAGGGGGGGGTAGGGGGGGGCTGGGGGGGTTAGGGGGGGGTTAGAGGGGGGGTTGGGGGGGCTTCGGCGGGGCCTTAGCAACATGCCCAACAACAGCCTGAAGCCGAAAAGGTGCTTGCCTCTTTGGAGATTTTCGGGCCGGGCCGAAGCGATCGGGCGCGGCGCAGCGTTCATAAGTTTGGTCCCTCCGGTCTTCAATATGGAACCCCGGAAGCAAAAACAAGCAATGCTATACGAGACTCAGGTGAAGCCCAGCGCACACGATCGCGGACTCTGAAATGAACACGGTGCCTCGGCTTCTCAAGTCAAACTCAAATCTTTTCAAAGCTTTTCAAAACAACCACAAGGGTTCCAGGTACACAAAAGTTTAGGGGTTTAGGGGGCCACCACAACTTGCGACACAACATACAGCTCCGGGCACGGGGGAGTCCACCGCAGGGCGTGAGCCACGCAGGAAAAGAGGACGAAGGCGCTGGGGCGCCGCCCTCCAAGCCCAGGATGACCTTGACTGATAGGGTTTAGGGTTTAGGGTTTAGGGTTTAGGGTTTAGGGTTTAGGGTTTAGGGTTTAGGGTTTAGGGTTTAGGGGTTTAGGGTTTAGGGTTTCGGGTTCAGGGTTCAGGGTTCAGGGTTCAGGGTTTAGGGTTAAGGGTTTTAGGGTTTAGGGTTTAGGGTTTAGGTTTAGGTTTAGGGTTTAGGGCTTAGGGCTTAGGGTTTAGGGTTTAGGGTTTAGGGTTTAGGGTTTAGGGTTTAGGGTTTAGGGTTTAGGGTTTAGGGTTTAGGGTTTAGGGTCTAGGGTTTAGGGTTTAGGGTTTAGGGTTTAGGGTTTACAGAGTATAAATTGCTAGCTGCGAGGCATACTTGGTGATCATTGCACGGCGGCTTCTGGGCAGAGAGCATGTGTGTACAATGTATTGCATGTTATATGTTACATCTTGCGTTCTACCTTATGCATGATACATTCTACAAAAGATGTGGTAGCCACAATAATGATGGTAAGAATACAACCACTATAACACCAGCAAAGCTGTGATCTATCCGAGCAGGGCGGCCCCCTTCAGACCTCCTAGTCGCTGCCACAGCCAGAGGATCTGCAGAGCGTTCCGCGCCAGGGGCAGCGGAAGCACCCCCAGAATATCCTGGAGCAGAAATAGATGGCGTAGGGCGTAGGGTTTGGGGTTCAAAGCTTGTTCCAGGTGTAGGGCTTAAGACAGAGGGAGCGTGGGATACTGCTTGCTAGCCTTGGTTGAAAGACCATGTTGCCGTCATTATCCCCCATCCCCCCAACAGGAACGAAACTGAATCAGGCTTTGCGTGTTGGTCTTGTTGGTCTTGCAGCTTGGGCCGGTGGGCGCTCGGTCAACTCTAAACTAGTCGAACTGAAGTACCCTAAACCCTAAACCCTAAACCCTAAACCCTAAGCCCCAAACCCTAAACCCTAAACACTTCAGAAACCCTGAGCAAGCGCTGCACCCGAAGATCGCTGGCTCCCGACGCCCGTAGACTCTCAAGCGTGAAGAGAAATGATATGTGATCTATGATAGATGATGCTATATATGATATACTGATATTGTATATATATATACATATGCAATATATATATATATACAATTTTTTATAGTATATATTAGATAACAGAGCCTGTCGAATACTCCTTGGGTCCTGCACCACCAACACCTCCGGGTCCGCCAGGAGGCCGCGAGCGATGTCGAAGAGGAACTTCTCGGAGGGCTGAAGGAGCTCCTTCAAACCAACTTCATCCCGCATCTGTCATTAGTGCCTTATCTTCTCTTCGACGATAATATTTCGGGGATTCATAGATTTAGGAGGATTCACAAGTGTCTCTTGCTAATTTGCCCGAAGCCGCGACTTGAAGCCATTCAAAGCCAAGTCCTCTGCGCGTGCGATTGGTGACAACACATCGATGTCAGACTCCAGGCAGCGATCACGGAACCTGGATAGAGAACATTCGTGTAAAGATGAAGCTGTGAAACACAAACGACTGGGGCTATCGGGTTACTGGACAGTCAAGGGCGGAGCGCTCATCCAAGCACAACCATGATCAGGACTTCTGCAAAGATGCCTCGTTCCAGCCTTGAAAAATGCCGTCACATTGAGCGAGCACCAAAGACAGCCCGATGACCCCGAAGCAAAGGCAAACCGGAAGTGTTTAGGGTTTAGGGTTTAGGGTTTGGGGTTCTCAAGTACCAAAGCAGACTGGGGGCCAGGTGCAGTGGGCGTGGATCGCTTCGCTCTTCAGCTTGGGGGACGGGGCCCCATGCTGGTCGGCGGCGTCTCTCAGGGCCTGACTCCAATCGCTGGCGCGCAAGAAATTCTGGGAACCCTTAGGGCGGTGCCCCAGAACCTTCGGGAACCCTTATAAGGCACCAGCAACATGTTGCACAAGCCTACAGCATGTTCATCTCTGTATTCATGGCCGGGCAAGGTTGCACAGCACGGGACGCAGGGCACCGCACATAACGATGCATAAGGCGACAAAAGCAGGAGGGCTCTCGCACGTCGCATGTCGGGAAGATGCCTGGAGCAGGGCGGCTGGGTCCAGTGCGTGCCGCGGCTGGGCCCCAGCAGGCGGGGGCAGCGGAATGCCCAACAGGGCCAGAAGTGCCTCAGCTTTTGCACCTGTCTCGACCTAACGGCCGCACCTCTTGCAGGAGGACGTAGTACCCACTGTGAAAGCACCCATCCCAAGGCCCTCCTTCTTCCCAGCGGCCACAACGTCACTGGCCCGAACCCAAGCGGCCGCATTGGCCAGCCTTGTCGGGTTTTTCGGATTTTGTTGACTTGGACTCGAGACTGCAGAACTACCCAAGAGGCCCAAGAGCAGAAAGAGCGATGTCTCCGAAGCCGCGCAGCAGATTTTCGAGGACGGTTCCCGCAGCCAAGGTGACCGGAGGTTTGAGCAGCAAGAACCTCGAGGGCTGTATGAGGCTTATCACGGGGTCTTTAGAGGGCTTCTGGCCTTCATCAGGGGGGAGTTGTAGGGCTTTCAGGGGTGATCATGGGGGTGTATAGGCCTTAAAAGGTTCAAGACTAAGCGACTAACCTCATGGGGGTTTATAGGGCGTATAGTGTTTGGAAGGTTTAGGGCCTACAGGGTTTGTAGCCTGGCGCAGCTGACCAGGTCGATCTTTCCAGAAGGGATCCGCAGTCCGCCCAGGATCTCACCTTGCAGGGTGGACAGTCCTGCTTAGGGTTTAGGGTTTAGGCTTTACGGTTTAGGGTTTAGGGTTCAGGGTACATCTTGGGGAGGCTTGAGGGACTTCGATGCGATTTCGGCTCTCACACTTGCACAAAGCGGAGGAGTTTTCGGGGTCGGGTGACATTTGGCAGAGCAAGGCTGGGAAAAGCCGGGGGGCCGAGCTGACGGCGCAGGGAGCTGGCGTCGTTCTGGGTCCGCAGGCCATAGGTGCGGCCCAAGGGGATGCCCGCATCCATCCGCCCCTGCTTTCGCGGCGATACATCCAGATCCACGCCTATCGAATCCAGCTTGATGGTGAAGGATCCTTGCATTATCGGATGCTCCTGCGGGTCGACGGGCTCGTCGGATAGATGGTGGAGCCACCGGCTGGGCCGGTTGATGAACTTGGCAAGCTCCTCCACAAGTATCCCCGCATAGACCAGGCCGTCCCATGCCTCAATGAAACTGTAGAGCACGTCCACAATGATATTGTACAGGCTGACGAACCTCGCTACATCAGGGACTTCGGGCTTAGGGTGATTCGTGCAGGGGGCCTTTGGACCAACCTGGCGCTCTCGGGCCAGGGTCTTGAAGTGCTTTGGTTGGGGGAGAACAAAAAGGGGGGGGGGGGGTGGGGGGGTGGGGGGGTGGGGGGGTGGGGGGGTGGTGGGGGTGGGGGGGTGGGGGTGGGGGGGTGGGGGGGGGTAGGGGGGTGGGGGGGGTGGGGGGGGGTGGGGGGGTGGGGGGGTGGGGGGGTGGGGGGGTGGGGGGATGAGACGAGCGGAGTCCTGCAAGGGGCTTTCAAGCGAAACGAGGTCGGAACAAAGTTGCCAGACCCAGGCTGGGAACACCGTAAACCGGCCGATCGTCATGTGGCCTTCCCCACTCTGCTGGTGTTGCACGACTGCATAGCCGCCGAAAAGGATCCCCAGGACCTTTGGAGTTGGAGGGCTTTGGGGGAGGTGTAGAGTTGCAGGGCCTGCGCCCCCTTTAAGGGCTTAGCGGTTGAAGGAATATCATCCGAATGCGGCAAGAGATTTCTTTTGTTAAGCTTCTTCGCCTCCCCACACTACGACTCCCGAATTCATTCGAGCCCCAACGAAGAACATGTTCTGCCACAACTCACAACACATGTGCATA
The DNA here is from genome assembly GCA_905221605.1 of Symbiodinium natans. NCBI lineage: Eukaryota > Dinophyceae > Suessiales > Symbiodiniaceae > Symbiodinium > Symbiodinium natans. Next base: position 325,119 of record CAJNDS010000236.1, on the reverse strand, counting down.
TAATCTTGTGTTATCATATCACATAGCAGAAGATAAGGTAACGCCATGCACTGTAATTAGTATCCTGCACTGTACTCAGCCGTACGGTCATGTAGTGCTGTGCAACATAAAGAAGTCCG